>PVIW01000176.1:0-436231 GCA_004026585.1 Noctilio leporinus | reverse complement strand
AAAGTAATTTTGGTTATAGGTCCTTGTTTTTCATCACTTTGAATATTTTTTGCCAGTCATTTCTGGCCTACAAAGTTTCTGTTGAGAAATTAGTTGATATAGTCTTATGGAAGTTCCCTTGTAGGTAATGTTTAACAAACATTTGTTGAGTGTCCACAATGGGCTCTAGAGATACAAATGTACTTGGTACCAGCACCCTCACTGTCACATTTTCTGCCATGAAATTGGCTTAACTAATGGTTGTATTCGAACAACAGTGCCCGCTAACTGTGGGAACATGCAGTGAGCCCCCGTACAATAGCAGTCTTCTGTGCGCTTGGACTGTCCTTTCCTCTTCCCTGTGTTCTTTAAGTTTTTCTGCACTTTTGATCCCCCCTGCCTTTCCACAAAGAGATCAAATAAGTAGTTCTGAAAAGTACAGCCTAGCCAAAGTTTCTTTTACATCTGAGGATGATTCTGCCATTTAAAAAGGGGGACCAAAGAGAAACCTTAACCACTGAATGTCATTTCAAAGCCAGCTTTGCTGGGTACAGCTACATTACATGTGCCTTTTTAAAAAATTATTTTAATTTTTATTAGACAGGTAACCTTTTAAATGGTTGTTCTCCTCATAATGTCCTAAAACTGGTATCTTTAAAATGAGGAAAACAAAGATACAAAGTTTTGTGACATTAAAGACGTCTGCCTAACAGGTCTTTATTTCAATGTAAATTAAGAACTCTTAGTGAAGTAATTTCATGCCATTCTGTCACCTTTGCTTTTCTTCCTCTGCCAACAATATAGCTCAGTGGTTGATGGACTATATATAGTAATATTACTTCATTGGTCATTTAAAGATTTTCTAAGTAGTTAGTTACTTGGTTTTTATTTCAGATTTATTGTTCATTGTTCCCTATATACATGAATACATAGCAAGAAAATAGCTGAAATCAACAACAGATTATGCATAATTACATTTAAACTTCTACACATTGGTATGTGTAAAGTATTGTGCAAAACAAAGTGTTCTCATTACAGAGTTTAAGTCATAATTAGAAGAGAACAAATACCACATCATTTTCATAATTTAAAAGATGTCAAACATATCACAACACAAAACTTTCTATTGTTGAGGTGCCCAGTGCCAAGAAACATATTTATTGTCATGACTAGATATTCAAGAAATGAATTATTGTTGCCCTGTTTTCATACACTTAAGTGTTATTTGTCACAAGAACCATACTTTTGTCAGGACTGACTAATGCTGTTCTTCTATGAGCAGACCAGTGCATTATCTTGACTCTTTTCAAAATAGGCTCCAATTTCATGACTGAGTCAGTTATGTGGAAAACCCCAAATCCACTTCGACTGATCAGAAGGCTGGAAAACATAGATGTTTGATATGTTTTTTGATTCTATTAATAAAAATCTTACATAAAACTGCTTAAAACACAAATAAACATCATTTATATGTGATCTTACCTAATAATGTAAAGTTTTGGCTGTTGAATCTTATCTGTACAGATGAAAAGATACATTGAAAACTTGAAAGACACATTTGTAGATAACATTTAAAAACAGTTGATGAGAACAATATTATAGTGAAATATTAGAAATATCCTCTATGCCCTTCATTTAGGGAACAGATTTAAAAACTCTGTGATAAACAGTCCTTGCACTATTACCATATTTCAGGTATCAAGAAACTACAGCTTGCTATTTCTTTTATAAATAAAGTTTTACTAGAATGTAGCTTGCTCCTTTGTTTATATGTTTTCCATAGCTACTCTCATGCTATAATTTCAGAGTTTATTTGTTAGAATATAGACTGTATAACTCTCAAAGTCATATAATATATTTACTATGTAGCCATTAAAAGAAAATGTTTACCAACCCTTGATCTAAGTTAAAATACCACCTACTGTAAAATGCATCATTAGTTTATGCACCATTAATAAAGAAAAAGCACTATGCCAATTAAAATATGATGAGCCATCAGTTATAAGAATCCCAATTTTAACAACATAAAAATATGAAAAGAGTCATGTTAGAATTAATTGTGACATAGCATTTCAAGTGAATAAACTACAATATCTGTATCAGCATGGATAGATTTTAAACCCTTAATGTTGAGTTAATGAAAAACAATTTGTAGAATGATATGAATAGTATATTATTTTGTCACTTAAAAAATACAAAATAATACAAGTTTCTATAAATTCAGATATGGATAGGTACGCATAATTTAAAAGAATTGGAAGGATTTAAAGAAAATGTGATAGAAGTTTTCCCTGGACAGAGAAGGAATCAGGCTGATTATGAAAGACAAAGAAAGATTTAAATTTATCAGTAATGTTTAGTTTTTTTTAAAAAAGTAATTTATTAATACAAAATATTTTTTTAAAAGCATCAAAACATGGGAAAGCTAGAAGAAAATATTTCAAAATATTAACAGTGGTAAATTTTTTATAACAGAAGTGTGGTATAGTATAGTATTGATAGAACTATTTAATTATATTTCACTATAATTTTTTAAAGATTCTATTTATTTATTTTTAGAGAGAGGAGAAGAGATGGAGAAAGAAAGGGCGAGAAACACCAATATGTGGTTGCCTCTCATGTGCCTCCAACTAGGGATCTGGCCTGCAATGTAGGCATGTGCCCAGATTGGGAATCAAACCAGCAACCCCTTGGTTCATAGGCCAGTGCTCAAACCACTGAGCCACACCAGCCAGGGCTCACTGTAATTTTTTTAAACATCATGAATAACTAAAAAATGAGTCATGTTCTTAATTTCTATCTTAATAGAAAGAGATTAAGATTTGAAAAAGTGCGTGTTAATCAATTACCTGGCATTACGGACTAATCCTGTTTTTCTACTATGGCATTAAGATTAAACAACATGCAAGCCAGGGCCAAATTTCATAGTTAAACTTCTTCCTCTTAATGGTGATACAGCTAATCTTTAAATACAATGAACTTTATTCCTCACCATGAAAAACCACCCACTGTAAAAGTGAAATGTCAGGTGCATTTTACTGAACAGAAATAGCTTGTCACAAGTCATGTAACTAATGTACTGATGTCATTCTTTCAGCCCAGCCTCACTTGTTTTGAAATGTACATGGTGATTTTACATGATTTTCTATGTTCCCACATGCAATTCAGACCCTCACATTATTCATTGAGTACTTTCATTTCTATCACGCATCTATAGCAGAGCTTCCCAGAATATTCGCTGTAAGTATATCCAGAGTTCAAAATGTTGAAGTATAATTTTAACCCACCAGCTTGTGTCTCGTTTGTTAATGAGGACCGACTCACCGACACTGTTCTCACTTATTTTTGCATTTGTCTTGTTCTTATTTTAATCATGTCTTCCCCTCCTTGGGAATTCACTAGGAATAAGCCAAGCTGTGCCTGCCTTTGAGACTAAGAAATGAAAGGTGTCCATAAAGTATCAGTGTGGGGTCTCGCACCTGCGTGAAGCTACAGGCCAGGAGACTAAGGCCTCGGGCCACTGGAACCAAAACAGAGTGCTGTGGTTCTCATGGTTTAACTCCACTTTTTCTTTTTCCAGTTCAATTTCACCATTTAGTATTGAGAGCACAAGACGCCAGAGACGGTCCGAATCTCCAGATTCCAGAAAACGGCGTATTCACAGATGCGATTTTGAGGGATGCAACAAAGTGTACACAAAAAGCTCTCACCTGAAGGCTCATCGGAGAACACATACAGGTACAGCTACGTGAGGCTTGTCACTAGAGGGGCAGTGGGTGTCCCAAGGGGGCTAACCACTCAGCTCTGGAGCCATGAGCGGGCTGGGATGGTGTCATCGTAGGGACATCTTCAGTTGAGTTTCTTTCTGAGCAGAATGCGTTCCCTCTCTCTGTTGAAAAAGGCTTTAGGGTTAGTGAACTGTAGCAACTCATGAAGTAAACTGCCTGTCCCTTGTCTTAAGGAGTTTTATAATGGTATGAACACAGTCATCTATCTGGTCATTGTTCATAATCACCCTTGCCACTTCGTCACTGTGTAGTTTATCAGATTTTAACATGTCCATGTAGCACATCAAACAACAAGCTGGTCAAAATTATTCTCTTCTTTTATTTTTATCTTTTTTAAAATTATTATTTACATATTTTAAGAGAGAGGGGAAGGGAGGGAGACAGAAGGGGAGAGAAATATCAATGTGTAGTTGCCTTTCACCTGTCTCCAGCTACGGACTTGGTTGGAGACCTGGCTTGCACCTGATTATGTACCCTGGCTGGGAATCGAACCAGTGATCTTTGGGTTCACAGGTTGGTGCCTTATCCACTGTGCTGCCAGCCAGGGCTATTCTCTTCTTTTAAAGTTAGCATTTATTAACCGCCATTTAGATCATGCATTTCTCCCTTTGATCTTATCCCCCAAGTCACCAAAGAAAGAAACCGAAAATAATAGTGAAATTGTCATATACATAGCACTGTGGGGAGTTTAAAAATATTTCCACATCTAAAAATAATTCCATTCGATTATCACCAGTATATTTTTTAGTATGGAGAGGATTTTTAGTATTCATAGTTTACAGAAGAAAATTGAGACCACAGATGATTCACCAACTTTCTCATTATTCATCCATCCATCCATCCATCCATTTATACATCCACCCTTTCCTCCATCCATCCATCCATCCATCCATTTATACATCCACCCTTTCCTCCATCCATCCATCCATCCATCCATCCATCCATCCATCCATCCATTTATACATCCACCCTTTCCTCCATCCATCCATCCATCCACTGATCCACTCATCCATTCACCCATCTGCCAAGGAAATAAACTGTTGACTCTTGACTGAGCTCCTTACCTGCCCCATTCATCCTTTTCCTTATGTGCCCCTCAGCCAGCTCCCCCTGGCTCCCTTGGCTTCTGAATCCTGTTCAGTGCTGCCAGTGGGATGCTCTGGGAAGAGACAAAAGGTGAGAGCAGGACCCCACGATTATACTACCTTTTCTTGGGAAAAATGACCAGTAGCCGAGACTGGTGAAGCTCAAAGAAATAGATATAATAGAGAAATGTATTGGCACACATTCCGGGGAGCAAGATGCCACAGATCAGACAAGCCCAGTCCAGCCACTGTCCTCCACAGGAATCAGACTTCAGCACCTGCCTCTAACTGAACACTTCATGTGTAACAGATTTCCATCTGGCTGTGTACATAGTACTCCCATCTCCAATGTATGAAAATTACCACGTTATATTAACCGTTTCCCAGCTGAGGTAGGAAAATCATTTAAATTGGCATCCTTTGCTGTTGTGTAATCATGTTTTTCTGTCCTACTCCTTCCAAAGCTACTTTGCAAGACTTGCTCCATGACGTTGAGGCAGGGCCTTGTTTTGTGTGCGTGAGATGAAGTTATGGTATTGTGGGTCACTTGCCTGAGTCATAGAAGCATTATAGACTCTGGAGTTGACATTTTTGCTCATTCAATGCATTATAATTTTAATACTTCTGAGACAATCAACACATTTTGCAAACTGTCTCTTCCGTCTTTCTTCCCTGCCCTCAGCCCCTTCCCTTTATTCCCTTAATTCCAGTTTCTTCCCTCTCCGTTGATTCTGAACTTCCCCAGGAAAAGTTTTCCTCTTGTTTCCTAGGCACTGTGTTTGAACAGATTATTTTTTTTAATCATCGAGGCAAAGGATGAGCATAGACATGAAAAATTGAATAAGCGTGTTTCATTTTATCACTGCCTAATGAACACAAATCACAGTAGCAAGTTTGATCGAGTCATATTACCTTTATGGGATCATTTCTATTTTAAAATGAAAAAAGAATGACCTTTCTTCAGTGAATCATCATAAATTTTGTGATGCTCCTATTTTCCTGGAGCTCTCTAAAAATACACAATAGCCCCGTTTTCACACAGACACCTCTATTCCATTTATTCAAGTGGTGGATTGTGACAGAGAGGGAAAGGTTTAATCTGGTACCATTAAAGAATTGCATCTTACAGATTTTACCATGTACTATGGATGTAGGGCAGATATGATGTATGCATTATAATTCACAGCAAGCCTTGAATGCTAAAGTGGACTTCATTAGCTTGGTTTATTAATAAAACGAAATTGTAGATTCCTAGGGTTCACATGGTTCAGAATCTGGTTTGTTTCCTAACTAGAGAAATCTGCGGGTGTCGCCTGTCACAGAGATCAAGTCACGACTGTGCTGTTTTCTGCACACTCACTCGTCTTTGCTTTGATCTCTGCACCTGGTAGTTGCACCTGCCGTCATCTCCTGCGTGTACTCTGCGTGTACATGTGTGGTTCCTGACCGAGGGCTGTTCACCCAGCAGTAGTTTTCCCACTTCTCCTTCAACCCCTGGAGTGTCCACGCTGATTTTTTCTGAAGGAGTTCAGTGACATTTTTGAGAGCAGAGTCTTTATTGTGAAGGAATAAGAGCTCGACTGATAACTTGCGGTTTTTCATTGAGACAGAATTGACATAAAACGTGTAAGTTTAAGATGTCCAGTGTATTAATTTAATATATATTTCTATATCACAATAGGATTACTACTGTAGCTTTGTGAACACCTCTGTTATGTCACATAATTTTGTAGTGAGAATAATTAAGATGTAGTCTCTTAGCAGCTTTGGAGTTTATGATGCCTTTTGTCGATTATAATCACGTGAGCTCTCCAGAACTTACCTACTAGTTGCACATTCTATCCTTAACATCTTCCCTCATGCCATGTTGAATTGTTTGGCTCTCAGTCCTTTCAGGTTGACGGGGCTAACTCATCAATCACACTGGTATTTTCAATTCCTGGCCCTGGTGCTCCTCATACTGCTAGGAACCACTAGAATCTTCATTTCTCCAGACATCCTTAGTTCTCAGCCATGCTTTTCTAGACATACTCCAAGTTGTCACTGTGCCCTTTTAGGTTTTCCACACCACAAATTGAGGAAACAGGTCTTGTTAGTGGACATTTCTCACTAGAGACAAAGATAGTGTAAAGTATTTTTAATAGGTGACTCTCTCTGTTAGGTCATCTAAGTAAAAACAAAAACACTAACAACAACAACAAAACTGCCAAGAAACAGGCCTTAATCATTTCTTGTACCTGGAACTGATTTCTTTCAAACCTATACGTGCGAGGTTCTGTTTTTAGTTGGATCTATCCCTCAGATGATGGCCCCTTCGGGAGCACAGGCATACCTTGGAGATACTGCAGGTGTGGTTCCGGACCGCCCCAGTAAAGAGAGTCATAATCTTTTCACTGATAGACAATCTTGCCTTCAATTTGTGAAAAAAACGCAACACCTGTGAAGTACAACAAATTGAGGCATGCCTGCAGTGGGTTTGCTTGCTGTGGAAGTGTTTAGCCACCAGCTAGGTGATCTCTCATGGGAGACACAGGACAGAACTGTTATTATGAAGGCTGCACCTACCCTTTTGAGTCTGGAAAATAATTATTCTATATCCATTTTACTGATTTGGGCCCGTTATTCTTTTAAACTGAAACAACTTTGGGCCCTGTCCCCATCCACTTTGTACCTCTCACCTTCAACTTCTCTGTTTTTGTCAAATGTTGCATAAGACAGAGTTGAGGAAAAAGCCCTGAGAGGTGATTCTAGAGCTTTCCTTCCTAGTGGGCTTTAATTCATTAACCAGGAATTAAAAATCCACCTATTCATCCTACACCTAGTCCATATTTCTCAATGTCACAGCTACATCAAAAAGTCTATGTGAGATTCCTGCTCCAAACCATATGCTAAATCCATTCACCCATATAGCAGAGAGATACTCTGTGCAAGGCATAGTTTTCTAAGAAAGAATGATATTTGGTTTATTTGCTGTCACTGGTTCAAAGTAAGCCCATACTGATTCCTCATTTATAATTACTTCCAAGATTTCATAACTATGTGTTCAAAATGAAATTAACTCCAGTTCTATTGGGATTCAGGTTGGCTTACTTTGCTTTTAATAAATACCTTCCTAGCCTTACTTTAGCTTCAGGCATATCGAGCAAGTTATTTGTGTGTGACCAATAATAAGTAATGTGAAGTTTGGGATTATAGCAGATAACTTATGAGAACTACACATGCTACGGGAGATAAGCAATGAGAAACTTTCTTTGAAAAAGTCACATTAATTTTATCTGGGACACTTGATCTTTTTTGCTTTATTAGTGCATGATCAAGTCCCCTATTTAGGATTTATACAGTAAAGTAATTATTTATAGGAGTGTGAAAGAGGGACATTTTCTAGGTATGATTAAGACATTTAGAGTAAAAAAATAAATGCTGAAAAGTACCTGTTATTTTTAGGAATACTACAAAATATGTTATTTAATCTATGCTTGGTAAATGCACATAGCCTAATAAAATACCAGAAGGGACATTTTAACATCTGAATTGAAAAAGTATACATAAAGACAGTGTACATTAATCATCAGAATTCGCTCTTTCCACAGGATGCACCCTGATAAGAAAACGTACATATTTCTTATTGCTCAGAGGCAACTCATTGTCCTGGGCCTGTTAAAATCTGTTTTATGAGAGCGGCCAAGCTTGTGTCATTGGTTAAATCTCACGGATTATTCATCAGAATAAGAGTCACAGCCCTTTCTTTCACAGAAGCAGAGCTGACAGTAGGCTCTCTTAACCTACTTATTTCAACAATAATTTACATATTTATGACTGTTTTCTACCTTACTCCCTTACAGTGCAAATGAGTTGCAAAATGTTGGGATATATATGGATGTCCACTCATAAAGAAAAACAATTAAGCAGTCTTTCATGAATGTGCAGTTTAGACAATAACATACACATTTTTAAATGCCTTTACTAACACCTGCCAGTAGTACCCTGTTTAAGACATGTTAAACAGAAAAAATATATCAGCAATCACATACATAGGATTATCAACAGGTACACTGTTCCTTTTCACCGGTCTAAGTTTTGTGTGATTCATCTCCACGAAACAGTGTACAGTGTATTTAAATGAGCATGCAGTATATGTAAATTAATGGCCATTTAAATCTGGGTTATACACAACTACTGTGTACTGTGAATTTCCCTCCTTTTGTTTTTAATTGCCTAATGAAGTGATTTAAGTATGAACGTTTGAGGAAAATATTTTTATGAGTTTGGCGTTGCTGTTTTGAATTCTCATTAATGAGGTAGTTCAGTGAGCAAGTAACACTCGGGCATCAGTGATTCCAAAGCCACTAGATGGCGCACTACAACCAGGTGTTGGGCGGGTTTAGTCCGCGAAGGGCTGAAAGAGAGTCAACTAGAACCCTCTAGTGGTGTGCATGACAGGAAGTGATGGTCCGTGTTGTGCAGAATTTTACAATCTAATAGTGAACAAGGAAAAGGCGCGGTAAAAGTAAATTTAAAATCAGAATTTTAATAAAGTAATTTGAACAGATTCAACTATTGAGTTTCAAATGAATTTGGAAATATTTTATGTTCCAACTTGATGGTCTGTTCTTTAATAAATCTATGAGGCTCATTTAGCCCATCTTACCTAATATTCATTTTAATTCATGTAAAAACTACATACTTAATTTTTTTAATTAGTAAGCATAAAGAAGTCACATTTCGTATCTATTTGACTTTATCAAAAATTGTTCATAGATGAATTTTACATGTCAAGGAGTTTAACTCATACAGATGCTTGTAAAATATGAACCAATTTCTATTTAAAAGTCTCTCAGATAGGTCCTTTCCTAATGAAGGAAATAATGCATTATTTAACTCTTCCCTTGAGGAATGAATCCTTTAATTAATATCATGTGCTCTAAATGATATCTGATAATGATTACGCATTTGCAGTGCACACATGCATGTGCATACATCAGTCCTGAATGCTTGCAGCCTTTTTCACTTTTCTACTAGCCTCATTCTTCCCCACTGCTCTTCCGATACTGCTTGCTTCTAATTTGACATCTTACTTTCCTGGATAAGATTCTGAAATGGCTTGATGATATTCCTATGAAGAAAAGCATGGGCTTTGGGACCGCTATGAATCTTGCTGGACTTTTGTTCACAAAACTTGCAGTTGCTAGATCTTACCTTTAGTGGTAGGGTACTGCCTATACTTTCATATCTCTCTTCATTAACTAAATAAGTCATCCCATATAAAGCTCCATGTCAGACCCTCTGTCTAGAGTCATTGTTAGATAAAGCATAAGGGCTTACTGACGCCAAGATAGTGAATCACTTAAGGGCAAGCTGACATTTTCCAGGTAAAAATCCTCTCCCCACACAGCTCACCACTATGAGCCATAGTGGTAATGGTTGAGAAATAGAGAAGTATAAAAGAAATAACACTAAATGTGAAACCAGGAGACAAAAGCTGGATTCTGCCTTTGATCCTTAACTGGTTGGTGAACTTAGGCTGTTCTGTGAATCTCAGATCTTCTGATTTTTTTAAGTTTAAACATAAACATAGCACATTGCTACATAATTACCACAGGGGACATTACTATTTTTATATCCTGAGTAAATATAGTGACTAATACATTGTGAGACTCAATGATTATTTGTTAAATTGACATTTTCTATGTATTGATATCGATATAGGTATATGTTATTATTGCAAGCAATAGGTTCAAGGAAAAGCATTTGAATGGTGCGGTATATACTTACCAGAATTACCTATCTTTACTTCAGATTCTACTAATTTAAAATTTATATAATTTAGAAAAGGTTGGAATAAAGCTAATCATTGTTCAATAAGCCCATTTGTCATCATTTTAATAAAATGATAGTGTCAATGATCTTTCAAAGAATATACTTCAAATACTTAGTAAAATTTTCAAAAGGACCCATTCATAGACAAATAGATATTGAGACTTCCATGTCTCAGGCACCATGTATACATTTTCTTTTTGAAAAAGGCAAAAAGGGAATAGGCCCCATCTTCAGTGAACTTGTCCATGAATGTACTCAAGAAGACCCATCAAAACAGTCATAACAAAGACCAAATTTGCAAAACCCTCTAATAAAGGCACAAGCAAAATGACAAAAGAATACAATGGGAGCTGTTACGGCCAGGGAGTTTGGGGACACATTCCTAAGCTGGACATGTAAGCCTTCTCATCTGTTCATCTACTCAACATCATTTGTCAACCCTTTCATGGATCACCCTGTTCCGCAGCCATACAAATGAACAGGTCTCCAGCTGAGCCCAACTCAGGGTACTTTCCTCCCCTACCTGAAACGATCTAAGTGCCCCCTTTCTTCTTGTTTCTTTAGTTGGTAAACTCTTTAGTTTTTTAAATTGCCTCCATGTCACCTTCTCTATGAAGCTCTCTGACCACCCCCGTCCCCCAGACAGGTAGAATTCCATCCTTCATGACCCTAAAGAGCTTGGCAATGTTCCTGATGCAGCAGTTCAATGCTCAGAAAGGAAGGTGTGTGGGAAACACCGCAGCAGTAGAAAGAACAGGGCGTTGCGTCAGTCTGGGCTGCAGGTAGAGGAGAGGGAGACTGGGACGCTGTCTGGTGTGCGTGGTCAGGAGCCGGAGGGCAGCGACCAGCCGTGGAAAACACAAGTGGGAGAGAGCAGCCAGCTCCCCTGTGCAGCGCTCGGCTCTGCTAGTGCTTTCCATGGGTGAATCACACCTGTACCTCCCTGGAAAGCTTGGAGCCCTTGTCCGCTGTCGTGGAGTAGACGAGCAGCTGAGCTGAGGTTCAGATTGCAGCTTCCCCAGAACCCACGCTGTTGTCATCACACCTGCTCTCAGACAAGTCTGCTGGGAGCCTGCGGTCCCCTCCCCACTTGAGCCACACTCCTCTGCATGTCTGGCCCACAGTACCTGCCTATTTAGAGGTGGTCATTAAAGTACTTTGATGTAACACAACAGCAAGTGACTTTTAAATGGTCTATTTTTAAGGTTTCTCATTCATTTGAACTGGTCTTTCGTCCCAGTCTACTACAGTTTTAGCTTGTGAGAAAACCAGCGAGAAGCCAAGGACCAGAGCAGGAATTCAGTCAGGCAGGCAGCTCTGGAGTGCTCACTGGCTTGACCTACAGCTCAGTGAATAGTAGTGGGTGTGATGTGAAGAGGAGGGCAGCCCGAGTTCTCAATCTGGTTGGGGAGGTGACCACATCCTCAACTATCCACCATGTACAGCGTGATAGGAAATCCTTGAGATGCATGTTTCTGCAGCGGCACTGAAGGGAAACTGGTCCTGACAACCTTGGTCTGGAGAACATCGCCTACCCATGTGCACAAGCACTAAAGTGCCATGTCTGCAAAGGGACCTGAAAACTCTGGATGGGTAACAAAATGCTGTGGAAGTATTGCGTTGGTTTTTGTTTATGGGAAAGGTATAGGAACCTGTCGGAGAGAGTTACTGTTTAGAAACACATTGAACCTAAGATGGACAATCACCCAAATGCAGACACCAGTGCTGTAGGTATCTGATTTATTTTAAAAAATAAATTTATCTTTTTCATGCATTTAGAAGTGAAGACTTCTAAAAATAGCCTACCAGTCCTTAAATCTGTCTGTTGTTAGCACATAAATTATCAGTGACAGTGGAAAGTTCAAGTTACAACCACGCTCCCCATCTTTCTTTCTTTGCTTTTAGTTTTATTTTATCCATTCAGCAATCAAAACTGTGTTGTAAAGAGGAGTGTGATAATAATGTCCCCAGGTCTTGTTCTTTCTCATCCTCTGTCAAAGAATAGCTAGGTTTTGGTTGTTGGTATCTTATTCTGAGTGAAAAACTAGTATTTACATAAAATCTGTGGTCTTAATGGAATTAACAATAACGAGGGATTGTTTTATAGAAAATATATTCTCCCCTAAAGAATATATAAAAATGTTTATTTATAATGCTTAGTGTAATTTAATAAAAATCTTGATAAATAAGAATAATAATAATAGTAGAGTAAATATACCAATCACATTGTGTTACTAATTTCAAAGGTTTAAAAAGAGATATTTGTTTGCAGACTTTGAAATGTCTCTTATTTTAAATAAAAACCTTCCAAATTTATTTTCTTTTTCAAATACATTTGAAAAGGAAAATAAATATACATATAATTTAAAATGAACATACTTTACTTTTTTGAATAGTTTTTGGTTTATGGAAAAGTGAGCACAAAGTTTAGAGAGTTTCCACATAATCCCCCTTCCTTCACTCTCTAGTGTCCCTTATTGTTAACATCTTTCATTAGTGTGGTACACTTGTTAAAACTGATGAGCCAATAATGATATATTGTTATTAACTAAAGTCCACAGTTTATAGATTAGGATTCACTCTTGGTGTTGTACGCTCTATGGGTTTTGACCAATAATTAAGGACATGTATCACCATTACTGTATGACATAGAATAGTTCCAGTCCCCTAAAAATCCTGTGTGCTCTGCTTATTCATCCCTCCTTCTATCTCTTCTTCACCCCTCCACTCTCATAAATCTCTGGCAAACACTGCTCTTGTTACTGTCTTCATGGTTTTGTCTTTTCCAGAATGTCACCTAGTTGGAATCATAGAGTATGTAGGCTTTTCAGATTGGCTTCTTTCACTTAATAAAATGCACTTAAGATTCCCCCATGTCTTTCCATGGCTTGATAGCTTTTTTTTTGTTTAGGTTTCAATATTTTTTCAGTTTTATTAAATTTATTAGAGTGTTATACAGGTTTCAAGTATACCATTCTATAGTTTATCATCTGTATATTGCATTGTGTTTACCATCTAAAATCAAGTCTCCTTCCATCACCATATATTTGACCTCCTTTGCCCTTTTCTATCTCCCCCACCCCCCTCAAAAATATATATTCTAACTCACTAGAATAGGATAAAATATGGATAGAAAGGATAGAATGCAAGTGATACTCTGTTTAACAAAATAGATTATTTTATGTTGTCTCTTGTGCATTATACTTTAAAAAATAAGTATTTGAATTAAATTAGTTTCATTCATTTAATCAATAAGACTTCCTTAGCACAGAGCACTATGGGAGGTCCTGGGGACACCATGATGAACAAAACTGAAAGGCCACCTCAGTACCACGCTGCCCCGTAAGGCGGGCAGATGGGAAAACCGCCAATGACAGTGGGGTGTGATGACAGTTTTAACAAGGTGTGCCAGGGTGCCAAAGAGTGACATGGTGAGACATCCTTTCAGGGAGTTGTCCTTCAATACAGTACAGATAATAAATTGGAAAGGCTAGGACATAAGACAGGGAAATGGCACCATGAGGAGGTGGTGCTGGTGAGAACCTATTGGAAGGCTAACCTCCCCCACCTGGGGGTAAACTGGAGCAGTGAGCCAGGCAGATATTTGGAAAGCAGAACTGACAGATGTAACAACAGTCAGGTTGGGGCAGGAAGAGAATAACAGATAGGGAAGAGGCCAAGAAATCTCTCCAGGTGGAGATATTTATGACTTGATACCTCAGCAGATGGGGTTGCCTTTTTTTTCTAGGTAGAAAAACAAAAGAAGGAACCTATCTTGTTCAGGTGGTAGATGCTGAATAAAGTTTTCTCATGTTGAAGTTGCTTTCAGACTGTCCGTGACAAATGTCTTTTGTCCACTGTGGCGCTTAGGAGAGAGACGGAGGTGAAGATACTTCAGAATCTTCCCCTTATACTAGTGGACGAAGCCATGGGAGCCAAGGAAAATGTAGGCAGACGCAAAGTCCAAGTCAAAATCTTGGAAAACATTCATGTAACAAGGAAGGGCAGAGGCCTCTGCTAAAGAAACTGAGGAAAAAATAACCAGAAACATAAAAAAATAAATATTGATGACACATGGAAATAAACTCGGAACAGCCAAATAAAGTACTATCTTAGACCTTGAACTTTTTGCTTTGAACCAAGTATGTGTTTATTATATGATATTTTTGTATATTTATATTTGATTTCTCGATGAGCCAGGGTGAAACCTGTGTTGGCATGTTGTCTGTACTAATTTGCATTCTCAGTCAGCTTGTCCTGTTCTGACCAGCTGTCCTGACTTATTAAAGCAGTGACTTCAAGTGTTGAGGGGCATTATGGAGAATTAAGATCATGAACTTTGGTGTTAGTCTCCCAGGGTTCAAATCCTACCTCCACCACATACTTACTAACTTTGGGTGGAGTTGGTCACTGCAATTGCTTCAATGGGAGGTTGTCAAAGTTACATGAGTTCAAATCCAGAAAACTCTAGAGCCAGGTGTGGTCAATGGAAACTGCTATCTGCTTTACAAATACAATATGATTTTTAGCAGAAGAGATCCATTATAGAATTGTAAGGGGAAGGTGTTGTTTACACATAATAAAAAAGATAGTCAATTAATTCAGTCCAGACAATTCAGTGGGGCAAAGACTGACGCTGAATATTTGTTTGCTGGACTTGACAAAACCAAAAACATCAAACAAATTATAGAACAGATTGGTCTCTTTGGCCTAAAAAGTAACTTTATATTTTAATTGATAGGAAAATTGATATTAGCATAGATATCTAATTATTGGAAAACTTTTATTTTCTTAAAAATAGCAGAAAGGATCTATTTTTTAACTTTTTATTATTTCTATTTCTTAACAAAAAGAGCAATTTTGAATGTCATAACTTTAAAATGGAATCTCTTTTATTGAGCACCTATTATTTGCCAGGCACTTGGTCTGCGCATTTCTAAGTTTCACCATGGTGCTGTAAGAATAGTGTTCCCATTTACAGGTGGGGGGCTGGTGTTTCCAAAAGCTTAACTCCCCAGCCTGAGATCAAGCTGTCACTCAGTGACATGCACTGGACCATGCACTCCACCTGATTTCAAGCCTGTGCTCCTTCTTGTCACCTTTAGCCCCACCAAGAAGGAAAGCGGCCTAGTCCACCCCTGGACAAGTTAGGGACCTTGCCTTCCCAGCTCTGGCTTTCTGTTTTCTCATTTAAAGGCGCCTAACTTTTTTTTCCTCAGATCTAAAATTCTTTGAACTTTTATGAACTGATGTAACAGAAACCAGAAGACAAGATAGGAATCTTGATTCTGGTTTATTTTCTCCCTCATATGCAAATACCATTCCTCAAGTGGAACAGATTGTCATTGCAAATATGTTGAGCCTTGAGTGTAATGAAGCTCATTTGTCAGTGTCTGGGGCCCCTTTTTATAAAAGTTAAACAGGGAATCATCTCAGAAATGTGCTTCTGAACCAAAGAAAATGTCTGTTTCCTGTTGCAAAAGGTGTTCCTTTTCGGTTGCTTGAGAAAATAATAGAGAAGCTGATGTGAGAACATGGGTGTTTTGTTTGACTGAGCTTTTTCAAAGGCACATTCCTCTTATGTGCATTGCTCACACATCATTTTAATATGAAAGGGCACCTGTCTCTTGTCTCAGTACAAATTTACCTTTCAGCATTTTAGATGGTGAAATGGGAGGTACCTGAAAAAGTTATTTTTGTTTTGTGGGTTTTGGGAATCCATTCAATACCTGGTGTTTTCTTTAGACTTTATTATGCCGTTGGCTGGGTAAATGTCATGGAAATGTGTTTAGTGACTCTTAATCCTTTTCTTTAACTAAAATTGAAAGAGACAGCAGTTCTCTTAATAAATCAGTTTGTTGACTGTTTCAAAGAAAAATAAAATAAAACCCTGATGTGAGTTTTCATTTTCCCAGGACACTTCATTAGCATTCCATTTTAATAATGCCTGTGAATGCATAAACACACACACACACACAGCCTAATATGCGTATAAAATTATATTTAATATAAATCCCAAATGTGGAGTTAAGAGAATATTTTAAAATGAAAATTAAAAAACCCTCTTTTTTTGCTACATTCTTATTTTAATCTTTACAGGACTATTTAACTGTAGTAAATAGAAGCTCTTGCTGTCAGTTTTGGTTAACATTTTATTTTTCCTAGGTTTTCATAGTTTAATCCAGGTTTTTGTTTTATAAAACTGGAGGAGGACAGAAATTTTTGTTACAGAAGCTAGAAATGGCTTAGGATTTGTCATGGGACATAGAGACTTCATTTCAGAACTGCAGACCTAGATGTTAATACTCCCCAGGTGGAGTTAATGTTAAGATCCCAATTACTCAGCTCTTATCCTTTGATTTTTCTTATACATTAGCAACTTAATGTTTCAACTTAAACAAAAATCACTTTCTAAAATGTATTGATAAAGATGTACCATTGATAGTACATTGATAAAGATGTACTATGCCATTTTCTATCATTTCGTAGGACTAATAGAAGAAAAATCAAAGATGATCTAATGGTGTGGTCAAAACTTTAAATTATTTTGAAAATGCAACATATATTTTCAAAGATATTGCCACAGGAGATTCTAAGTGTACTTGTGAGTTAGACAAAAGGAGTAAAGAAGGTGGGCAGGCTATTTTCATTTTAGCTTATTTCTAGGGAAAACAGTTTTGAATAATACATCTGCAGGACTCTGGTTCAAATGGGTTTAAGGACATTCACTATTCTTGAAGAAATTTACTAGAAATCACATTTGCTATCACCATCATTCAGCTAGACGCAGAGCAAGCATGAGCTGGAAAATCATGAACCCTGGGAGATGCCTACCTACTTTTAATGTCTAAGCCAGCTGCTTCCATAGGAAAATTTTCATGGGAAACTTACCTACCATTCTGTCTTTTCCGTGGACTTTTTAACATTAAATTTAGCTTTCCATTTTCTCACAAGATTTTAAAGGAAAGAAAATAGAATTCTGTCTGTTCACCATGATGTTCTTCAGGGATCATTTATGCATACACTACAAAATATCTTAAAACTTATTTATCACTTAATTCATTTTTATTCATATCATGAAGTTAGGTTCTATTATCTTAATTTGTTTATGAGATTATACCCTTAAACTTGTTAGAAAACACAAGCATAAAATATAATATGCTGTTTAATACAATGTAGTAGCTACTAAAGTTGCTCTTGTACTATTTCTAAAACTTGACTAGTTCAAAGACAGCATGCATTGCTTGCTTGTTTTTTAAGGAAATGCTAGGCACCAGGTGGGTCTAATCAAATCCTAAATATCTCTTGAGCAGGGACAGGAGCCAGCTCTCTGCTTGCTCAGAGTAGCCATCTCCTCTTCCCCCATCCTCATAGCTCAACTTCTGGCTTGAGAGATTTGAAGATCTTGCTTTCTACCCGCTCCCCTGCTTTTTGCTTTGTCCTTTTTTTTTTTTTTTTTTAAATGAGATAGATGACCCAGTTTTATCAAGGAGGCAATGGAGGCAAGGAATATTATGAATATGATTTTTGGTATAATAAAAAGAAAGTATACGCCCTGGCTGGTGGCTCAGTAGATAGGCACCAGCCTGAGAACCCCAAGGTCGCTGGTTGGATGCCCAGCCAAAGCTCATAACCAGGTTGCAAGCCAGGTCTCCAGCCATGTTCCCAGCTGGAGGCAGGTGAAAGGCAACCCATACATTGATGTTTCTCTCCCTTTCTTTTTTTTTTATTTTTTATTTTATTTTATTTTATTTTTTAATTTTATTGTTGTATTATCTCTCCCTTTCTTCCTCCCTCCCTTCTCTCTAAAAATAACTAATAAAATCTTTAAAATAAATAAAGAAAAAGAGAAAGTATACATTTTTGTAAGAAAGTTTTCAGAGAAAACTCGTTTATCACTTAGATAATTAAGTTTATTATTTTTCAATAGATTTTCTCTCTCCTGCCATCCCCAGTGGAGGTTTCCATTCTTTGTTATATGCCTCCATTAATCAGTTAGCCCCTAATAACTTATAAGCCAATATGTTATTTTCTTTGGTTTTATTCGTGAGTAGGAAAGTGTAAGCCCCTTGTATTTTTGAAGTCCATCTTCTTGTCTTTCTTTTATGAGATATAATTAGCATATAACATCTTAGGTTCAGGTGTGCAACATAATAATTTGCTATTTATAGGTTACAACCTGATCATATTGTAAAATGATCACTGCAACAAGTGTAGTTGAAATCCATCAACATACTTAGTTACAAAGGCTTTCACTGGTGATGAGAACTTTTAAGGTCTCTTAGCACTTTTCAAATATACAACATAGTATCATTAGGATCTATAGTCCCACCATGCAGAACATTACATCCCCTTGACTTACAAGTAGAAGCTCGTACCTTTTGACCACCTTCCCCCATTTTGCCACCTTTGTCTTTCATGACCGCATATGGCACTTGAGTCCATTTCACAGAATACATTTCAGGCTTTTCACTAAGTTTCTTTAGTGCACATTTGTGCACTCACAGAGATCATTGCCCTCACTGCTCAATCCCTTTAAAACTGGGGTTGCCAGTCCCCAGGCTGCAGACAGGCACTGGTACCTCCCAGGGCCTGTTGTGAATTGGCACAAGAGAAGCTCACCTGAGCTCTGCCTCCTGGCTCGGCTTCCCCTGTCCCTACCCCACAGTCCACAGCAGGAGGTGAGTGGCAGAGAGCAGGTGAAGATGCCTGAATTCCATCTCCATCCACGGAAACATAGGTCACTGGTCTCTGGTGCTGCAAAGGTTGGGGACCGGTGCTTTAAAATACCCATCTTAGAAACATCACCACACATCTAAACTGCTTTCTGATTCTTCTCTCCATGTATCTTCTCCTGGACTTGGTAGAGTGGTAATTTGTCAAGTTTACAGTCACCATTGTAACACAATTACATTGAAAGGTGTTGGGGAGATGGACACTTCATCACTTTTGTAGAAGAGGTTTCCAGGTAAAGTACAGACACGGTCCTGACCCTATTCCATCGTGACCCTCACCTGCACAGAGAAGACCTTGATTTTTAAAATATTTTATTCATTATTTTCAGAGAGAAGGGCAGGGAAGAAGAAAGGAAGAAAATGTATGGTTGCCTTTCACCTGCCTCTAGCTAAGGCACCTGGCTAGAGACCTGGCTTGCACCCTGGTTATGTGCCCTGGCTGGGAATCAAACCAGTGACCTTTGGATTTGCAGGCTGGTGGCTATCCACAGCCAGGGATGTTATAATTTTTGAGAAGGAATTAGAGAATATTATGTGCCTAACTTAGGTATATAAAGAAATCCACAGAGCACCTGGACATAATCAAGTGTCCTTATAGCTGTCTGTACCCCTCTGAGGCCCTTCTTGATATGTAACTGGAAGCTCTTATCTTCGCTTTGCCTTTAATTACCTTCTAGGCCCATCCCAATTACAGAACCTCTTCCTCTTACCTGATCTGGAATGGCCAGATGAGGGTCCCAGCAGATTGTCTAATCCCAGCCGTGCCCATGTGACACTTCCTCATCAAGCTAGACATACCTGCCTCCTTCCGCGCAACTGAGAAATGCTTTTGCCCAGTTAAGAAAATCCTTTGTTCTTGGGCCTTACACCCTCTATGGCTGGTTCCATAGTAACAGAAGAGAGAGCTAGGAGATGCCTGTTGGTAACAAAGAGTCAGCTACCCAGGCTCAGTGCCTCAAAGATGAAAACATTTATATCACACTGAACTTATTAGAACCCATGTTCGTGATGTAAATTTCAAAAACATAAAGGGACGACATGAAAAGAAAAGCATGTCAGCAGTTGCCATTGATACACTGTGCCGTAGCCCTGACCTCCCAATCTTTTTAAGTTAGGAATTTTGGTGATTTTTATTTGTTTAATCCTATTAAATTCTGGTCAGTAGACACCTGCAAAAGATTTTTGTCTCCCTAGGACATCCCGAGTGAGTCAGAAGTTGAAGTTTGGGGTTAATTCATCAATAGGCTCCCACTCGAAAGGAGCTTTTTCAGAGTGACTTGGGGCTATGTTTGAGCCACAGTGAAGCACATCAGTATTTCTGGATTTAACTGGTCTGAACTATTCACTCACTTCTGAAAGGGCCATTTTCTAAAATTAGCAATTTTTTAACAGTTACATAAAATTGTTGGGTTCAGTGCTAGCTAGATTTCCCATATAGGCGTTACTTCTACATCTCATTTACAGGGATTATTAGTTCCTATATGTGTGCATACATGTGCACATGTGTGTGCTTGTGCTGCACTTTTATTCATTCATACAAGCACTTGCTTGGCACATATTCGAGCCCCTAAGGGTACAGAAATAGAGGAGACCTGGTCCTTGACCATTATGTATACAGAAACTGGTAGAGGAGAAAGATCAAAACAGAATCTGTATGCTCTGTTGTGATAGATAATTTAATGGAAATAGGAAGGAAATAATTTGGGAGTACCTAAGAAAGGAAAACTAACTGTCTGAAGATGTGACAAACTTTAGATGTGAATTGACCCCTTCAACTGTTGCATAGTAAAAAGCACTAGATTTGGAGCCAGGCACACCTTTTTACTAACCTTGGGCAAGTTACTGTACTACACTGAGCCTCAGTTTTCTCATCTGTGTAGTGGGATTAGCAACATACAATTTGCAGTTCTATGTGTACAAATTGACAAATAGCTGTTCCCTTCTCAGGCCCTTCTTACCAGATGCCGTGTGCAGCCAAGCAGCGTGTTGTTGAGTATTGGATAAAAGGAGCAGCGGAGAGATCAGTTTTTGTGGGGTTGCATGGGGACAGGACTCCCATTCTGAATGAGAGCCAGAAAAAAAGCGCACCTGGGTCAACTATTGTCACGCTCCCCTTGGGAGCTCATTTGGACAATGGATACTGTATCTTTTCCCAGAAAAGCCTTTGCATATTTTACTGTCCTTACAAGTTGACTGAGGGACCTGGTCAAATTACATACTCCTTCAGACTGCTTTTTACTCCGAGTTTCTCCATTGGAACCAACTCAATGATTCCTCAGGGCTCACCCTAATTCCTAAGTCACTGAGAAAGATCTTTAAACTTTACACTATTAAGATATCTAGGGTTTTTTCCCAGTAGATAGGCAAAATTTAGATGTTTATGAATGATACGTACTTAATACCTAATTTCTGAAGATGGTGGAATGCTCTAATTTTCATGACATTTTGTGTATGTTTTCAGTGACTGATGAATAGACGTTGTACCCTAAAATAGCCTTAACCATCTCAGTGATGCACATTTTGGAGTATTGAAACAAAACGTAATTAATTTGTTTCAGACTTAGAGCCAAATCAACCTAAATAGAGCTCTGATATCCCATTTTTGCCTACTAGTGATTGTTCTATCCAGTGGCCATCAGCCTATGCTTTTTGGTAGTTTGACTGCCTGTAATTAATGATGCAAGTTGTCAGATGTCACAGCAGGAGAGACGATATTGAAACCCCCATCTCTCTCACCCCAAACCTGCTGCTGGATGGTTAGGTTTCCTGACAAAGGGTGACCAAGTGGAAATCCATTGGAAATAGCAATTTCCCAACGTAGAATTCTGGCTGGGTTATTGCAGAAAAGTGGTTGGAGCACCCAAGCATGTGTCCCTTCGTGTCTTCCAGGGGAGAAGCCCTACAAGTGCACCTGGGAAGGCTGCACCTGGAAGTTTGCTCGCTCGGATGAACTGACAAGGCATTACCGCAAACACACAGGAGTGAAGCCATTCAAGTGCGCAGACTGTGATCGCAGCTTCTCCCGGTCAGACCACTTGGCGCTGCACCGCCGGAGGCATATGCTGGTGTGAGGAATGCCACCCGTCCAGCTGAGCGGCAGAGCTGGATCTCTTGGCGGCGCCCAGTTCAGCAGGGCTGACTCCCCTTCACAGTGTTAACAAAAAAGGGCATCACCATCCCACGATGTCTGAAACCAGAGCAGGAAACCGAAGGCACACTTCCCCTTTCGGTCGGCAGGTAACCCCCATCGCGACTCCACGGGAAACGTCTTCACGCTGGCCTGGGAGATCGGTGACACACATGCTGCAGCGACAGGCGTTGTGTTCCGTGCTGTGTACTCTGAATTTAAAGATGTTTGTGGCTTGTACATTTTCTGAGCTGTCAGACATTTTGTTAATGATACTTTAAAGGTCATCTACCACAAATTGATGGCTAGAGCAAGACCTTGTAAATTGGGATTCTTCTCCCATCGTCCCGCCCCTTAACCCCTGTTTACAGAAAGTTTAGTTCCCATCTGAGTAAGAGAGAACGCACATCCAGTCTGTTACGAGCGAGCAGCATGAACATAGAAAAGAAGAAGGTGTTGGAGAGGTTCCATTACCTGACAGAAAGGGTACTCGGGTGGCCCTTTGCAATAGTGATGGCAGCAGCTAGATACCGCCCGCAACTTGTTCTGCCATGCCCTGAAGGAAACCAACATTGAACCTTTCATTTGTTTGTTGTCGATTGTTTTTGTTTTGTTTTGGTTCTGTTTTGTTCATCTGTCTAAGCAGAGGGGCAGCGACACTTCGGTTGGAGTCCAGTCCCCTTGTCCGCCCTGGCACGGACTGACACGGAGCTGTTCTGTAGTTGAATAGGAAGAGCCTGTCTAAAAAACTACTGCCCCACTTCACATTGCAGTGTTCTGTCACCTAGGCATCATCTCTTCCTGCCCCTAGTGTTTGATTACAAGGAATCAGGGGGGAAAAGAAAACTTTCTTAGACACACTGGCACCAAGGTAAGAAGAGGTGGGGCTGCCGAGGCAAAGTCAGTGAACATGAAAAATCAGACAAAGCAGAGATGGAAATAATGCGCCTCTTGAGGAGAAAAGCAATAATGAACAAAAGGACTTTCCCTACAATAACTTCACTGAGGACTCATGTTACCAATTTTCATACTTACTAAAGGGATTGTAAGAAACACCCCAACATTTTAGATGTCTTGGTTACACTTACAGCACTGAGGTAATCTCCCTGCTGTTTGCTGTCCTGCTTGGTTAACTACCACCATTTAAGATCACGCTCCCTTTTGCTCATTTGAAAATGGTGATTTGGGGAGTAGAAAGGCCAGGGAGGCAGAGCAGGGAATTAACTCTTGGGTTAACAGGTCAGCCCTCCTTGGACCTGAGTGAGTGGAACGGGAGCTCACCGAGGAAAGCCTGACACGGTGCTAGTTTCCTCCCTTGGAGAGCCAAGGATCAGCGACTCTCCAGTAGGTTCTATACAGATTTCATTTTTAAACGATATCAGGACCAGTGGTTCTGCATTGGCCCCTTCAGGGGTGTTGGATCCACTCATCCTAGGCTGAGGGTGAGAGGAAATTAGAGTCCCATAAACCCCCCAAAATAGGAGCCTTCTTGGCATTTAGCAAATCATACAGTAAACAAAGCAATACATCACCAACAAGCGTTCTTTCAGAAAAATTATGCTATTATTTCCCCCACTAAAAGCTGTCTTTTCAGCTTCCTGTGGCCAAGGGGCTTGACGAGGTTTTTGGTTACTCTTGTTAAGATTTTTCATAGTTTAGGTATAAATGTTGCCAGCATATATAGAAAGACCCTTGCAGCATACTTTAATTACAAGCACTTGAGTTTGGGAATCACACAAATTAACCTCACAATAGGAGTAGCTCATTTTTAAATGTTTGAACATTCTGAAATAATTTCCAGTTGCAGGATTACCCTTTTTACAAGCATCTTCTTATTCAGATCATCTTATTTTGTTGAAGCAAGACCTATAAACCTTGAAGCAAAGACAATTTGTGTTGAATGGTATTAAAAGAAACCTTTTTTATGTTTAAGCAACAGCATAATGATTTTCAGGTCAAATTCTACCTTCAGAAATATGTGCTCTACATTTTCTGCCAGGTCTGAAAACTTCATCAGGCAATTTTCCTCCAACAAGGGCTGAAATTCGATTGATAAATAGCTTATTTAGCTACACAATCTACTACCCACCAAGCACTGGGACTTTTTTTACCAACTGGAAAGTTTTTTATCTGTACTGTATGTAACTCCTACTTCTCATTGCCTGTAACCATTTGAAATGGGGGGTGGGGGTGGGGAAGGCTTCTTGATGCATGCCAGCATTAGTTATTGGTCAGCAGCACCGAACAGAGTGGTGGAGCCCTCTTTACTAGTCCCAGAAGCCAACTGTCAGGTAGTAGGTGAATCACTCAGGTGAAGTGTAGACTTGGATTTAATTCCGTCTGTTCCCCTAAGAAGGGCCAGTCCCATTCTGTGCTGAGGAATGTCTTGAGCGTCATAGGTAGAAATGGTTTTTAGAATTCACGGAGCTGACAGGTAGTGGGAAGTTCCTGAGTGACAGCTTGATTTAAATTTAGCACAGAACCAAATGAGCTGCTCCTCTCTAATGACATAGGAAAGATTCAGGAAAGTGAGTTTCTCCTCAGCCTCTGAAAGTGGAAACCAGACTGAGACAGTCAGTTAACTGATACAGCCTGTCAGTGTTACATCAGTTCCCCCTGTGACTGTCCACACTTCTGAGGAGGGATCCAAGCACAAATCGTGAATGAGTTGCTGATGTAGCCCCTGGACTGAGACTTATTTCAGGGGGCTTGTCTTGGGACATAGCAAATGCTCTCTGTTGAGCTTTCTACAAATATTTTCCCATGAGAAGGAAAGTAGTGTGAGAAAGAATTGGATTTTTAAGCGGGAATATCTTTCAGCATTAGAAAAGCTTTCTTTATTTGGTCTGATATCCATTGTAGGCTCTTTTTAAAAAGCACAGTATATGATGAACAACAGAAAAGAACTAGGATCCAAAGGACTCGTCAGTTCCCCAGCTAGCATCACTCTTTGGTTTTAAACCTGAAGCTGTTCAGCTACTTTGCAGCGAGCGGGAAGTAACACAGGTGTCAGTAATGGTTTGAGAAGCTACAGTGGGCCTATCTCTATGCATTGTGGAGATTTGAGTTTAAGGGGGTTAATATAATGTGAAAAGTTATAAGGTTCAGGCTTTGAGGTTTAAATAGATTCCCTCTTCGTGTTCTGATCTTAGGTTGTAAGAAAAGAGATTCAAACTTTCCCAATCTCCTCCAGCCCCATCCTGTCTGCCATGTGTGGGTTCTGAGAAGCCTGCTTGATAACTTGTTTTATGTACTGTTATGACATTGAGACTGAAATTCCTAATGGCTTTACCATTAAGATCACAGTGCTGCCTGGCATTGCTTCTGCAAAACACTATAGGACATTTATTTAAAAAAAAAAAAAAAGTTGAATAACAGTAACATAAACCACATGGGGGGAAAAAGAGCACTTTTTTTTTTTTTTCACTTTAAAGATTAAGTGGAAAATAGGAAGAGGATGGTCAGAGAGAGAAAATCTTACAAAAAGCTACAGTGTTTGCAATGCCAGTTCTAAGTTAGAAAGGCCATTCTTATTATGGTTGAGATTTTGAATAGCTCAAACAAAGCTTGTGGTCATTTTCATACAACTTTCTTTAACTCCCAATTACCATTTGTGTTTTCAACAGAAGTGTAATTCTGCACTTTGAAATCAGCTCATTAGAATGATGACATGTATATGGATAAAGATGCAGTATTCCTTATCCTGTACTTTATTTATTATACTTACCAAAGCTGCAGTTGAATAAATCTGGTCAGGTGAAGCCTTCAAATGGGTTAATAACACTTTTGTTATGTTGTTATGACTGCTTAGAAGTGTAGCCATAATGTTGTTATAAAGGTATCTCAGCACTTATAGTAAGGATTGACAGAATTTAAGCAGTGTTAAGAATACCAGCATCCATGATATATTGAGTTACGACCATCATATAATGGACTGAACTTTGCAGTAACTCTTAGGAATCATAGTAGGGCCCAGGAAGCCTTAATACTCATAGTTCGTAATCCAGTCTCAGATTTTGCTCTTTACGAATACCTGTAGATTTAGGAAGTGAATGTATTCTATAATTTCATTGACCAAATCTCTTCCTTCAGTTTTTCTGAGGTAGTACATCTCATTCAAGAAATCTTTCACTTTGATTTGGTTTTGTTTTAAAATGAGGTTTAGTAAGTTGTGTCTTCCATGTTACATTTCTACTTATCCCCACACTGCCATCCACTTACCTGCACATGCAAACCTGTACACACACTTGTATATGCAGTAGCCAGTGGGCTCATAAATATCAACAAAAACCTTTTTTTTTTTTTTTAAGAATGAATTTGTAATAATCCATGCTGTCTACAAATGTAAGTTATTTACCTTATTAGGGAATCAGCCTATAATGCTATATATGACTTTGCCTGCATTTTATAGTTAAGAAGTGTACATAAATATTTTAAATGCTATATTTTCACAGGTTCATTATAGATTAATGTCTGTTTAGTGACCCATGTCCATTGGTACTTTAAATATGCTAAATACTGTGCAGTTGCAATAGAAATTCAGATTTTCATAAGAGAATGAAATTGAGGAAACTGCATCTTAAAAAAAAAAGAGTGAAGCTATTTTACTGTATTCGTAACATATGTGATAATGGAAAAGTATTTTCAAACTCACAAATTTTACAGAGGTTGTATATAGTTTGATGAAGTATGTTGGGGAAAAGAGCTTCTAATTTTCATCACAATAAAAAAAGAAAACTTGTTCAGCTATGCCTTGTATACTTACACACACTTAGCGGTAGTGCCATGGGAACCCTGATCCACTCGCTCACAGCACACCCCTGGCGCTCTGACAAAATGGAGTGGCCATTTGTCTCAAATTAGCCAGGATGGTTTAAAACACACAAAGTCCTCTTAAGTTGCAAACAACTGATTCCAAACTCAAAATGTCTTTACCTGAGAAGGGGAAGATAGCCGCACAGGATTTTACTTGTGCTAAAGAGAAGCATCCAGAAGTTGTTCCCTTTTCTCAGTTATCTTCCTCCTTAACCAAGTAGTTCTTGATCAGAAAGCAAAAACAACAAACAAGCAGAAAAACTATACAGTGTTTATTCTTGTTTAACTCTAGAGGAAATACTTTTAGGAGTAGCTACGTGTTGACAAGATTAAGTGTTATGGATACGGTCGCATGTTTAAAGAAATCTATACTGGCAATAGTAATAAGCTAATGCCCATTTTCGGAAATGAATTAAAAGCTGAAAGTGCCTGTCAATAAACATTATGACCAATGAGATAGTCCTATACTTTTACACAGCAATAATTCTTCTTCAGATGGGGTTTTTCCTCTACATTTGGGAAACACATGCATATATGCACATAGTAATTGGATCTGTTCACGCACACACAAAAGTGCTCATGTGTCTTTTTAAATATGCCCAATCTTGTTTACATTAGCATTTCCTAACTTAATCTTACTTACAGAATGTAAGAATCCAAATCTGAATATTAAAGGTATCTTCAACATACACTATAGTATATGGCAATTATAATTTTGAGATAAAAACTTCACTGTGATTCGCCTCAAACTTAGGAAGCACCGAGTGGGCCTCAAAACATTTTGCTTAGTTAACAAAAGCCAGTTTATTTAGAGTACAACATTAGAGATAATTGTTTGTCTTTGTTTTATCCGCTAATATCAAATGCATAAATCCATCTTTATTTCCTGTTTCCCTGGTATTTTCTGTTATCGTGCAGGAACCATTTTGGAATGAATGGTGACACAGTCATTATCCCTGAAACATTTATTGGGGTGTAACTGACATTTAGTAAGCCTAGCCTTAAACCAAGGTTTGCAGTTAGTCTTGGAAATTTCCAGATTTGCATTTAGAACTGGACAACTTTTTCCTATATTATTTACTGCAAAAGTGGAGTCATGAAGAGAAATACACAGTGAGATTACATGGACAGACAGGAGCCCTGGAAATTCTCCAGCCCTGCCATCTCAGCACAAACCCACCCAAACAAGTTATTGAGGGCTGTCAGTAAAATTATACTCTTGCAGAGCCAAACATTTGGTAAGAGCAATTTTAAAAAGTATCATGGTAATTAACCGCTCGGGCTTTAAACCCTGGAGACAACCAGGACGGACCGCGTTCTCCAGAACCAGACCACAGGTCTAGGAAACCATCTCCTGTTTCCTCCTCCAGGTTTCAGAGAGAAGGCAAAGGAGAAGGAAATGAGCCAGGATAGGGTGTAAAATAACCAATCAAGCATCAAAGGAAAGCTGTCAGGTTCTTTAACCTCACTGAAGTCAAGTCTCCTGACTGGACAGCTTTCCAGAAGTTGTCTGAAAGTACTAAAGAAACTTGAAAGGTCAAAAAGTCAGCAAGCGGTTAAATAATGGCTATACATCAAACACTTACCATGTGCCAAGTATATTGTACAAGGTAATTTTTAGGTACATTGCCTCCCATGTGTCCAGCAGGTCTACATTTTATGGATGGGAAGACAGAGGCGCAGAGAGAGTGGTTGAGTTGTCCTCAGAGAAATGGTGGACAATGAAGTAGGGATGTGAAACGACCGGTCTCTGTCTCTGAAACCTGTATTCTTCCCATCATGCCACACTGTGCATGTGTTCCCAGCAGCCAGCTTTCCATAGCTAATAATTCTTCAGTAGGATTTATTATGGGCATGTAGTCATCATATTTCTCAAGATGCAGGGACAAAGTGCAGCACATGATTGGACAGGGGTGCAGAATATTCGAAATCCACCTTCTCCTGGAAAGACACAATGTGAAGGGTCACCATAAGGGCCTTGCCATTAGCAGATGTCGCCCTGATCTTGTCCCTGTCCTCATATTACTATCCTGCTAAATGTTTGGCCTGAAGATCCAAATACTCAAAATTCTTCCCTATTTCGTAGCATTTTGGCTGGAATGGGTTTTCCGATTCTGTGTATTTCTTTAGGTGTACTAAAAGCCTTCCCACCTAGGTAGCCCTGCTGGAATCTGCTGAAGGGACATTTGAAACTTTGACCTCCATGGAGCTGGTTGTTAATAACAGGGCCCCTTCTTGGCAGTTGTTGATGGGGTGACAGTCACAAGGATTCAGGCGATGAGCCAGGGGAGGTCATAGACCATTCCTTTTCAAATTTCCCACCTCACAGCACCATCTTGGAATGTTTTAAATAATCATATAAATAATTTGTTTATAATATTGTTAGTTTAATTGAATTTTTGTGGGAAGTTGTCCAACATTAGAGAAATGAGATCCCCTCCTCCCTTGCTGTGTAGAACAAGGTCTGACAGTATTGATTCATAGAAGTACTAATGGACTTAGGAAACATTAAGAGAATGTCATTTCTCATGGTGTTTCTTTTTCTGAAAATAAGTCTCCTGAAGTATGATCTTTCTCCCTGTTACTTGGGTGAGGGAAGAGATAAAGAAGGCCTACATAAACAGATTCCCTTTCGTGCTGAAAATAAGTGTTCTGTGTGTGCAACCCCCTTCAAGAAGGGGCTCTCTTCTCAGTCCATGGGGTTTCACAAGCAATAATTTCTCAACAACAAAACCACAACTTGAAGTGAGAGGAAAAGAGATGAATAGTGGAAATAGTCACGTCAGCACTTTTTTTCAAGATAGACTTCATCTGTAGACATTGAAAATGTTTAAGACAAGAACCATTGACTCTGTATAAATTATTATATCTTCCTTTTTCCAAAGCAGGATTAACAAGACTCTTACCAGAGATTGGTTTTTTGTTGAGAAATGAAGGTGGATAGAAAATGGTATTTGGGTCAAATTCTAGTAAAAGTGCCCAAGTGATCTCAAAGTAAGATACTTTAAGGACCTACCAACATCTTTCCTTTCTGCTAACTTCATGCTCCAAAGATACAGAATAATACATCACATAGAAAATGCCTTTGCCCTACTTGTACTTTTAGTTTCCCTATAGCAGAATTTTGTAATTACATCCAGATTATAGTATATATTTTATCCTCAAGCTTTCTTACATTGGATGAGTATTGTTGAACTGGGGCACTGGTGCCTATATTCAAGGCTCTTTCCTATCAACTTGTCTGTCCACAATTTGTTGTGTTTAAAATTCATTTTCAAAAATCACCATCCCCCCCCATGGAGTGGTGGCTGTACTGTTTTGTCCATGTCTGTGGGACGCATTGTATCATGTGGCAAACCAACTCTATGGAAACGAGATAACTACTTACAAAACCAGCTTGAAAACATCGTCTTATGTATTACATCATCCTGCATCATAATGCAATTACGTGCATCATAATGTGTTCATTTTTTTAAAAAAGAGAAACCAGCAAATTCATGTTTGTCTATAGAAGAATGTACTCAGAACTTTCTGTGTTGTGAAACGATGAGAACAGACCACCTTTAAGATACCCACCTGCCACTTAAAATGACTTAGTTATAATTAGTCGTAGTCTAGACGTTGCTTTTGGGGGGTGTGTGTGTGTGTGTGTGTGTGTGTGTGTGTGTAGAGGGGGGTGCAGGGGTCAATTCAAATGACATATTCTTTTGAAAAAATCAGTTGCATTTGAAAAAAATTTGCAGGAAAGAAGAAAAGCATCATTTTGGCCAAATCAAATAGGCATCTTTTTCCTTTTCTTAACACTTAGCTCATTATACACAGTGATTGGATTACAAGATCTATCTGTGTAAAAATACAAAAACATCCTTTAGGGTACAAAACAGTTATTCTAGGCTTGAAGCCCCTGAACAGCAAATTGAGATGTGCTTTGTCTGATTCACTTGGCAGATGTAGTTTTACAAAAAACTCTTGGGTGTCTGACCCCAGAAAGTTAAGAGTGCCCAGAGGAGATCCTACACATTAAAGGATAAAACCCCCCAATGATCCTGGCAAGCTAATGTGTTTGTTTCTTAGATCTTCATTTGGTTTTCTGTTCAGAGTTTTAATCACAAATGAATTTATTTCTCCAGCTTATCTAAAATGCTAATTTCCCAATAGTTTCCTCTGCATTTATATACTCTGTAGTGTTTAGGCAAATCCTGTTATAAGTTTATTAATATTATGTAAGTGTTGTTCTTGTATTTATGTATAGTGTATGTATTGTAAATATACTCAGAGCTTTTTTCCTTTTACTGTAAAATGGTGATTTTTTTTTTTTTTTTTTTTTTGGCCCTACAATAATGTAAAGAGAGACCCTCCTAATGAGATTCTCTCAGAGGATGATTATTCCAGTCTATTCTCAGAGATTTAAATGAACAAGTGTTATCGTTTTTTAATGGTGTCTCAGACATATTCTGTTGGTGCATTGCTTTTCTGTATTCAACTTTCCTATGAATTGAGCTGTGAACTGAATAGAGTTTAAACCTTTAACTGTATGCATTTGTATAATTATCTGAATGAAGGCATGAAGGTTAAATAAAGCATTTTGTATGGAACAAAACTCCCTAATTATTACTAAGGCTGACTCAGACACTTTGGAAATCATAGTTATTAACCATTCTAATTAAACCTTTGTTATGAAAAGTTTTACTATTTCTGTGTAGTAATTTAAAACACAGAACTAGACTCTGTATTTAAAAATGAACTGGGATTTTATTTCATAGCAGCCAGAACCCAAAGAGGGATTCCTAACTTACTGTTTTAATGAATGTAAAGCTAAAAAGTGGCCCAGAAATATGAAGTGATATGAAAAATACATCTTTCATGGACTAAAATTGAATCTCCATGAATTATAATTTTTTCAGATGTTGTGTGTCATTCAAATGTAGAATGATCAATCAAACACATGCCAAAGCTAGGTGATTTCTAATTTTTAAAGAAAACTGGATTGTAGAGGCTTCTGGAAATAAGACCATTAATGAGTTGAATTTTAAACAGTTGCTAAAATAAGCACTTAAAAATTTGTTTACATCTTTTCCTATAGCCCTTCAACTGAAGAACTAGAAAAATCCATTCTAACAAGGTATGGTAGTAAATGCTAACAATCATAGAAAACAGTGATACATGATAAATAATTAAAATGATGTTTGAGTGCTTCCTAGATTTCGGGAAGTGTTCTAAGCACTATATTTGTCCCTTGTTTCATTACGAAAGTCTTGAGTTACATTACAGATGAAGATGAGGCACTGAAATTAGGCAGCTTTCCTAGTCAGACTGGTTCAAGTATTAGTATCCTTAACCACTAAAAGGCTATGAGTTAAATGATGGAAAAAGGATGGAGGTGGGGAGCAGGGGTCAAGGTGAAAGAGTTAATAGCAACAAATGTCATACAAATTTTCAACAAATCCCTTTGACCGTGTATGTATAAATAAATATAAATACACAATCAAAATACTATCTTTTATTTCATACTCAGCAAACCTTTGTGTAATTTAATGCATAAAAATCAGAGGCTGAAATTAATTGTGGCTCACTTTATCACTGGGCAAACCATTTTCAAATGAAAATTGCATCCTGTGAACTCATTCTGTTCCACTCAAAGACACTGTGTGGCCAGAGCCATGGGGACCTGCACATTGAGCTCCATTCCCATCATAGCACACTACTTCCACATCCATTGGGAGGATCCGGGCACTGTGTCTTTAACTTATCCAAATCCTGATGCTTTTATGACTAGCACAGCGCCAACTGGACAAAAGAAATCATTCACTAAAAGATTATAAGAGTGTTTGAAAATTAAGGCAATAAACCACCAGTACATTTTTACTGAGTTATTTTCGAAGACTTGACTTACGCTATTTTAGAACTACTACATGAAGGTAGAAGCCAATAAATTATTAAAGTCTTTCTTGTTCTACACTTTGGTGAAGCATGGTAGTAACTTGTAGGGCTGAGCCTAATTTATTCAATTACTTCATTTTGGATATGACTTTGTAACAAAATGGCAAAGTGGGCATTAGATTTGTCTTTGGCCTGATTTTCTGAGAGTTCTCTTTAGGTCATGCATGAAGCCAAACCAGCTCTCCAGCTTTGTTATTTTGGGTTTTTTAATTTGTTTGTTTTGGTTTCTTTTCTTATTTGTTTGTTTCACTTCACCACAAGAGGCTTTATCATCAGGAGAGACTAATGAGACAATCTCGTGGGATGGATTACAACACTTGTACTCTCTGGTAAATATTTGTCGATATTTCTTCTACCAGTTGATTTCTGGATACTCAAACAATAGGTGGAATTATATGGGTGCTAGATAATTCTATCACTTCCTCAATTCTTACCTTTACTGTGGACATTTTGCCAGAGCTATAATTTCTAATCTAATCATTGATGGCTTCATCATTTCTTATTCTCTCCAATTAAATGAATACAAAGCAACAGCATGAAATAGTTAAAAGCACAGAAACAGCAATGTGTTTAAAATTTGAATACCTTGGGGCTTTATCAAACAGAAAAAATATTCCAGTGCTAGAACAAAATTATACTCCCTAAAAAATTACTTTAGTCCCAAATGGCCACTGATGATGTTCATATAGTGCATTGTCTTCCCACCAAAGTTGCATGGTTTTCTTTGACACAATGAGTTCCTTGTGCTTTGTCTGAGCACTGTCTGGAGTTAATATATTTCTCTCCCAGCAGTGTAATAAGTATAATTTACATCACTTCCTGTTTAGTCTAAATGCACCAATGAACGCCTACACAGCCCAGACACTTGAGTGATTGTCTATTTCTGAAATAAATGACATTTTCTTTGTACAGAAAAACTTGTACATAATCTTTTTTCTTTTATAGTTCCACTGTGTTGTGTGTGGTGTGTGTGTGAAACACAGGCTTACAAAGCATGATGACATCAGTAGGTATGCTGAAAAGAGGTTCGCGCACAAATAACCCCAGAATTGCTGAAAGACATACAGCCATCACGATGCACCCTTTTCTCTTAGTGTAGCTACAACTTACATGTGCATATTGCAATCCAGTACTTTCAGGAGGATTGAAAGGCACTGTAAGCCTGTGTAATGAGTTGCTCTCAGGTCTGGGTTACTCCTGAGAGCTTTCAGGCTGTACCAAAATTCAGTTCAGTTTCAGCAGCTCAAGCATGGGCTTGCTGCCACCTGAGGTGAACTCTCAAACTTCACCTTAGGCTAGGTTTGGGGCAGATGTGGTCTCCAGAGCCCTCAAACCTTACGTTCAGGTGACCAGTGCATTCCATTACTGAACCAGGGACTGTGGGCCCTACTTTACCTTTCGTTGCTGATTTGGAGCCATTGCTTTGTAATATGTTCAACATGAACCCACACAGTCACTCCAACATTGATGTTGCCTCTTTTGTACTATACGGGGTCTGTCCCAAAAGTATTGAGCATGCAGACTTTTTAATTATATTGACATTGGCTCAATACTTTCGGGACATACCCATATAGAACAATATTATGTGTCTTAGGTGAGCATGTAAATATATACATTTGATACATGTAAAACATGGAAGAACGGTTAGGAAATTTTATCAAGTGTATTTATTTGGTCTTTCCTAACAAGTCAAATGTTATTATGGTAACTAGTAATGACTTTTACACATATAAAATATAGAAAAGCACATATTTGAGTTATTACACTGTGTAGGTATAATGATAGTTGGTAGGGGGAATAAAAATTATACCTAAGATATCATCTCTGACCAAAAGTCAACAGGTTACAGCCTGTTAGGGTAAATGCACAGTTCTATAGCATTCAATATAAATGGATGAGCAGCACCAGAACTGGTAGGATGTTACAGAAATGTAAAGGTAGGGGGAATAGCTTCTGTAACACAGATAATCAGAAGGCCTCCATGCCCCCAAAATCCTGTTACATGCAGATGAGACCCCTAATTCCATACCATTGAAAGACGCAGTTCTTCCCAAGATTTCTATGAACTTCAGAGTGTGGACAGCATTGGGGGAGAGGAGGCAGAGCGTCTGGCATTGTCACCATCACCTCATTCTCTTGGTTTCTGGATCATTTCAAAGTCTGAGGTGCTGCCTCCATTCCCTGACCTGTCAGCCTCTTCCTTGATTTACCACACATGTGCCTGCGCATGCACGTAAATTATAGAGGTATTGTTTGCCCTATATATATTGAAGTAGTTTGATCCATTAATGGCAAATAAATTCAACTAGTGCATAATGATGAACATTTGCAAAAAACTAAATGAAGAATAAAATGGGCCCTGGCTGGCGTGGCTCAGTGAATTGGCACCGGCCTGTGAACCCAAAGGTTGCTGGTTCAAATCCCCAGTCAGGGCACATAACCAGATTGCAAGCCAGGTCTCCAGCCAGGTCCATAGCTGGAGGCAGGTGAAAGGCAACCATACATTGATGCGTCTTTCCTGTTCTTCCTCCCTCTCTGCCCTTCTCTCTGAAAATAATGAATAAAATCTTTTAAAAATAAATAAATAAAGAATGCTCTAGGGTTCAAAAGAATAGAATGGAAAGGGAGAGAAAAGAAGTTGAAAAGCAGATTTTGTTTCAGTTACGTACACATGGGCACATGTGTTGCACAACTTAAAAAATGCCATTTAAACACCTCTGAAGGACAGGCCTTCTCCCCTTCTCCCCTGCCCAACATCACCTAGGGCAAATCCAGGTGCCCTCCATTCTCACCCTGAGCAATGTGTTTATTGTGATGGTTAATTTTATGTGTCAATTTGGCCGGAGCACAGTGGCCAGATATTTGGTCAAACATTACTCAAGATGTTTCTGGGGAGGTGTTTCTTTGGATAAGGTTAACATTTAAAGTAGCGGATGTTTAGTAAAACAGGTTACCCTCCATAATATGGGTGGGCCTCTTTCAATCAGCTGAAGGGCTTAATAGAACAAAGACTGACCTCCTCTGAGGGGGAAGGATTCTGCCAAAAGACTGCCTTTGGACTTGAACAGCAACTCTTCCCTGGGTCTAGCGTGCCAGCCCATTCCATCAGAATTTGGACTCATCAAGCCTCTGTAGTCATGTGAGTCAATTCTTAAATTCTCTCTCTTTCTCTCTCTCTACTCTCTCTCTCTCTCTCTCTCTCACACACACATGCACATATATTATACACACACACACACATACACATATATTATGTGTTCTTAAAGAAAGCATAATAAAACAATTGGTCATTATAATTTATTCACATGTCAAAATATCAGTAGGTGGCTTATCAAATTGTATTCCATAATCTTTCATTGGAACTTCCCTATTTATATATTTATGATAAAGTATAAAATTCATTTTTTCAAAAATTAGTAAATAGGTTCTTATAAACATATCGTAGTACTTTATGGAAAGAGAATATTGTAAAAATTTCAAAAATTATTACAATTACAAGGTGCCAATTTACCTGAAAGCTTCTGTTCAGACTCTCTACTGGTGTCCACAGTCACTTCAATCCACAAATTCTTAGGACAATCTTGAAATTTATGTGACTTTAATAGTTCCATTAGGACACTTCACATTTGGAAAGCCCTTACGTTGATAGCATAACTCACATATGAGTCTCTATTTAGAAATAGCTTTCACCTGATCATTTGATTATTAGCTGGGTTTCAAAAACATATTACATGAGAAAAAGAATGTTGAAACTCAGAATGATAGGTGGTATACAAAATTCACTGAAATCAGAAAAGAAATAAATGTCTAATCATTACATTAGACACCTGAAACTAATATGAGATTGCAGGTCAACTGTAACTTTAATATAATTTTTTTAATCTGAAAAATAAAAGAGAAAAGAAATTCATTTCAAGTAAAAAAAGAATATGTTGACTATAGCTCTTGCTGAGTAGGTAGAACTAGATATAAAAATCTTAATTTTCTAGTTTGAATTGTGGTTTTCCCTCAAGCTATAGCATCCACATGGCTGATTGCTTGCTCAGGTGACAGCCGGGACCTCAGGAGCCAGAAGGCAGGAACTTACACAACACTTCCTCTAGTCAGGGCAAGTGGAGGTAGATAGGCCACCTCCTCGTACTGTAAGCTGATTTTTCTTTCTTCTTCCAGTATTAATGTATTTTATGCCAACATTGTCATTTCTGGTCTTTTATGAATGATTCTGTCATATTAGACTCATTCTGCCTAGATGGCACCTAAAAATTTTTGCATTTCCTTTTTATAAAAATTTATTATCTACACCAATGTGGCTGTCCTTATTCACAAAATACTAGTTGCTTTGCTGTCATGTATAATTTTATTTATTCACGAATGTGCTCAATGTAACCAGTGGAGTATTGATTTAGATTGTGTGTGTATACAACAAACTGCTAATCATTGCCTGGCTATTTTCCACCATAACTAGCTATATTCCGTCTTTGTCATGTCTTTCTTGGGGGACTGTGGCTTGTGAAATGCTTGTCATTCATGCGGGGGCGGGAGGCAAGGACAGTATTTTCCGTGGATCTCTAACTGCTGGAAGATGTGCCTTTCTATTAAAACCTTTAGGACACCAAAAATTACAAAGGCTACCTTTTGACTCCTTTTCACTGTTTAATCTTTTGGCCTTCTGTGTTTATAAAGACTATCACTGGACAGGGAGTGATAATAAAGTTCAGAAGTAGATAAAAGCACAAAGAGTGAAACCAAGGTATTTGTAAAGCTCTATAAATCTGTTAACCCGCAGTTGCAATTTAATCTTTACATACAGCAGAGTCTCAAGGTTAACTGCTCCATAAAGCTCTATGTGAGCTTTGGTACCTGACAAACACTCTTCACTTCCTTATGCACTGAACAAGGACTCCCCAGTCATATTTCTTATAGTCCTGCTTCTTTTGAATATATCCTCAGTGAGCGATTCCTGTACCTTCAATTTAAGGAAATGCCAATCGGTCTGTTGGTATCAATTTACAAATATGAACGTGTTTGATGTTTGTAAAGAAGATTGAGCCCTGGTCAGTTAGCTCAGTTACTTAGAGAGTTGTCCCAATACACCAAAGTTGTGGGTTCGATTTCCAGTCAAGGTACATGTAAGAAGCAACCAATGAATGCATAAATAAGTGGAAGAACAAATTGTTGCTCTCTCTCTCTCTCTCTCCCTCTCTCTCTCTCTCTCTCCCCCTTATTCTCTCTAAAATCAATCAATAAAAATGTTTTTTAAAAGATTGAAATTGGCTTCCATCAGCTGTTGATAATGGATGCGATGTGGCATTTTTGATTCCGTAATGAGGGGGAAAATGGCTTTTGACCACACTTGGGAATATTCTTCTCCATTTGTGCCGAAGGAGTTAGATTTTTAAAAAATGGTTGTGACTGTGTTTTGAAGACAGATTAAGAAAGAAACTTATGATAAGAATGTCGTGGTAGGAGACAGCCTACATCTTTGTTACAGAAGGATGAAGATAGTGGGAACATTAGCACAATGGAAAGAGCATTCGCTTGAAGGCCGGATGGCCCTGGTTGTGCACTTCGATTATCAGTTGCCCCACGAGTAATGCCTGCAAGTTCCCCGCCTGAGGAGACTCTCAGCACTGGGCATAGTAACACCACCTTCCAGGGCACTGGGAAGTGTATACACGGATAATGTAGCTGAAGGACACAGGGCAGAGCCTGCCCCAAAGTCATTCCCAACTTTTCGTGTGCACAGCTTGGAAGGAATTCCCACTCTACTGCTCAGGAGGAAAGGGAAAGTTCAGGAGGCACAGCTCCTGCCATTCTCCACCCTTGGCGTTTCCTTCCTCCAAGGGAGCAGGAGGCACCTGCTTTGTGAAGTCAGTAAAAGAGCCAGCAACACAGCACTGTGGCTCAGTCCCTCGACCTCTCTCAGAAAGCTGTCCTCAGGACTCCCTGGTTCTGTCGGATCCAAAGCAGAGGTCCTTTTATCCTCATCATTGCCTTACATAGGCTAGTGGTCCCTCCGTCTGTGATGTCCCTGTAAAAGTAAAGGCAAGATTTCATTTTGGGAATGTGGGTTTTATTTGTTGAGACAAAGGACATTACAGCCATTTAACCATGAGACAATGCCTGCCTTAAGCATACACAGATTCCTAACTACTTTGGCAGGGGGCGGGGGGTCAGCTAAAAATACCCCTTCTAGCCCACTTCCCCAGGAAATGTGTCCCTGGTTGTTCATGGCTGTTTGAAATTACACGTTAGACTGCATTTACTTGCCTACCATTTCTTAGCACTCAGTAAGCCTGGCAGGGCAAAAGAGGTGGCCTTATCAACAGTCACACCATCATATGGACTATATGAATTAAATATGAATCTATCAATGTACAGAGAAGAACAGCTTTGGAGAAGAGGGTACAAACAGCACTCTCCTGTGCTTGTGTTGTTTGGGTGGAGATTGTGGCTCCCCAAGGAAGTTGGAAGGTATAGAATAGTTAGGGGTGAAGGGAGAAGTGTGCAAAGGTTCGTGAAGGGGAGATAAGAGCCCTGGAAAATAACTTTACTTAGTTTATCATTCAGCTTGGGGAAATTCTGCCAGAGAGGTAAAGGGCATGGAACCGAACTGCATACTTACTCCCCTGCTGAGTAGGAAGAATGGCCAAATTACACATTCACCCACTAGAGACCACACAGTCAAATATCCAAGTGGATTATTCCATCTAATACCTAAATGGGAAATTGTTCAGAAACTAAATTTTCTACACATTGCTTTGTGATCTGGGCAAATCAAAATTGAGTAGTTGGCTATTCAATGGCAAACTGCTATCAAATGTCAATTTTTTAAAAGAGAAAATAGGAAGACTAGAAATGAAAAAAATATGTTGGGGAAATTGTATTTTGTTTTTTCTATAAACTTCTGATTTTTTCTCTAGGAGAATTAAATGCCCCCCTGGGATGGGGTTGAGAATTTGTCAAGGTAACAAAGGACAAATAACTTTATAAACAGTTTGCGAATAGTTTGATGGGAATATTTACATTAGAAATGTTGCATCACTAAACAGATTCAAATCACATATATTATATATATATATAGACATATATGTATATATTTATTCTTATATATAAGTTCATATTTATGCATTTATGAATACATTAACTCAGTGTATTTTTTAAGGTTTCTAAACCACTCTGTGTCATTTAGGGGACAGTTTTTTTTCTGTCCTTGAATAGGATGTTAGGTATGATAATATCAATGAGCTGAAATTCAATGCAACGAATTTTCATGCTGTAGAAATTCCACAAAAAATGATAATTTTTTCAGGTAATAAACACAAATTTATTTAGCATATGAATACAGTATCCCAAATGCTTCCTCTCTGTATTAAACAAATCCTTAAACCATATCTAAAGACAAGTTCTCTCTATTTTCTGGCCAGTTTCCTCAAGGACAATAATCATGCTTTTTCCAACTTTGTATCCATCCTCTTTGAGCATGTTACCTAAAATCTTGAGCACAGAATGCCCTTGTAAACAACAGTTAACACTTATTGGGCATTTAACATATTCTGAACACTGCACTTAGGGCTTTGCACAATTGTTATTTTTATCTCCTCAACAATCTTACTACTAACATTATTCCATTGTATGAATCAGGCAACCAATGTTCAAGTTTAAAGTTGAACTTCAAGTTGAAGTTTAACAAATTTGTCACAGGTCACATGACTGGTAAGCTAGAACTAAGCCCATGTTTTAACCACTAGATGCTAACAAACTCATCTGTTACAGGTCTGAAATAGTATAAAATAAAATAAAAATAAAGAGAACACACATATATCCACAATGTTTTTTCTGGAGAAACAAAACCAGTTCATCTTGTAGAGAAAAACTCAAGTTAGCCTAAGATGACAACCTGGGCTTGGTAACTAGCCCCATGGCTTACTAGCTATGTGAGTCTTACCTAAATAAATCAGGCTTGCTGATTCTCAGACTTTTTATCTATAAAATGGGAATGATGCATAGCAACAACTTCATAGGATGATAGTGCATTTGAGTAAAATATGATATCTGAAGTTTGAGGTTCTGCTTATTTGCCTCTTACCATAACCCTTCTTACCCACTGCGTCCCCAAGGAGGTCTCTCTCTGTGGCTATGAAAGCTAATGAAAGCAGAGGGCCCCACTTGAGGGCACTGTCTTTGTAGGTGTTGCTATTGCTGCTTACCTAATGAAAACATCTGACCTTTTATTTGCAATGTGAGAAGCCACTTCTTGTTTCAAGACAATGGATGTTGAAGCAAATATTGAAATAAGTTCATACACGTTTGGCAAAAGTTGCCATCTCTCTCCTGTTGTAGCTTGGTTCCTGATTTTTACCAGTGGCCTTTTATTCAACATAAGAGTGAATAAGCCCTGGACTTTCCCAGATTAAAAATACACATACACCTGGAAGCAGCCACCACCAAATATCACTGTGTAAACATGATAAAATGCAGAAGTAGATCATTTACATTCAATGAGTAACAAGGTATTTGCAGGAATTAGCTGTCCTTGACCAGCCCAATTCTGTTCATACACCTTATGCTTTCACTTTATTGATGCCTATAAAATAAACACATCTCTTAATGTGCCTCGGTTCAGTGTTCAGCACACAAACGGCTATATTTTATGGCTGGGAGCCACAACTCAGCCTCCAGAGAAATTGCCTGATCCCTTTCCTTTCGAATAGCTCAACGTCTGCTCTGGGGTCTGCACCTCGATACTTTCCATTAAAGTCAATGATTTGTTGTGTGAGCCATTTATCCACAAATTAACCCCTACTCCCATCCTTCTGCTCCTGCTGGCCATCTTTGGAAGTTTCCATTATTTGGTAATGTAGCTATGGTTCTGGAGAAAGCATCAAAATGATTTTATGTAAGAACCTAGTTGATGAAGATGGCAGGGAGGGAGTAGATATGGAGACTCTTTCTACTTTTGCCTCTGGATTATCAGGAGTTAAACATAAAACATGAAGCATCTGAGACCAAGCTAATATTTTAAAAGTAATTTGATCAGCAAAGATGATACCAAGTTCTACGAATGAGTCTAAATGGAATTTAGAGATACTCTATTAGCTCTTAACTTCCATACATGGAGTAGTTATTATGTACCACACTTATGATGTGCTACGTGCCTGAAAAATGCTCTCATTTATGTTTTTACGTATCCCTGTGAGGCAAACATTATAGCACCAATCTTAGAGGTAAGGACCCCAAGCCTCAAAAAAGGTCAAGTAGCTGCTGAGCAACACCATGGGTAAGGGGCAAAACTGGAATTGTCTGCCCTCCAACCCAAGCTCTCAATCATATGGGTTATATGTAGTCATCATAATAACCCATTCTTAATCAGACCCGACATGCCAGCTCCACTGAAAAATAGCTCAATTTATCCAATGTGCAGTCTTCAGACAGCAATGGATTGATCATGTTAACCAAGTTTCCCTGGTTTTATTTTCCCCCAATGTCCTACATCTTCAGCATGTTCTAGTTTTATTTGGGAGCTTTCATGTGAAGAGTTTCTTTAAGAAACAATTATGAAAACTTTCATAAACATTGATTGAGAAGCTGTGATAATCACCAAAGAAGTAGAAAACACAGTTCCTGCTCTAATAGTGAATGAATGCTTACTGAGGGTCTATTTTTGTTTAGAATCAAGGGCTGAGGTGATGTAGATGGCCAACTTACCACACTCAAAAAGACTTCCAGGAGGAAGACAGGTCAGAAGGAACACACTGGGCACAATGTGACAGCTGCTCTCACTGTCCCATGTGTATACACAGAGATATTGAATCCAAGCCTGACCTTCAGGGAAATATCCTGGGAAGAGGGGATACTTGTGAGAAGTTGTAAATGGCAAATACCAGTCCATCAGGTAAAGAAGGGAAGGTTGATAGGGGAAAACAACAAGTTATTTGATCTAGTGAAAGAGAAAGGTTTGTGGTTGTGGAGAAACATCAAAAGTAGTTTAATATGGTTAGAGTATAGATTGGTGGTCTCCGATTTGCTAAACATTAAATCACCTGGTCTGCTTTGAAAAATCCCAATGCCCAGGTTACCCTCCAAATGTACTAAGTCAGAATTCTAACAGGGTAGGATGCAGCTATATAAGTAATTCTTAAAGCTCTGTGCATGATTTTGGCATACAGCTAAGTTTAAGAAACAGTGCTTGTGAATGATTGTTCTCAAAGAGTGGTCTGAAGACAAATTGTATCCTCGTTACCTAGAAATACAAATGGTATTGGAGAGGTGACAGCCCCATTAAAACCACAGATTGCTTGGACCCACCCCCAGAGTTTGTGATTCTGTAAGTTTGGAGGCCTGAGCATTTGTATTCCTCATCACATCCCAAGTGATGCTGATGCTGCTGGCCTGGGAGCCACACTAAGAGAACCATTAGTCAAGAGTAGCATTTCTCACACTCCAATGTGCCTATGATCACCTAGGGGTCTTATTAAAATGCAGACTCTGATTCAGTAGATCCAAGGTGGGGCCTGAAGTTCTGTATTTCTAACCAATTCTTTAGTGATACCAACACTTGGATGCAAGAGTACAAATAAAGAGAGGTGAAGCTTATAATGTTTGAGGGGTTTTCAAATCAGCTTTAAAAAAGGAAGATGAGTTATGCTACGCACAGGGTTTATTGATTTCTTCTACCATTCTGCTTTATCTTTCACTTGTCAATTTCAACCTATTAAGATAGTAGCCAAAAGTGATCAAGGCTTCATTTTTGTTTCTCCTCAACATGGGAAGGGAGGGAACTCTCTCATTTGTGGAATAAAGCTGCCTTGCTTCATTCATTACATTGGCTCAATTTGGTCATCATACCCACAGCTCCATCAATCAATGTCACCCAGCATCAATTGTCTTAGCTGTGTATTCCCATTTCAATCCTGACAAGTGAGATGGGGTCATTGTGATTGGCTAGACTAAGCAGGGTCTATCTCTAAAGCAAGAGCCAGTTCCTAAAATCACTATAATGCTGTGTAGAAGAAAGACAGGACTGGCAATTAGCAATAAACACAATGAATGTCTTACTAATGAAATATGTGTTTTATTTTTCTGAGAACTTTTGCAAATCACTGAAGGATTTTAAGTAGAAAAGTGGCAATATCAGATGTGTCTTTGAACAAGAATACTTTTCAAATAACTTGTAGTGGGCAAGAAAGCCAATAAGGAAGGTATTAAATCCATTAAGAGTTAATGGTGGCTTTATTTTAGGCCACGGTATTGCAAATGGAAGAATCTATGAGACTAGGTAGTAATTTGATGTGAGTTGGAGAAAGAAAGGACTTGAAGACCACATATTTCTGATTTCGATAAGGAACATATAAGGAGAAGGTTTGGCCAACGGTGATCGGAAATGATGGAGCAAGGAGTAAGATGGGTGGAAGGTGATAAGTTCAGGTTTAAACATATCACATTTGAAGTATCTAGGAAGTGTCCAGATAAAATTGTCCAAAAGCAATTCGAACTACTTATATAGGTCTGGACATCAAAGGGAAAAGTGAGGGCTAAAGATGTAGTGTAGATTGTGAAGAAAGGCCAAGGGAGAGCCATGGGAAAGCCTAGCATTCAAGGGGAGAAAAGAAAAAGGAATATCTATAAAAGAGACTAAAAAAGGCCAGGTTGAGAATCAGGCAGACCATAGAAGAGTGTGATGTTGCAAACATTAAGAGAAGAGCTTCGTAAACGACACAACAATTCATGGGTAGAGAATGCTATAATAAGTACAGAAATGAATTCAGGGAATTAAGCTACCAGAATCTAATTAGATGACATATATTAGAATGGATGGATTTAGAATAGAGGTGAGGAATGATCTGAGGCAGTAGAGTTAGCAAATGTAGACAATCCTTTCATGATGATCAGCTGCAAAGGGCTGTAAATAAAGAGGAATGTGAAATTTTGTTGTTTTCATTTTTTTTTATAAGGGAGAAATCAAACATACAACCATCATCATACAACAATGGTATTCATGAGCCGGCTCATGAGAGAGAACTGAATTCATCCCTTCCCAGGTTTGTGTTATGAAAACCACATTGGTAGCTTGAAATTAGCCATAGTGGGGTAATTTTACCCCCCAAATTGGCAAATATAAATCAATGCTTCTTTCCCCTGGAGTTCCAGTTAAACATTTACTAGCATGCTACTGCCTAATAGTACAATTTTAGAAGCTACAATTTTACATGTTTTTGGCTGCCCAGCATCTGAACTCCCCTTGCTGTTTGTTGAGTTCCTGATTTCAAAGTTCTGGAGAGGAACTGAGCTTACCTCCCACTTCCAAAGCTAAACCAATCCATACCCCTGAGAGCCAGGATTAGGATGCAGCATGACACCCCTCTCTGGACTTTGATTCTGAAGAAAGTGATGTGAATAATAATGGGGAGTGAAGGATTTCTTGCATCAAGGGAGGTAGCAGCTTGGGACTTTCAGAGGCAGTGGTACAAGAGGAGGTGCCTATTACTAGGGCAATGTCCTCACTATGGTTTGACTTTGGCTGTGGTCATGGGCTTCAAAACTTTTTTTTTCTGGTCTTCCACCTTGTGTCTCTAGTTATCCCTGTCATTTCTTAGCTACCCTATAGCCCTTCTATATATTTTCCTTTGTACATGCATATAATAGATTAGTGAAGCAAACACAAATATTCCCAACTTCCTGGAACTTGCATTACTCCCAACAAACCAGAGTTGTTTGCAATCTTATATTCTAAGTGATAGCAAGCCCTGCCAATACCAGGGATGCCCATAATCACTGTCATAGCTGGCACTCCAGGCATCAGGCTAAGAGATGGAGATTAGCATGCAGGACGTTCATTAGGATGTGCCCTTGCAATAAACACCAGTGAGAGGGTTGGGGTAGGACGCTGGACTGGGTGAGGGAAAAGCTGAACTGTGAAGGAGGCCTAACAACAATTCCAGTCTATACCCGAGGAGCTATGGAGCTTGAATGACTCTTCCAAGTTGGCCTAAACTGGGCCAGGATCCTTCACCGTTGGTATCAGTGGAAAGTGTTACCTCAGGCAAGGTGGCTCTTTCCAGCTGAAGTGATACCTGAAAGGGGCTACCAGCTGAAGGTTACCTCGAGGAGTGATCTGTGCAACACATCACAGTGTCCTTACACTGCTGCTGTTGAGCATTGCAAACAGACCAACAAATAAGAATAGGAAAAAGAAATAGAGGTATAAGGATCAGAAAAGTTAAAAAAAAAGTGGCAGTCACTTAAACCATATATATAAAAAGATATTTTAAAGTCATTAATAGTCTACAAGATGACTTGATAAATATCAACATGTAAATATTGATAGCCTTCTTCAAAATTAATAATAAACAAGTAAAAGTCATCATAAAAAGATCCAAATTACAATTGCAATAAAAGCTATATATAGACATCGAGAAAAACTTTTGAAATATTTAAAATATGTAAAAGATTATTATTAAGAACCATTAAAGATATGAAAGAAGATCTAGATAAATGTAAAAATACAGCATTTTTCAGAAAAGGAAGACTATCTTAAAGATGTCAATCAGCCTAAAGATTCAATGAGGTTGTGAACAAAGTTCCAAAATAATCTTTTCATCAGACTTCACAAATTGCTATTAAATCCATAGGAAAGAGAAAAAGTCTAAGAATATTCAGTTCCAATTCTCGGAAAGAACAACTTAACATAAGTAGTAGAGCTAGAAACTGAATCCAGGTAGTTTTGCTCAAAAGCCCACAAAGTTAAGACTAGCGACAGGCTGAGAAGATACTTTGTATATATAGAAAAAAAAAAAAAGATTATGGCACAATATATTTGAACACCATCTATAAATCAGCAAAAAAAGACAACATGCCAACATAAAATAGACAAGAGATATGAACAGGCAATTTACAGAAGAAAAAGAATGAAAAAAATATAAGAAAAGATGCTCTACCTCACTAGTAATTGATGTAAATCAAAATAAAATGATTTGAAATATAATTTCACACCTGAAGTGGTACAAATGAAAAAAATATGGCAATATAACATGGTAACAAGTAAGCAGAAATATATCTTACCATACTAAGATAGAAAATAGGTACAGATACATTGGGGAATAATTGTGCAATCTCTAAAATGTGTAAACATGCAGTTCCTCTTACCCAGATTTTCTCATTAGAATTATCTTAAAGATTATTAAGAAATAACCTTGGAGAATTTTTTGCTTAATAGCACTGGAATAGGACACTTGAGGATACTGCTTTTGAGAAATGGTCACACTTGTGTGCAAAGAGGTATGTTTGTAAGAGCAAGAATTTGGTGATAAACCTTGGTTATTCACAAGGGAAAGTCTAAGTAATTGTGACATATATGTATGTATATGTAACAATATGTATATATGTGTACACAGACACACACAAACATATCAGAGAAATGAGAGCTGAAGCCTGTTTACTATTGATGGAAAAATTGAAAGAGTCAGGAGAGACAGAAGTTATGCAAGAGGATGGCCTTGGTGGAGCTAGGTCCTTGCCAAGGCAGGATCTAAGAACTATTTTAGAGGATGGAGCCAATGCACAGGTGCAGGATTTGTGTCTTCAAGGGGCATAGTTAAAAGGAAAGGATATCTTTTACTTGACCAAAGCCAAGGATTCCAGAATGGGGATCTGTATTGCGGATTTGTTCCTCTTTCAACAGCCATTCATGGAGCATCTACAGGTAAGTGTGTGGTGACGGTGTGGGAAGGAAACTTGAAGGGACTGTGCCTGTGGTAGTCTATTTTCTCAGTGAAATAAGGTAAATTATCTGCTGGTGGATGGAAGGAGAAAGATAGTTAGCAACTGTATTTCTAGGACTCAAAAGTATTTTACATTAAGTTTTATTGTTTTTTAATTTACTTGTTGGTTAATCCAATAAAACTTTTTATTTTTAAAATTAACTCTCTGTTTTTAATTATTTTCAAGTCCAGAGCCAACTTTTATGGTGGGTTTTGTTTTCTTTCCACTTGAGCATCTGGCATTTTATAAACTATTGACAAGACAATCATTTACAAAGGAATCCATTTCTGCATGTGGCTCGTAACATCAGACACACATGCATCTTTGAATAATGCTGCTCAACTAGACTTCACAGTTCCTAACCCAAGGACTTCACAATTTCTCATGAACAAAAATTAATTTGTTTTTGGAACATTATTGATATTTTCAGCTGTATTGGCATTTACAAATTGAACCAATGCATTTGCATATAAATCAGAGGCTGAGTCAAGTTAAGAAACTGCCCTTTGTGTCTCAAAACTGAAGCTACATATCTTTTCCCAAAAGCATACACAAAGGTTTGAACTCTATGATTAGGCCAGCATGAAGCATATGGATAAAATGTATTAAACAAAAGATTCAATAACATGGCTGCAGGTTTTGAAGACCCCCCCCCCCAAAAGAAATTGAGCTAATTTTGGCATCAGCTACTTTATAAGAAAAGAAAGTATGAGAAAAAGGGGATCTAAAAAAATGTTCTTTCACTGGAGACCTATTATCAATTGCCCATACAGTTATTGAAGTTGCTTTTATATTCTACACCTGCAGCATTGTGTGAGAATTATTTTATTTTTGGCTCATTAGAAGACACAGACCTCCCAGGGAGTAATGTGCATTCTTATTTTTTTAATGGATTTATGGACTCAAAGTATTGAATACCAAATTTTCTGTGGGTTACTGAAAAGGCACAGAGGGATTCTGGAACAGACTGCTTGTCAAAACCCAGGCGCCTTGTATCCAAGGAAATAGACTTAATTTAATCCAGGTGACTGGCTATTCAACACAATCTTTTCCTAATTAGTGGTACCTTGACCTCTTCTTGTGGAGTCTCTTCCCTGATCTACATTTTTTTTTTTTTAAACTAACTGGTCTTATTTTCCCACACAACTTCCCACAGTTTAATTGTAATAGAAAATGTATTTTTTTAAACAGTTCTTTAATTTTAATTATATCCAAGTGGTCAAGAAGAGGCAACTGTTCTCTGCACTAGTATTGTGAGAGTAAAATATAATTTTTCCTCAAAATGAACATTGTGGAAGGCAGCTCTTGAATCTTCAAGAATCTCAGCAGCAACACTAGAAGTAACAAATCTTAAAGCAGGAAAATGTCTTTCATTTCAAGTGTGGAAGGTAGAATTCTAAATAGTTCCTGAAGATTCTCAAAAAGGTGGGGGGGGGCAAAATTTCAAGATATAATTAAAGCCCCTAGTCAGTTTATTTTAAGTTAGGGAGACTATCCTGGCTGAGCCAGCCGCTAGAAGAAAGAGAGAGTCTCCCGTCAGCCTTAATGAAGCAAACTGCCATGATGTGAAAAGAGCCATGTGGTAGAGAACAGCAGGGGCCACTAGTTGATGAGTGCCTCAGTCCTACAGCCACAAGGAATTGAATTCTACCAATAACCATTGAGCTTAGACAAGGACCCTGAGCCTCAGATAAAATCACAGTTCTGGACTGTACTTTGATTTAAACCTGGGGAGACCCTGAGCAAGGGTGTAACTAAGCCATACCCAGGACCTTGACCCACCAACACTGTGAGATAACAAAACATGTGTTGTTTTTAGCTGCTAAGATTGTAGTATTTTGATCTATGGCAATAGAAAACTAATATGCAGAAGGAGTGCTGATCTATCTAGCCTCTTGACTATTAGGTCTAATTGAACTTTCTACTCATCTTCTGGTTCCTAGAGAATGTGGGTCAGCCTCAGGACAAAGTACCCCTTTTAGATGGTGTAACTTCCTTTTGTCATCTGCATAATTCTCTCATATGCTTGACTGAGAGAAACGAAAGTAAAGACAAACTAAGACAATTCTCAACCTTTCTTCTACCCTCATGCACATGGACAAAGCTCACTTTACATATACTCTTCCATGTATTTAGTTCAATTCCCACTCAAAACCCATATGATAAAAAACAATATTATAATAGTGATAGTTTGAATCCACTCTGATTTATTTTAAAAAACAATTTGCTTTCTATTTTTGGAAACTTACCTACTGTTACACTGTGACAGTCCTCAAAACCAGTATTTCTTAATTAAAGTTGAGAACTTCCTTTTCTTTTCTAAAGATTTTTTATTTATTATTTCCAGAGAGAGAGGAAGTGAGAGAAGCAGAGAAGGAGAGAAACATCAATGTATGGTTGCCTTTCACCTTCCTTCAGCCACAGACCTGGTTGGAGACCTGGCTGGAGACCTGGCTATGTGCCCTGTCTGGGGAATCAAACCAGTGACCTTTGGGTTTGTAGGCTGGCGTCTTATCCACCGTGCCATCAGCCAGGGCTCCTTTTCTTTTATGAAACACTTAATGAAGATTGATTGGCAATTTTTATGTAAAGAACTATAATATAAAAGTGCTATAAAATTGGCTTCCAGCCCTGGTTGGTGGCACAGTGGAGAAGGCACCGGCCTGTGAACCTGAAGGTCACTGGTTTGATTCCCAGCCAGGGCACATATAACTAGGTTGCAAGCCAGGTCTTCAGCCAGGTCCATAGCTGGAGGCAGGTGAAAGGCAATCATACATTGATGTTTCTCTCCCTCTTTGTCTCTCTCCCTTTGTCTCTCTCCAGAAATACTAAATAGCATCTTTAAAAAAATTTTTTTTAAATTAGCTTCCTGTTTGTTACCCAGAAATATTCATATTAATCACATCAAACAGATAAGTTCCTTCTCACGATCGTTCCTTGCCATACTTTTCTTAACTTTCTGGTCATTTCTTATTTTATCAAGACCCAAGTTCGAGCAAGTTCAGGTTGTAAGTTCCTTAAGGAACTTGCCTGAACTTGGGTCTTTATGTCCTGCTTGTTAGTTTTTGATTTTTTGAATCAATTGTTGATAGATATGTATTTATTGCCATTTTATTATTCATATTTTTCACTTGAACTTTTTGGTTGTGATGAATGCCTTCAGCTTTTTTTTTGTTTGTTTTTTTTTTTTTGTGTGGGAAGCTCCCTATCTCTCCTTTGATTCTAGATGATAGCTTTGCTGGGTACAGTAATCTTGGTTGTAGGTCCTTGCTTTTCATCACTTGCAATATTTCTTGCCAGTCCTTCTACCTACAAAATTTCCTGTAGTGTGCAACATTGATCCCTCACATGTTCAACTCACTATAGAGTTCCAGCTCCCATGAGAATCCAATGACCCCACTGATCTAACAGGAGGCCATCTCAGGTGGGAATGAGAGTGATGGGAAGCAGCTGTAAATACAGATGAGGCTTCGTTCTCTCACCTGCCTTCTGTTCACCTCTCACTGTGTAGCCTGGTTGGGGACTGCTGGGTTAGAGGACATGAAACCTAGCTGGAAGGAACATGAGTTTAGTGGATATGAAGAATCACTAGAGGGAGCATGGTCAACAAGCTGTTAATCAGTTGTTTCATAAAGTCTTGTGCAGAGTTAGAAAAAAGCTAAAGAGAAGGGATGGTCCAGACTGAATGGGCCAGCAGAGACAAGGAAGGGGGTATAGCTAGACAAAAGGAGCATAGTCAGGCAGAGTGAATGGGGTGTGGCTTTGGGGGGGAAAGTGGGTTGTGAACATGGATGAACACAAGGTCTAACCAGGAAAATGGCCTTGGAGGGAATATGTGGTGGGTGAAGGAGGCAACATGGTTAGGACTTAGTGCATTTGCCAAAGCCTAGCATGTAGGGACTTGGTGCAGGTAGAGCACTAGGGTGTGGCCTTAAGGAAAGGGTGTGGTGGACATGACAGAGCACAGTTACTGTAGACTGCAGGGCATAAGGCCCTAGAGGCATGAGTGTGCCCACTCCAAGTGCAGAAGACCCAGGCTGGCTTCAACAAGAGGGTACAGCCCAAAGGGAAAAAAGCACTTTTACCTGAGAGCTTGTGGTAGGGCCAAGTTGAGGGCAGAGGATTAGTGAAAACAGCAGCATGAGAGAACTGGTACAGCCCAACCAGGAAAAGCCTAGTCCTGTGGAGCCTTGGGGCCTGACCTCAAGAAGCTGTGTGTGGCCATTAGAAGCACAGGGGGATAACTGAGCAGTGGCTGAGCCCAGAAACATGTGAGGAGGGGGTGGGGAGCATGAAGGCTTGTGACCGAGACAGAGAGCAGAGGCGTAGCCATAACTGAGGTGACATGGCTCCCGTAGGAAGGACCAAAGCACAGAAGACCATTTATCTGTATCTACAACAATCTCTCATCGCTCCCAAAAGTTATTCTCCCACAGTGCTATGTTATTCCCAGTCTATTTTCTCAGTGGCTATGAGGGAACATTAGGGTATATCCATAGGTAACAGCTGTATAGTGCCCTAGAAGAACTGTCAGGCCAAAAAAAAGAGTGGTCATGAAGGAGCAAAGGTGGCCTGTCTTAGGACAAGAGGCATAACACAGGTCATAGGGCATGTCCAGAGCTGATGGTGGCAGACCCGTGGGAAAGGCAGTGGAAGACCTGGTGACCTTTCTTTCTCCCCACAGTACCTCCTTTTCCATCAATCCCTCACCTCACAATTTTCTATTCTCACTCACAATTCTCTGTTCTCTCCCACAATCCCTTGTGTGCAATAACCCTCTGGGCTTCTTCACGATCCTCCATACTTTCCCTCAATCTTCCAGTCGAGAAGCCTCCACCCTCCCACATTTTTCATTTCTCTCCAGGAATTCTCCATTCTCTCCCAAATGTTGTGCTATCTGCCGCAGCACTCCATTCTTTCCCCAAATGAACTCCCTCTGGCAGGATTCTGCTTTCTTCCATAATGGTAGGTCACACACAGATCTCTGGAAAAACCAGGTGAACAATGGATGGATGAATCGATGGATGAATGTATCTATGGATGTCAGTTAGCACAACCTTGATTATAATCCACCCAAATTTAGTGCTTTAAAACAAGAACCCCTTTTTAGTTCACAATTCAGTGTGGGTGAGCAATGCGTGCTGGAATGGCTTTTGCTGGGTCATCTCACTTCTGTTCCATGTGGTTTTGGCTGGAATCAGTCATGCTTTGAGGGCAACTTGGAAGCCAGCATTCTCACTCACACTCTTGATCACCTACTAGCTGTTGGCAGCAACAAAGATATCTGAGCTGGCCCGTGCTCGTTCTTTCACACGTTGGCTGCCTTGGGCTTTTCAGGAGCAGCATATAAGAGTTCCTCCCTCAAAAGCACTTTTCAGGCCCCTTCATCAAGTTTGCTGAGGTGCCACCTGCCAGAGTAATCAGATGGCCAAGGAATGAAGAGAACAAACCCTACCTCTGATGGGAGGAGCTGCAGTTATATTTCAAATGGATGGGAAGAATTTGTGGCCATTCTTTAATTTTTTTTTTTTTTTTTTTTTTGAGAGATGGGAAGGGAGAGAGGCAGAGAGGGAGAGAAGCATCAATGTATGTTGCCTTCCACCTCCCTCCAGCCATGAACCGGACTGGAGGCCTGGCCTGCAACCTGGTTATGTGCCCTGGCTGGGAATCGAACCAGTGACCTTTGGGTTCCCAGGCCAGCACCTTATCCAGTGAGCAACCAGCTAGGACTGTAGCCATTCTTTAATAGTCTACCACCATATGGACTAGCTTAGGCTCTTTCACATGGTGGTAGTCACAGATTTCTTTAGACTAGGTTCCCCTAAGCTACTTAACCTTCACCATTGCTGCTCCTGCTATTAGAGGAGCTTTAACTTCCTAAAAGTTCTGAGGAACTAACCCATTGTTTTGTTCTGTTTGCACCAGTTTCCTTCCCCCTCATTGGGTTCCCAAACTTGCCAGATGCTGCTCTCCACAAGGAACCCACTCCTTTATCACTGAGGCAGCAATCTCTGAGACACTAAGGCTCCCCACTGTGTGTGGGACAGCTGAAAGAATGCTAGTCTTCCCCTTTCACAAGTCCACTCTTGCTTGGTGGAGTATTAGTACTGTTTGTGCCTGACTGTCTCATAATGTTTTGAAAACACACTTATGGATTTCCCATAGAGCCAGCTTCTTACTCCTACCAGAGTCAGGTTCAAGATGTTGATGGAGAATCAAGAGGGGAAGATGAATCCAAGTTTATAACCAATTTATCTTCAGGTTGCCCCTTCCAATGACCAAGACTTGTCTACCTGATTCTTTCCTTTGTGGGTTTTTTTTCCCATATAGATTCCTTAAGATAATATAATCAATTCACTAAATATAGTTGGACATGTCTGAATCCCAGAAAAGGAGTTTCCAGATGAACCTTCTATTTTGTTAGTTTTATAATTGTACTACCAGTATTATCATTGTTATTGCTTATAGTAATGCATGGCATTGAAGCCTTCTATAATCTTTTAAGGTAAGTGCTATTATTGCCCCCAATTTATAGCTATGAAAACTGACACTGAGAAAGAAATTAAGAAAATTGCCCTGGTCTCACAGCAACTATATGGCACAACTGGATTTGAACCCAGGCAACTCTGACTCCCAAGTTCATTCACTTAATGGTCTCACTATATGCTGGCCCAAAAAATGTAAATTATTCCACTAGGCATATATTTCAGATTTTTTTTTTTTTTGCTTTAAAATTTAGATATTAAGAATACAATGCTGAAGAGCTTTGTTTTGTTTTCCTAAAAAAAGACAACTGGGAACCAACCCTGAGTAAAGAGAGAAAGTTTAAAAGGAGAAATTCAGAGCTGGTTGATTTTATGGCTCTGTACTGCATGACCAAGTATAGTATAGTACAGTGCTTTTCAGTATGCTACTGTGTGGAGGCATAGTTGTAAATCCCTTGCCATAAAAAAGAGGAAAGGAAAAGGAACCATGGTGGAAACAGAAGAAGGAATTGCTCAGAGCATGTCTCCAAATTTTAAGGGCATCCATGTAGTGTAAGGAAAGAGCATGAGACATGGATTCAGATTTTCCTGAGTCTAAAAACTAATTTGACCATTACTAGCTGTGGTGTTGATCAAATAACAAACCTAACTTTCCTCATTAAAAAAATAGGGATTATATCACCTTCCCTGTAAGTTTGCCAATATTAAATAAGTTACGGCATGCAAAACATTTTAGCCCAGATTCTGGCCTAGAATATGCTCTACTCAAGAAACTATAGCTGTCATTATAAACCTTTTGAAACAAGGTAGAAAAATAAGTAATTTTCATAATATCAAGTAGAACTCAAAAGTTTCCAATGAACCAACATAGCGTCCTTTAGACATCATTGTTCTCATGGTTAATATGTTTCTAGCCTGTTTCTTATTTCCTTTTCCATATTTTTTCTCCAATATTTGCTTCATCCATTTCATGGGTTAGGTCTCATTTGCAATAGCAATAGATTTATTTTAACCTTCCCCTTTCTTTTATTTATTTTTGTCTCTCTCTTCAAATACCATCCTATAAATTCCTTCTTTGGTGGTGACATTTGCACTTGTTTTTGAAGAATTTCAATATGTAGAGAATACAACATATCTGATCATCTATGATATTTGCAGAGGCTGGTAAGAAGCTTGGTATGTCTGGAACACAGGATATTACCAGGATATTTTTGTTGTAAAGGTAATTAAAGGCAAAGTGATAAAGAACTATGAATCACAAAATAAAAAATGCAGATTTTACTTTAGGCAGTGGAAATTTTGAAGGTCTCTGAAGAGATAAATGACATGACAAATATCTACAATAAAAAGGTAGGTAACTTTGTCATCTGTGTAAAAATTAGATGAAAGTGAATAATGGATTCGAGTAACTTTGGTATCAGGGTAAATATCAGATAAAGGTAAATAATGGATTTGAATCGCTGGAGACTGGAAGTAGGGAGATTATTTCGGATCCCTCAGGGTCATAGCAATAGTCTTGACAGCTATGGAGATGGCCTGACCAAGGCAGGAATGAGGAATGGAGACAGCATGGATCTAAGAGGCATTTGTCAGGTTAAAGTCACATTCATCAAATATTTATGAAGCATCCAGTGTGTAGCAGTAAGTGTTCTAGGTACCAACCACACAGAGTTACCAATGGTCCTGCCTGCAGAGGTGGACCTGAGGCAGTGATGAGGTGGCCCTGCATGTTATTTAAAGGATATCTTGGATTCTACTTTGAGTGCAATGGTAGCTGTTTTGCATGTCTCATAACTCATTTGTCACTAACTAGCTTTGCCATATTTAGGCATGTTGACTTGAACCTTTCTGAGCCTCAATTTCCTCATCTTTTAATGAGCATAAACTAAACTTTATATGAGCATTAAATGACTAATGAAAGTCACTCTGTGTGTGTGTGTCTGTGTGTGTGTGTGTGTGTGTGTGTGTGTGTGTGTACACATCATCAGTAGTAGTCCAATATTGTATTGCCATTCTCCTTGGGCTTGCCCGCCTTCCCACCTGAGGTCACCCCACTCATCTTGCACTGGGCCCACTTCTCAAGCCTGAGTGGATGCTGAAAAAATACTTATGAAATGAATGTGTGCATTTCTTACTGCTTTCATCATCCTGTTGCTATTACATAAGATGTTGTATACCAAACACTTTACCCATGTAAAATATTTCCTTACTTTTGTCTTTCCCTTCTTTTTTTTTTTAAATTTTATTGTTGTTGTATTACATCCATTCCCTTTGTGCTCCCCTCTGTCCCCCTCCCCACCCACCCATTTCCCCCAAAGTCAATCCCCCCTGTTGTCCATGTTGTTGATGTTGTTTTTTAATTTTAAAGATTTTATTCATTAGTTTCAAAGAGAAGGGCAGGGAGGGAGGAAGAAAGGGAGAGAAGCATCAATGTATGGTTGCCTTTCACCTGCCTCCAGCTGGGGATCTGGCGGAGACCTGGCTTGCAACCTGGTTGTATGTCCTGGATAGGAATCGAACCAGCGACCTTTGGGCTTGCAGGCTGGTGCCTATCCACTGAGCCACTAGCTGGGACTCTTCCTTTCTTTTGATGTCTTTTCCCATCCTAAAATAAGTTCTTAAAGGAATTGTTTATTACATGAAGTTTCTCTTTCAGTGCCATCATAAGTTGTCTTTTTTATTTTGCAGCATCACTTTCTTTTCTTTCTTGCATTCTTTGAAGTACTTAGAAATGTGCCTTTATTTTTATTTTTTAAAGATTTCATTTATTATTTTTTTAGAAAGAGGGGAAGGGAGGGAGGAAGAGAGGGAAAGAAACATCAATGTATGGTTGTCTTTCGTATGCCTCCAGCTGGAAACCCTGCTGGATACCTGGCTTGCAACCCAGGCATGTGCCCTGACTGGGAATCAAACCAATGACCCTTTGGTTTAAAGGCCCACACTCAATCCACTGAGCCACAGAAGCCAGGGTATTTTTACTTGATATCTTAATAATTTTATCCACCTGAAATCAGTGTCCCCAAGCAGTGTAACAAGTTGTTTCAAAATTGTCAAGGTTTCTTCAAACTATCCTCATCAGGAAATCTGAGAGTCACTGAGATTTATAACCCCTTCACCCCATCCAATTTTTATTTCGGTTGCCACCATTTTTGGTGAAGGCTTGTTTTATTTATCAAGTGTGTCAGGAGTAAAGAAGTAAAAATTTAAGAACTGTTCACTACTACATAAATGTCTCTCAATGGAACTTTAATTTTATTTATGAGGGATTATGAAGCTCAAATCACAACTCAAATATACAAGAAAGAAAAACTTTCTTTGTTTAATTTTAATGTCTGTGTGTGTGTGTGTGTTTACCAGAAATAGTGGGAAGTAAAATTGTAATCTCTTTGGGGTTCCATCCTCTTTTCCAGAAGTTGGATAAGAAGGGCTTTGAATACTCGGACATCACTTCTTCATTCATTCATTCATTTAAGAAATATTTATTTGGTGTGTGACAAGCAGTGTTTCAAGCTCTGGGATATAGCAGTGAACAAACATTTTCTGCTTTCATGGAAACAAATACACACATATACATATGTATATAAGTAAATACAGATGTATACACTGTTAGGTGGCAACAGATGAGATGAAGAAAAATAACTTGGGGTGTATGGGGACAGGAAATCTTAGTGGGGGCTAGTATTTCAGATAGGTTAGTGAGGACTTAGCCTCTCACATGTGGTGACATTTGAGCTCTAAGAATGGGTGATTATTACTGGAAGGAAATACATACAGAGATGCAAATAGAAAGAGAAGAGAAGACTAAGCCTTGGTTCTTTCCAGATAGACTAGAAAAAGAGGCTTTGTAAAGACTCAAGGAAAGATCAGGGAGGCAGAAGGACAACTGGAAGTGTGGAAAACTAGAAATCTGGTATAGAAAGTGCCTGAAGAAGAAGGAAATGAATGACAGGCTGTAATCAGAGCTGCTGGTAGTTTGAGTGAGATGAGGACCGAGCATTGACCACCTGTTGAAGGTTATACTCTCTGAGAACAGTGCTGGTACCCCTGGTCCCATACTATCAGTTTGCATAGGTATCTCTCACTGGGTTCTGTCTTTTCTGCTAGGAACCAACCTAGTCCTTTCAAGCCATACTGCATGTAAGGTCCAGTGAGGTTAAGACCTACCCATCTAGACACAGGAAGAAGATATTTGTCCAGGAGAATCCTGAAATATCTTCTGGAGTGAACCTAGACAATAAAGCAGGGGTCTCTTCTAGGTTTTCTAAAACCTATTCTGAAGACTATGCTATTCCCTACCTTCGTGTTTCTGAAAAAATGTGAAGGAGTGAAGCTTAGAGCCCCTGTCAAAGACCAACCAATGCCTAAATTCTCCTTTGCCTTCCAGTTCTATACATTTCCAACAACTCAGGAAGTCATTATTTCATAGAAGAATAGTGGCTGGTGCAGGGTGACTTTTATGTACTCTCTCATATGTTGTTTAAACTCTGAATTCTACCAGGTTCCCTCAGAACATACACTTTACTCTAAATCAGAAAGTTTCTACTTAGTTTCTGGTAACAGTCTTTTACTGATATGAGGATCCTGGCGTGGCAGCCTCTTGAATACAAAGAAGGATTAAAAGATAATGGAATACACTGAGGTGAGTTTTATTTTTGTTCCAGTTTTTTACTTTTCTTTAATATTCCTGTGAATGTTCTTCATTGATTTTACCTGAAGTTAGTAACTTGGGTTTTGACTCTAGGGAAAGGAAGTGATCTCTGCCTTCTCCTTCCTTTAATTCTTCTCCAAGGAGGAGCAACTTTGATTTGGGTCCCTCTGATTTGTACACTGAGTGGAACCTGCCTTCTGAGGGGACAAGCATCTCCATCTATATTCACACAGCTATCTGCTCTCTATTCCTTCCCACTGAGCGCCAGGCCAGCTCACTTATGGGACAACACAGGCTCCTGGGATCCCACTTTGGTTCTTCTCTCTCTTTTGCTAACTTCTCTTCCTCCAGTTTGGTAGCCAAAGCAAGACTTCTGCTCTTACTTAGCTTAGGCTAACTTGGTCTCGGACGCTAAAAATAAACATGCACTTTAAAAAAAGTTCTGCTTTCTTCTTGCTGTTGCTGTTAATTTTTTTTCTGATTTATTTTTGTTGCTGTTGTTGTTGCTGGAAGAAGGATGCGACTCTAGCCTCCCCTTCCTTTATAGGGTAGAACTGAGTTTTGGCTTTGAGGTTGGGACAGAGTAAAGAAGACAAAATAACTTTTGTGGCCTGCTTTAAACCAAAGCTTTTTATTTTGAAAATTTTATTGATATATAATTCCAATAATATAAAATTTACCATTTTAAAGTGTACATTTCAGTGGTTTTTTAGTATATTTACTATGTTCTACAACTATCGTCACTGTCTATTTCAGCCTATTTTCTTCACTTTGTAAGGAAACCTCTTACCCACTAGCAGTCACTTTCTAATTTCCCCTCCCTCAGCCCCTGCCAATGACTATTCTGCTTTATGTCTCTTCGGATTTGCCAATTCTGTACATTTCAGATAAATGGAATCATACATATGTGTCCCCTTGGTCTGGCTTCTTTTACTCAACATAGTGACTGAGTTTTATTAGTTCAGGGAGAAGGAGTGTTCTGCATCATTCTATTTAGCTCCTTAGAAGTTGACAATGGAGTTCAGAAGCCAAGACTCAGCATATTAAGGTACAATACTGTATCTTTCCTTGTTGTTTGTCTTTGCTCCATCAATGACTGGGGACCTGCAGTGAAGGTTGGCTGCATCATCTGGACATTTGGTATTCAAAGACATTTGGCCATAATACCTAACGATAGTAGCCAAAGGATACCCCATTCTAATAGAACTAAAGAGCTTTATGCTCCTTGTGAAAAGCATCACTTATAAGAACAAAAGTATATGTATATTCTTTGAACAGTTTCTTGTTATGTTCTAATAGGATTTCTTTATTCTTCTACATCTTGACCAAGTTTCTCTGTGTTGAGAAAACAAATTAATAGAGTCACATGATTGAAAGAGTCATTACTACTTTATTTCACATAACCTTGATTTTTTTCTTGTATTTAAACCTTTGACCCAGTTATATAGAAAGTGGGGTACATTTGTATGTATGCATGAACACACAGGGGTTGAATCTCTGAAGTATACATGATCAGTGTTACATCCAGCAAAGTGATGAAAAAATTCACACAAGAAAAATGTCTTTTTACATGGAAGCACAAGTTGTATCCTGAGACAGATGTTAGCCATGGACTTGGTCTAGTAAGAATGCATCTGGTGGCCAAGTGAAGAAGGCAAGTTCATGTGTCTTCTCAGTGGGTCAACCAGAAGCGATACCTGTAGCACTGGCAATTCTGAGAGCACCAGATGGCCAGCTGTGCCCTCTAGGTGAGCATAAGTAACTAGGCAAATCATGAACCCCATTCACACAACTCTGCTGGCAGTGCTGGGACCCAGCAGCCAACATGAGAAAGCTTGTCAGTAAGCTCACACGAAACCACTTCAGAGACTTTATAATCATCAGAAGTGATCTTGAGAGGGCCTATAATAGTAAGAAAGTCCAGGAAAAATTACAGTATGATCTCATTTTTGCCCTCACACTGATGCTTTGGGAAGCACTAATCAGTTTTACACACTAAAGAGATTTTATATATATATATATATATATATATATATATATATATAATATATATATAATTATTTCACTACATAGGCTACTTATTAAAATGATTTCTAACCAGGGACCTAATCAAGCTCCAAAAAGATCACTTTAAGAGTGAAAATTCAGATAACTGGAGAAATCTAGTTTTACTCAAGGCTTTCTATTTAGCCTGGGGAACTAGCACTGTTCCAAAAATTCCCTATTCTCCTCTCTCCCTCCCTCCTACCATTTGAAGAGACAACATCGGATAAAATACAAACAAACAAAAAGCAAAGTCAGAAATCTAATTGGCTCTGCCACTTACCAGCTGGTAATCTCAGACAAGTTAATTAACATCTCTGAGCCTTAGTATTTTCCTATGTAAAATATGGGTACAATACCACCAATCCCATAGATATTTTGGGAGGTTCAACTGGATTAGTACTATAAAGTCAATAGCAAACTTCCTTATTGTGGAGGTACTCATTCAGTAATAGCTCTCTAGTCCCTCTCACTGCTGTGGGCTGGGCCCCTAGAAGAGACCACCCTGGATGGTGTTGAAAAGGCAAGTCTCCAAAGAGCTCTCTCAGAGGAAGGCTTTGGCAGCCAGCTTCATTAGCACAGCTTCTCTTAGGGAACTCCATCAGCTATTGCCTCTGAGCATGACCCATCTGCTGCCTCCTTTGCCTCTTATTTTTTATTATTAGTCATTTCAGCCACATGGGACAGCCTTGGACTTCTTCCACCCAGTGAGTAAGTTAGGTCTCCAAGGCCCACACATCCAGGTCCCTGCAGCCACTCACACCTCTGCTTCACTCTCTTTTTGCCATGATACTATGACTGAGCAGATCTCAGCCTGCCTCCCCATCCTGACTTATCATGGGTGACACTTACTACACCAACAGTGCAAGACAGGACAAAGCATCATCATCTGACCTTTTTTCTTCTCCTCTATATACTCTTTCTCTCCCCATCCCTTTTTGCATCCCGCCTCAACTTTTTCCTTTCTCCCATTTTCTAAGTTCTCTTTTGAGGTTAATGACGGAAAAGATAAATCTCAAGAAACAAGGGATACCATTGTCTAAATACTCCCAGAAATGACTGATTAGTAGCAACTCTGCCAAACTGAAAACAATCATAGTTTTGGCACCCACCAAAGTTTACGTAGGTAACACTAAACAATTTCATCCTTGCATGAGAAAAGACCCAAAGATAATTCTTAAGGAAAAATATGACCTCAAGATCAGGCATCCTGTGACCCATCTCCTGATAAGGTGCTACATACTCTGTCTGAACGTGGAGTGAGGTCAGCTGTGTGGACTTGCTCACACATGCCCCTCATGATATGGCTGGGAGCAAAAGCAAAAGTGGTCTACCTTCAGCTAGGAGCTGAGACAGTGTCATGTCATATAATTAAAGGCTCAACTCTGGCACTAGGCTATTGAGATTTGAAGCATTAACTTAGTGCCCATTGAAAAATCGAATAAACCTTTGGTTTGCTCATATATAAAATATATAGGATAATATTTGTTACCTCTTGTTACCTCATATGTTTGAGACTTGTGTGCTGCAATCAAGGCCTGGAACGTGGGAAGTACTCAAAAGGCATTGAGAACAGCCCAAGTGCCCATCAGTAAATAAATGGATAAAAAAAGCTGTGCTTTTCTGTCTCCACAGATGCCATGGCTCCCGTGGAAAAGCTTGTGGGGAGTGGGGGCAAAAAAAAAAGAGAGAGAGAGAGAGAAGAAGAAGCAGGTTTTGAAGTTCACCCTCAATTGCACTGACCCTGTAGAAGGTGGACTCATGGACACTGCCAATTTTGATCAGTTCCTTCAGGAGAGAATCAAAGTGAACGGAAAAGCTTGGAATCTTGGCGGAGGGGTTGTAACCATTGAAAGAAGCAAGAGGAAGATCACTGTAACTTCTGACGTGCCTTTACCTAAAAGGTATTTGAAACACCTCACCGAAAATATTTGAAAAATAATAATCAATGTGACTGGTTGTGCATAGTTGCTAACAGCAAAAAGAGTTACAAATTGAGGTACTTCCAGGCAAACCAGGATGAAGAAGAGAAAGGTAGGTATTAAAACTCTTTTATCTGACATTTTGTATGAGATCTTGAATAAGATGTAGGAAACAAACAACAACAACAACAACAAAGCTGTGGTATATTTACACAATGGAATGCTATGTTGCTGTGAAAAAGAAGAAACTCATACTTTGTGACAGCATGGATGGACCTGGAGACTATTATGCTGAGCAAAGCAAAATAAACCAGTTAGAGAAAGACAAATATTATATAATCCTTCTCATACATGAAATCTAATGAAAAAAATAAACTGCTGGACAAAATAAAACCAGAAACATGGATACATGGAACAGATTGACAGATTTCAGAGCAGAGGGGGGTGGGGGAGACTGGAAGAGATTAGCCAAAGGGCATGTATGCACATAGTATGCATAGCCCATGGACACCAACGGCAATGTGTTGAAGGTGGGGGATGGGTATCTGGGTGAAAAGACAAATAAGGGTAATATGGGGACATCTGTAAGAGTGTCAACAATAAAAAAAGCATTAGGTATTATTATTATGTTGTTGTTGAAGTAGTTATTATTTCTTTAAAATGAAGCTAGAGGAATTAACATTGGGCTGATTATATTAAGCTAAGCTGAGGGCAGTGAACAAATACATGCATAATACATCGAGGTGATGTGCGAAGGAGGTTGGGACAGTTGGGACAGTTGCTCCAAATGTTGGTGCACATCAGACCCAGCAGCTCTGAAGCTACAGACCACTGGCCTCCACTTCCAGGGGCTTTGTTAGTAGGCCTGGGATAAAGAAAGAATTTTCATTTCTAATTGGTTTCCAGTTGGCACTGATATGGCTGGTTTATGGCAACCATACTTCTAGCAGCACTAAGTTAGGGAATTTTGCTTCCAGAAAAGGACTTGAATTTCTATCAGTGGTTGTAAAAAAAATGGCCACATGTTTCTGTAACTTTTTTCTGAGAAATCAGGGTCAAGATGTTGCTCATCTGTTCTTAGTGTTCTATAGGAACACCCATGTTAGGTAAAAGCTTCTCACTCAACAAACTTGTAGATTGAGTATCTGTGGCGCACCAGGCACTGCACCAGGTCCTAGCAGTGGGCAGGGCAGGCTCTTTCCCACACTCACAGAACCAACGGCCTACTGGGGTGACAGTAAGCAAATAATTACATAAATGAAAAATTATGGACGCTACTGAGCAAAAATAATATAATTTTCATATCAACTCTGAGATAGATGATACAAATATTATTATCTATTTTACACCTAAGGCAAAAGGCACAAGGTCAAATCATGTTAACACATTGCTGTCCGATCATGAAAAAACTCATGTTTTCGAGCTCAAACATTGTTGACCGATAACAACTTAACTCACTGTGCTTGCACTTGCATTAGCTTTTGCTATAAAATGGCTGGTCAACAAGGTGTTAAAGCTGACAGAGCTCTTAGAAATCCCTTTCTTAAACTTTTATTTATTTATTTTTAAGATTTTATTTATTATTTTCAGAGAGAGGGGAAGGGACAGAGACAGAGAGAGACATCAATATATGGTTGCCTTTCACCTGCCTCCAGCTGTGGACCTGGCTGGAGACCTGGCTTGAGACCTGGTTATGTGCCCTGGCTGGGATTTGAACCAGCTACTTTTGGGTTTGCAGGCCAGTGCCTTATCCACTGTGCCACCAGCCAAGGCCTTTTCTTAAAATTTTAATGCAAATGAAGCTAAAGGACGTTCTTTAAAGTCACAGGGGTAATTGGTATAAAAACTGAAATGAGAGTCTTATTCGAATATTTTTTCATGCTCTCTGAAAACTGAAAACATGGCCTGGTGTTTTATAGCACATTTACTATGATTAACACGCCAACTATATTGGCAAGGACAAAATAGTAACAAAAGAGTTAGCAGGCAACATAAATAGACTCTACCACGCTGATTTAGAGCAATGTGTGGTATTTATAATAAAACTTCATTTCTACTTCTCTTGGTGGCCTAGAAGCCAGCTATTATTCTTATATGACTTGGTGGGTGTTTTCCTGTCTAAATTTTGGACTACATCATGTAAAGGACACTTGAGCATGTCTGACGAAGTTTTACTGTCATTTATTTTTTGAACTGGAAACTTTGTTTAAAACAGCCCACAATGTTTTAAAACAAGTCACTTTTTAAACGTTCATAAGAATATAATTGTAATTCTTTTGCAAAACACTTCAGCCAAGTACTCATTGACCTTGTCCAATTTTCTCCAGTTCTAATAAGAAGGAAACAAAAAAGTTGATAGAAAGCAAATAAGAAATATTTAAGGCCACACATTTTAAGACACTAAGCTTTTAAGTTCCATAAGATAAATCCATTACACGATTTTTTTAGCTTTGAAAATTTGATATTATCCTCAATTAATTAATTCTGCTTCAGAAATGACCTTCTGTGGTCACATGGGCAAGCTCCAAATCTCTCGATTTCTTATCTGGTGCTTTTGCTGAACTATAGCAGTGATGCAGTGTTTTGTAGATTTCACCACATCTGTATCCCCTTCCCCACTTCTACAACTGTTCCTTTAGTCCAGGCCAAATTGGAAATTTTTTGTACAGTGTCATGGGAGAAAAGAAATTGCAAAATGCAAAGAGTGTACTCCTATCTTTGATATTTCATTAGCCTAGGTCCTGGAATGAGACAAAAGATTGAGACCAATGCATAATGACATAAGAACAATTCCAGCCCGGAGCCAGATAAAGATTATTTGGGTTGAGAAAGAAGAAGTTCAAAACATAGATGCAGAGAGCTTAGGCATTGTTGCTTCCTGGAAAGGGGTCCTGTGACCTACTTTTCTTTAGTCGAACACCCAGGGTAGAAGACACCACAGAAACCCTGGATGAAGTTGGAAGGTCAGAGGGCGAAGTGGATCTGAGGGTCTGAGTTTCCAGCATCACGGACTTTCATGGCTGGGATGTGGCCACGATGTTAGGCAAATGGACCCCAAATAACTTTCTGTTCAACTCCTGGACATAGAACCAATGGAAAGACCCTCTGCAACTGAGAGGGGAGGACACAACATAAGGGTGGGAGAGACAGAAGAGGTCTGAGGTTTCAAGGAGGAGGAACACAGCCGTAACCTCCAGGATTAATGATGCCTAGAGGCAAGATTGAGACAAGGGTGTCTCTCCAATGCTAGCATGATTTCTTCCTCCAGCCCTTCCCATGCCTCAGTCTATGTAAGGCACCCTAAATGTAGACCCAATCCTGGGGAAGCAGAGAGTAGGTAAAGGTGGGGGTAGGAGACCACACTATATAGGCTGAAGCCAAATTTCCAACCATCTGGCCAAAGGGGAATTAGAAATAAACATTTAGTTCAGTGACAACAAAACAGAGAAATTTCTTCCACAACAAGAGTTTGTGGGTGAATTTTTGCCTACTATCACTGCTTATTTGACATACGTGTAGTTCCCTAAATGGCAACATAGTTGCTTTCCTGAATTCAACTTAAAAAAAAAATAATAATTTAAACCAATGAATTGTCCTATGAAGTGGCCTTAAATAACATTTTAGGAAAAGTGGCAACTCCTCTTTTAAATGAAAAACTGTTGTGAAGCACCATTTATGTCCTGAAATATTTTAATGTAAAACTTGTGTTGGTATTACATTTTGGATTTGAAGATTAACTCAGCCCCCATTCATTTCTCCCTCACATCCTGTGTTAGGAAGCTTCCAGAAACTCCACTGCAGTGGGGCCTCTGGAACCAGACCTCCCAGCTTCTTTTGGGACCCACGCCACCACCCCCATCACCCCCACCCCAGTTTGATCTCAGCGAAGTACATCCAAGTTCTCCCATTTCAAGCTCAACCGTCCTTTATACTTTGCAATCTTTTTGTCATGTACACATTTCAGATGTTCCGACATTTATTTCTGAAGTGCATGCAATTCACTTTCGGCCCACATTTGCACATACCCTTGAGGGTTACCATTGCTATCTTCTCTTTTCAAAAAGGCCCCGGGGATCCATTCCCTCTCTGTGTGGGAGGTGTCAGGAAGCTGGGAGCGCTGGTGGCCCAAGTGGAGGCTTTGGAGTCCCTCCAGGCTCCATCACCTACTGGCTTTGGGTCTCCAGGCAAGTCACTGATCCTCTCTATGCCTCAGTTTTTTCATTTGTAAAAGGAAGATGATGATAGTGTCTACCTCTTAAAGTGGCAAGAATTAAATACAACCCATGTAATGAGTGCAATTTCTGGCAGATTGTTAATTCAAGAAATGTCAATTCTTACTATAATGTGACCTGGAAAAAGGAGTTTGCAACATCTGCCCCCTCTCCTGCCCCTGAACACACTAATTTTCCCCCACAAGCCCACTTTGTGCTATTTTACTCCTCAATAAATGCTTGTTGAATGTGTTCTGAATGAACCATTTGCTTTCAGTTTTCAGTTCAGTAAACTTAAATTAAACCCATACCATGTGCCAAACACTATGGTAGTGAGACAAGAAAAGGAATGAAATATAGTCTCTCTTGATCTTACAGTGTGGGAGAGACATCTAATATCTTCACATATGCACACATTGAATGGGCAGGGGCACTGGTGACTCAGGGAAGGCTTCCTGGAGGAGGCAACCACTGACCTGAATCCTGAACTGTGTGAGAATTATCCAGGTGAAGAATGTTGGCAGATCCTCCCAGGCAGCTGGAAGAGCCCGGGACACAGGAAGAAAAAGCAGGAAGCCATCGTGTGAGAGGAACAAACACCCCTGATATGTACAGCAATCGGGGCAAGACTGCAAATGGAGGCTGCACACCTCATGTCTAAATATTTAGAGGTTATAAACCAAGCTAATAAACTGCTATGTAAAATAGGTGTCATCCTCTGACCTTGACATATGTGCCTTCACCACATCCTGAATGTCTGGTTTAAATAGTAGATTTCTGGGACTTACTGGAATTCCAGGCTGGTTATTAACCATGAGGAGGGAGTCAGCGCTTAGCCCATGGCCAGGTGCCTCTGTTCTCAAGTTGGCTCCATCATTCACTTCCCTCCTATGGCAACAATGCTAACATTGGCCCCTTGGCAAGTCCACCTCAGACCTGCCCAGAGTCATGGTCTATTCTTTGGGGTATGAAGTCAGGGAAGAAACCCATGCATTCACTTGAAGAGCTTTGGGCCATTTGTTCAGGGAATTCTGGAGACCAGACATCAGTAGCATGATCCGATCCACAAGGAAAAAGAATGGGCTCCAAGTGAGTTGTACCCCTTAATCCCACAGACAACTGATCAGTGCAGAAGATCAGGGAGAACCAGAAAACAGGTGGGGGTGTTGGAGGCTGGAGAGGATAGATAAGAACTATGCCTTGGATGTCTTTGGAGTTCGGCATGGAGGCTGAACTTGAATCTGTTGGGGTTTTGGAAATATTGAGAGATTTGCATGACAGCATGAATGGAACTGGAAACTATTACGCTAAATGAAGTAGGTCAGTTGATAAAAGACAAATATCTTATCTCACTGATAAGAGAAATCTCATGAACAAAATAAATTCATGAGCAAAATAGAACCAGTGACATGGAATCAGGAGTAGACTGACAGCTGTAAGAGAAGGATGGGGGGTGGGGACTGGTTGAAAAGTGAAGGGATTAGTCAAAGAAGATACATGAAGAACCATGGACATGGACAAATAGGATTGACTGTGGAAGTGGGGAGCGGGCTGTGTGGAGGGGGATGAAGGAGAAAAAATGGGATATCTGTAATAGCATAAACAATAAAATATCAAAATGAAAAAGAAAGATTTTTATGAAAAGAAATGTCATAATTACATTTTTGAAGTAAACTATCAGCTGTAATTTGGAGGACAAATTAAATGCAAAGAGTCAAAATAAGATAGCAGTAGGAGGACCAGTTTTGGAGTAGTCCAGGTGAGAGATGATGTTGAATGCTGTGGAGATAAGATGTGTCAACAATACCTGTTTCAAAGGTAAGTTTGATGGGAATTGCTGTTTGGAGATGGTGATGGGAGAGTGAAGAATAGAAGATAAGGGAGGCTGGAGGATGACCCCATTGTTTGGCTCAGTAGTTGCATATTTGTTTTCTCTTGCTGTCATACAAATTACTGCAAAGTTAACAGCTTAAAACAGCACCACTTATCTCACAGATTCAAATCTCTACAACTTCCCTTTTAGTTGCATCTCTGCTGCATTTCTTTTCTGTTTTTTTTTTTTTTTTTTTTTTAAATAGATTTTATTCATTACCTTCAGAGAGAGGGGAAGGGAGAGAGGCAGAGAGGGAGAGAGACATCAATGTATGGTTGCCTTTCACCTGCCTCCAGCTAAGGACCTGGCTAGAGACCTAGCTTGCAATCTGGTTATGTGCCCTGGCTGGAAATCGAACCAGTGACCTTTGGGTTCGCAGGCCAGTGCCAATCCACTGAGCCACCAGCCAGGGTTCTGCTAACTCTTCTATAACCAGAAGGAATAATTCTCCACATTTTAGGACTCATGGGATTAGATTGGACTCACGCAGGTAATTCAGGATAATTTCCCCATTACAAGATCCTGAACCTTAACCACATCTGCAAAGCCCACTTTGCTGTGTAAGACGATGTAGTTACAGGTTTCAAGGATTGAGGTGGCAGTGGAGGGTAAAGTTTGGGGAGGCACCTTTAATGGGGCCATTCTGTCTACCACAGGCTGTTAAAAAAGCTTCCAGAATTATTTAGCCTAATCTGCTCATTCATTCCATAGATGTCCCTTGTCTAAGGCCAGTCAGGTAGTTGGTGGCAGAAGTTTGGATAAAAATCTAGGCTGCCTGATTTCTGGTTCAGGCCTTTCATAACCAGACCATCTAGTAGCCCCCAACTCTACCTTGTTCAAACCTACCCAGATGTACTCTTTCAAATCACTTTGTGTCTTTCATGGACTCTATGAGACCCTGAAATATCATTATTAGTTTACTTATTTACTGGCTGTCTTCTCCCACAAGCTTTTAAACTTTAAATAAGCTACAAGTCTAAAGCAGGGATTCTGTCATGTTTGTCCACCATTGACTCTACACTGCTACAGTTAGTGTTTGGTATACAGTAAGCTTCAATAGGGGCTTATTGAATGAATAAATGAATGAACAATAATAAAATTTTGCCAGAGTATGTGAATCTTCAGAGAAATCAACAACATTACAGTCCAAATGTTTTTCAGCCTTCACATTGTTGTTACTTAACATCTACAGCATGTTCAGTTATCTCCCAATTCTTTTGGCAACACTTCTTGACTTAAAAACATATATATGCATTTACAGCATACCCACTCAAATGATATCAATATCTAAATAGTTGAGATTCATTGCGGTTGGATATTCCCCAGACTGTGTATTGAATTGTGCATGCAAAGAAGACCATTTTAACCTTCTAAATTAATGTATCTTCCATGAGTGGTCCTATTAAAATATATCAGCAATATTAAGGCATAATTTTGCTTCATTAATGAATGTTACTAGGCCAGCTGGACATTTGCATATGTTTATATTTTCTTCAGTGTTTTGTTATAAATTTTACCTCTACTTAAACCTTACTTGTCATGTGGGGTTGAAAAGAACTAAAGAGGTCTTTTAGTCCACTCTTTCCCTTAAATCATAAATGTATGGAAACCATCCATAAGTCAGCTAAGTAGCTGTTTTTTAAATAGTCTCCAAAAAATAAGATTCCTTACCAAAAGCCCTAAGTTTCACAACTATGAATGCAAGTATATTATTTCTAAGACTTATTTTCTTCACCACATTATTTTATAAGTTGTATTGACATAATTATACTCATATTTATTTCAGTGAACATTGTAACATCAAAATAATTCATATCCTTCATTCTCTTCAGACTTCCATTGTAGATGATAGCTATAAAGTTAGTTTACATTTATTGGAATTTTATTTTAAGGATTAACTACACAGTCTTTTAAGCTATATCTTATTTATGGGACCTCAAAGTGAACACAGTTTTTAAATGAAGTCCTAATTAATGATGTATGTAGTAATGGGGTGCTTTCTCTTCTTGGTATACTACGGTCCTCTTCTTTTTTTTTTTTTTATTTTTTATTTATTTATTTATTTATTTATTTTATTGTTGTTGTATTACATCCATTGCCTTTTTGCTCTCCTCCATCCTCCTCCCCACCCACCCATTCCCCCCAAAGTCAATCCCACCTGTTGTCCATGTTCATGGTTCCTTTATACTAGGTTCTAAGCTGCTCCCCTTCCCTGCCTCTGCCTCCCCCCTCCCCCCAACCCCTTTCCCCCTGACCACTGAAGGCCTATTCACTGTATTCATATATTTGGTTCTGTTTTGCTTATTGTTAGTTTTGTTCATTATTTGTTCATTATGCCCTGTAATGGGTGAGGTCATATGATATTTGTCCTTCGCTGACTGGCTTATTTCACTAAGCATAATACTCTCCAGTTCCATCCATGTTGTTGCAAAGGGTACGAGTTCCTTCTTTCTTTCTGCTATATAGAATTCCATGTGTAAATGTACCAAAGTTTTTTGATCCAATCATCCACTGATGGGCACTTAGGCTGTTTCCAGCATTTGGCTATTGTAAATAGTGCTGCTATGAACATAGGTGTACATAGGTTCTTATGAATTGGTGTTTCAGGATTCTTTGGGTATAGTCCAAGTAGTGGAATCACTTGATCAAAAGGCAGTTCCATTTTTAGTTTTTTAAGGAAACCCCATACTGTTTTTCACAGTGGCTGCACCAGCCTACATTCCCACCAACAGTGTATGAGGGTTCCCTTTGCTCCGCATCCTTGCCAACACTTGTTGTCTGTTGATTTGTTGATGATTGCCATTCTGATAGGTGTGAGGTGGTATCTTATTGTGGTTTTAATTTGCATCTCTCTGATGTACAGTCCTCTTCTTGGGGTCTACTGTGGCTTATAAAGGTGCCACCTGAAGTGTGTTCTGTGTGCATTTTCATAGGAAGTAATTTAGAATAAACTCCTGAAGCATTAAAACAATCAGTATAGTCGCTTCATCAATATTTCCTTGAATATCTAATCTCTGTGATCCATTTTTTTTTCTTGTTTAACTATTTGTTTTGTTTTTAGTTTTTAATTTAATTTATTGGGTAATATTGGTTCACAAAACCATATAGGTTTCAGATATTCATCTCAATCAAACAGCATTTGCACACTGCATCCTGTGACCATTGCCCCAAGGAAAATCCCTCTCTGTCCTCAATTTTCCCCCTTTGCCCACCCCTACCTACCACCCCCAACCCCCTTTTCTTCTGGCTGTCACCACCCCCTTCCCCTTTGACAGCTAAGTCTATTCCCTATGTCCTTGCCTCTGTCTGACTGGCTTATTTCACTTAGCATAATAATCTCCGTGTCCATCCATGCTGCCACAAAAGATCAGTTTCCTTTTCTTAAGACCAAGTAGTACGTAATTGTGTAAATGTACTACAGTTGTTTTACCCACTCATCTACTGATGAGCGCTTGGGTTATTTCCAGAGCCTGGCTATTGAAATTAACACTGCAGTGAACATAGAGGTGCACATATTCTTTTGAATTAGTGTATTGGGTTTCTTAGGATATATTTTCAGAAGTGGGAACACTGGGTTAAAAGGCAAATCCATTTTTAATTTTTTGAGGAAAGTCCATACTGTTTTCCACAGTTGCTGCACCAGTTTTTATTCACACTGTTAGCACATGACGATTCCCTTTTCTTTGAATCCTCACCAGCATTGCTGTTTGTGGGTTTATTAATGATGGCCATTCTGACAGGCATAGGGTGATATCTCATTGTGGTTTTAACTTGCATCTCTCTGATGATTAGTGATGTTGAGCATTTTTTCACATGCCTATTGGCCATCTGTATGTCCTCTTTGGAGAAGTGTCTATTCAGATCCTTTTCCCATTTTTAAATTGGGTTGTGTCTTCCTAATACTGAGTTATACAAGTTCTTTATATATTTTAGAAATTAGCCCCATATCACATGTATTAATGGTGAATGTTCTCCCATACAGTGTGGGTTGATTTTCATTTTGCTGATGGTTTTGTTTTTGTGTTTTTTGCTGTGAAAAAGCTTTTTTGATGTAATTCCATTTTTAAATTTTTTCCTTTGTTTCCACTGCCCAAGGAGATATATTGGCAAAAAAATAAATAAATTTCTGCAAGAAATGTCTGAGATTTTACAGCCTATGTTTTTTGCTAAGAATGTTATGGTAACATAACTTATATTTAAGTCTTTTATCCATTTTGAGTTTATTCTTGAGTATAGTTTAAGTTGGTGGTCTAGTTTAATTTCATTTGCATGTACTTGTTCAATTTTCCTAACATCATTTATTGAAAAGACCATTTTTACTCCATTGTATGCTCTTACTCCTTTGTCAAATATTAATTGACCATAAAGGTGTGGGTTTGTTTTTGACCTCTCTGTTCTGTTCCATTAATCTCTATGCCTCTTCTTAGGTCAACACCAGCCTGTTTTGATTACAATGGCACTGTAGTATAGTTTAATATCTGGCTTTGTGATCTTTTCAATTTTGTTCTTCTTTCTCAAGATTGCTGAGGATATTCGGGGCCTCTTTTGGTTCCTTATACATTTTTGGAATATTTGTTCTAGGTCTATGAAATATCCTATTGGTATTTTCATAGGTATTGCATTGCATCCATCCATATATTGCTTTAGGTAATAAGAATATTTTAATTATGTTAATTCTTCTAATCTATGAACATGGTATATGTTTTTACTTGTATCATGCTCAATTTCTTTCTTCAGTATCCTATAATTTTTCAAATCTATGTCTCTTACCTCTTTGGTTAAATTTATTCCTAGGTATCATAGTTTTGTTGTTGTTGCAATAGTAAATAATATTGTTTTCTTAGTTTATCTTTCTAAGAGTTTATTATTGGTATATAAGATTGCCATTAGTATCTGAATATTAATTTTGTATCCTGCTACTTTGATGAATTGATTTACTAGGCTTGTCAGGGTTTTGTTTTGGTGGAGTCTTCAGGGTTTTCTATGTATACAATATCACATCATCTGCAAATAATGACAGTTTTATTTCCTCCTCTTCAATTTGGGTACCTTTTATGTTTTCTTGTCTGATCGCTGTGGCTAATGCTTCCAGTACTACGTTGGATTAGAGTGGTAGAAGTGGAGATCACTGTCTTATTCCTGATATAAAGAGAAATGCTTTTGGCTTTTGCATTGAGTATGATGTTAACTGTGGCTTTGTTATAAATGGCATTTGTTATGTTGAGGTACAGTCCCTCTATTCCCACTTTGCTGAGTTTTTATCAGAAATGGATCCTGTATTTTATCAAATGCTTTCCTACATTTATTTGTATATTCATGTAATTTTTATTTCATTTTTATGAGGTATATCATGATTATTGATTTGTGAATATTGTACCAATCTTGCACCCACAGAATAAATTATACTTGATCATGGTGTATAATCTTCTTAATGTATTGCTGCATCTAGTTTGCTAATATTTGTTGAGGATCTTAATATCTTTGTTCATGAAGAATATTGGCCTATAATTTTCTTTCTTTGTAGTGTTTTTACCCAGTTTTGGAATTAGGATAATGCTGGTCTTGTTTTAAAAAAAATCTTGAAAGTCTCCCTCCTCTTGAAATTTTTGGATTGTTTGAGAAGTACAGATATTAGTTCTTTGAATGTTTGGGAAATTTTGCCAGTGAAGCTTTCTGGTACAAGTCTTGTTTGTTAGGAGTTTTTTTAAATTACTGTTTCAGTTCCATTAGCTGTAATCAGTCTATTCAGATTTTCTGATTCTTCCTATTCAAATTTGGAAGATTGTATGTTTCACTGTGTCCTATACATTTGAGGTTGTTGTATATTTATTTTCACCTGTTTCCAGGTAATTTTTTATTTCTTCCTTGGTCTTATTGTTAACCCATTTATTGTTTAATAACATGTTATTTGACCTCCATATGTTTGAATATTTTTTAGTCTTTTTATTGTGGTTGATTTCTAGTTTCATATTATGTGGTCAGAGATACTTTCTCTTCTTCTTCTTCTTCTTCTTCTTCTTCTTCTTCTTCTTCTTCTTCTTCTTCTTCCTCCTCCTCCTCTTCCTCCCCCTCCTCCTCTTCCATCTTCTCCTCCTCCTCTTTCTCCCTGAAGCAGGCTCTTTAACATTTCTTGCAATGCTGGTTGTTTGGTGGCAATGAACTCCTTTAGTTTAGTTTTTCTTTTTTTCCCCCTAATGAGCTCTTTATGTCACCTTCAGTTTTAAATGATAGCCTTGCTGGATAGAGTAGTTTTTGTTGTAGGTTCTTGCTTTTTATCACTTTGAATATTTCATGCCAATATTTTCTAGCCTAAAGTGTTGCTGTTGAGAAATAGCTGACAGCTTTGTGGGAGCTCCCTTGTAGTTAATTGTTTCTCTCTTGCTGCTTTTAAAGTCTCTCTTCATCTTTAACATTTGGCATTTTAATTATGATGTGTCTTGGTGTAGGCATCTTTGGGTTCATCTTGATCGGAACTCTCTGTGCTTCTTGAACTCATGTGACTATTTTCTTCACTACATTAGAGAAGTTTTTAGCTATTATTTCTTCAAAACAGGTTCTTGATCCCTTGTTCATTCTTTTCTACTGGTACGCCTATGATGCATAGGTTGTTATGCTTGATAGTGTCCCTTAGACCTTCCTTATTTTTAAAAATTCTCTTTTGTTTTTGATGCTCTGCTTGATTGCTTCCTGTTATCTTAATCTCGAAATCACTAATTTGGTCCTCTGCTTCATCTAACCTGTTGATTCCTATTAATGTATTCTTCATTTCAGATATTGTAGTCTTCATTTCTGACTGATTCATTTTTATGGTTCATGCATACTTTTTAATGCTTACTATCTCTGTTTAGTTCTCACTGAAATCATCCATTATTCCCCTAAGGTCCTTGAGCATCCTTATAGCCATTGTTTTACATATTTACATGTCAACTTTTAAATATCACATTTTTAGCCCTGGCTGGTAGCACAGTGTATAAGGCACCAGCCTGCAAACCCAAAGGTCACTGGTTCAATTCCCCAGCCAGGGCACATAACCAGGTTGCAAGCCGGGTCTCCAGCCAGGTCCGTGGCTGGAGGCAGATGAATGGTAACCATACATTGATGTTTCTCTCCCTCTCTCCCTTCCTTTATCTCTATTAATAATAAATAAAATCTTTAAAAAATAATAAAAATAAAAATATTTTTAAAATCACATTTTTAAATACAAGTTTTCTACCTGTGACATTCAACCTGTTTCTGATTCTTTTTTAGTGGGTGTATGCTCAGACATTGAAACTCATTTTATTACAGAAATGTGTACAAATTCTTTTAAAGTGAAATCTCATCCCTGAGGAGCTGCTAGGAGAGAGCAAGCAGGGTGTTAACACGGACCTTGCTGGTGACATTCCCTATAACCTTCATGCTCTCAATGGACTTTTACATGATCTACTACTTCAAGAAGTATTTCACAAGTAGATTTTAGATTCAAGTTTTGATTTTAAAGTTAGCTATTTTAAAAATAAATTTCAGGCTTGCCTGGGACTATAATGCCTAGACATAGTTTTTTGTTTCCTTTGTATAGCCTCAAATTTTTTGTAGCTTTACATTTTGCTGATGTGACTTGCTGCTATGTACTATTAAAGACAACATTAAAAAGCCAGCAATTTGAGGCTTGCCAGTAGTGAAATATCTGCTGAAATATCATTCACTAATCAATTTTGTTGTAACCTACTTTAAGAATAATGTGCAGAGAAAAAGAGAGGTGAGTATCACAACATACATCTACAACCTTAAGGTTTTATTGCTATTTCTGTAGTTATTGAAATCCTTTCAGATGCCCCCTAAATGTGGATTACAACCACAGTATAAGCAGACAAATGTTTATTTATTCTCAGTTTTTTTTCATATAAATTGGATTTTATTATATTTCACAATTTTTTTAAATATGGAATTGTTTTTACTTCTTAAACCCTTGTGTTGGTCCTTTGAGTGACAAGATGCACTGGCTTTCATTATATAATAACAAAACATGTTTGACCTCAAATCTAAGAAAACTTGTGTATAACACATAAAAATGCCTTAACTATGTAAATGTTCTGTATTACCTATCTTTCATTTCAATAGAAGTTTCTGATTCAAAAGACATACAAAGGGCTATATCAATTCTTTTCCCAACTCTCTACATGTTTCATTTTGTGAAGCTAGGGAAGATTTTCTTACATTTTGTATGTTGTTGAACAGTTACTACTTGAAAATATTGCTTTTGTTCAATATTTACAGCTCATTGCAATTTATGCCAAGACTGACTTTTTTTTTATGCATCTTCAGGGCTGTGTGCCCAGATCTGGAGTGGTGCTTGTTATCAAAAACATTCCTTGGGGGTATTACAATTTCTTTGTAAATAATATTACACCTTCAAAACCAGGTTCTTTTCTATTGGCTAGATAAACTATATATGAGGAAATGCATAAGCTTTCTTTTTTGCATCCACAATGGGCTAGTTTCTTTAATATGTAATAAATCAGAGACCCAAACCTCCCTAGAATGTGTGTAAGGAGACAAGATGGATATGCATATTATAGATGCAGAAACAGAGCATAAAAACTTTCGTGAACTACAATTTAGTGTGTTACCAGATATATGAGGTCTTTCCTGAAAGTATTGGCCACACAAACTATTTTAATTATATTGACATTGGCTCGATATTTTCAGGACAGGCCTCATATATCACTATTTCTCTTTCCTATACTTTTTTCTACACTTAATGGCTTTCTTATACCCTAATGTCTTATCAGAGAATCTGTAGTTAATTAGATTAAATACAAAAAGCTATTGAAACCTGGAGAATTGGGTAAATAGATCAAAATATTTTTACCCTGCTCATTAAAAAGAAATGGGACAATATATCTTTCTGAATTTATACCCAAGTAATGTTTTCAAATATTTAAAAACATAAGATAATTAAATTATGTTATTAAAGTAAAGAATGCCTGTAAAATTATAGAGATAATTTTCCAAAAGGACAAATGTATATATGCATTGTTTAATAAAAGAGAAATAATTATTTTACATAATTACATTAATATAAATGACTTGGAAGAGTCAGACCTACATCTTGAACTTTCTTATGCAATCATGAAAATGAACTGCTTTAAAAGTAGAGAGGTCAGCCCTGGCTAGGTAGCTTGATAGGTTAGAGCCTCATCCTAATATACCAATGTTGTGGGCTCGATCTCTGGTCAGGACACATGCCAGAAGCAACCGATAAATGCATCGATAAGTGGAGCAACAAATCAGCGTTTCTCTCTCTCCCTTCCTTTCTGTCATTAATATCAATTTTAAAGTAGAAAGGCCTGGAGAGAGGAGAGTTGGAACTGAATCTTGGGAAATAGGAGTTAACTGAGCATTACCTCCTGGTAACCTCTGAGAGCTGTGTCTGGTCAGGACATGGGAGAATGAGAATAATATGATATACCTGGTTGATTGAGTCCTGTAGTCTTCAGCACCTGGTCTAAGAGACCTTTCCATCCAAATCTGAACATCTTTCTATCCCCCATAAAGCATTTAGCTGGCTTTATATCCCAAAATTACTAAAGTTAAAAGCCTAATGGGCACAACCATACTAGCAACACATTATGGAAGGGTAGGAAAAGAAATAGATTGTGAAGTATCAACACACTAATGGCTATTAATGTATGTACATCTCTCATATGAATGTTGAGGTTATTGGCTTGTGTTCTGACATGGTTTTTCATTTGAGTCACCAAAAGTCAAGCCTCACCAGAGTCAGAAGTAGATCTCACCTAAGAGATAAGATTATTATTCCTGTTCATCGGGGGAGATGGATCTCCAGCTAGGACATGTGGTATGAGAACGGGAACATCAGGTAAATGAGACAAGTCAGGCTTTGGAAGATTTAGGAATCCACGACTGTGCTTCCCTGCTAGGAGTCTCCTGCTTTTAATAACTATAACCCCTTCATTCCTATAGTAAAAATAAATGGAAACTTTCATTGGGTGAAGACTTTCAGAAGATTTTGTTAAATTAATTATACCTTTGTGCATTCTAGGAGCAATCTATGAATGTGTCAAAGATACTTGTAAAGGATTTCTTTTATCTCTCTCTCTCTCTTTCTCTCTCTCTCTCTCTTACACACACACACACACACATACACATATACACACACACGAGAAAAAAATAAAACCCTTCACTCATTTTAGCATTTTCCAATTTCCTCTCAGTTTTTTACTCACCTCATCATCATTATAATTCACATCCTATAATAAGTAGAGAGGTGTTATCAGAGATAACACTTCTATATTTACCCACCAATTTGGCCTCAAAGCTCTATTTTATTTTTATTTTTTGGTGAGCTTTCAGAATCTTATTACAGAAAATATTTATCCTTCATCCTTGAAAATATTTCCAGATAAGTCTGCACCTAAACATGTTTGTATTAAAGTTGTCTTCCAGATAAGTCTGCACCTAAACATGTTTGTATTAAAGTTGTCTTCTGGATTCTACCTGGTGTTCCACATCAGTAGGTCAGGTGGACATCAAAATTATATTTATCTTACATGCCAACTAGACAAAATGTGAAGGTGAATGTTCTAAGAAAGAAGGGGGTGCAGCTTATCCCTACTAAGAATAGAAGTCCAAATAGTGTTTCCACAATGAAGCTGTTACCAGCACTGGATCTGAATAACTTAAGGGAGAGAAAGCAATTCACATCTTTCTGCTTACTCATTGGACCAGTAGAGCTCCTCCAGTTACGGTAGAAACCAAGCCCACTCTCAGCGCTGCTCCAGTGTGGGAAGGGGTCACCCTCTGTGTCAATGGCACTAGAGGTTGGGGAAGAGGCCCAAGCAAGATGTCCTTTTGCTTCCCAAGGTCTCATGTGCAGGGAAATAGCAGCAAACTTCTCAGCAAGGAGAGAAAGTCAATGTTATGGATTATACTGTCCAGTTTCGGGCACCGACTATTTCTTTCTTTTTCTTTTCTTTCTGTTTTTACTCCTTAGCCAGTAGTTAGTCCTTGAGCCTAAAAAGCAGTATTAAATGCCTACTGAGATGCTTTATAGGCATTTAGAGCCTGAGGCACTACCATGGACCCCCTGTATCTCATTTTCTGTAAAGTCTGAGATTCAGTTCTGTTATGAGTGGACTTGTGTTGCGACTTCCATTGTGTGGTAACTTCCATTACCCCAGAATGTGACCTTATCTAGAGATGGGGTCTTTACAGAGGTCATCCAATTAAATGAGGCTATTAGGGTGGGTCCTAATCCAATAAGACTGATGGCATTATAAAAGGGAAAATTTGGGCTCAGAAACAGGCATGCATAGAAGAAACGCAATATGAAGAAATGTAGGGAGAAGATGTCCATCTGCAAGCCCCGGAGAGAGGCCTTGGAGAGCTCTTTCCCTCAACCCTCAGAAGGAACTAATCTTCTTGACATCTTAGTTATGCACTTCCGGCCTCTGGAATTGTGAGACAGTAAATTTATGTTGTATAAGCCATTCAGTTTATGGTACATGGTTACAGCAGCCCTAGGAAACTAACACAAATTCCATTTTAGTTTTATCTCTATGGTCAAAGGGAGGAGAAATTTATGATTACAAGCACAGTCCACTTCCAGAGAAATCGGGAACATCCTCTGAGTCTCCAAATCCATCATACCAGGGGCTTTTTCCTTCTTCTTATGTATATATAAAGTGAAGCTGAATATAGAGCAATGGTTGGGGATGGCTGCAAATCAGATACTTCATTTATCTTGTATATATATTTATCTTGAATAGGCAGATTTTGAGGGGTCCTGGATTGACCTCTTGTTACTTTCATTTTCTAACTAAATATATTCAGGCATTACTTGATTTCTCACAGCTTTGTAGATTTCCTGCCTAAAGAACAGTTAACATTTCTCATTCTAGGTATTCTTTTGCCCAAATTAAAGAATGAGTGGCCCTGGCCCAGTAGCTCAAGTGGGTTACAGCATCATCCCAATACACAAAGGTTGTAGGTTCGATCCCTGGTCCTGACACATACAAAAATCAACCAATGAATGCATAAAAAAGTGAAACAACAAATCAATGTTTCTGTCTGTCTCTCTCAAATTAATTTAAAAATTAATGAATGATTAATTAAAGAGTCAGTGTAATATGTCTAGCATACACTGGGAACTTAATGCATGTTAATTCCATTTTTGTTCTATTCCACTTTCCTCATTGACCAAATTATATAAATACTTAAAATATAAATTCATCTCTGTGATTCAAACTGCTCATCTATAAGTGGGGGTAACCTACTTCAACTTTGCAGGGTAGTTGTATGAATGAATGAATGATGACATGTAAAGCACATGTATTGTGTTGGCCTGGGAACATTGAAACACCCAGTAAGTGCTAGCCAGTACTATTTCTACCATCACCATAGAATCATTAGCACTTGGTTGGAAAAAGGAGCACCGTTTAATGACATAACCATTCATCTGAAAATAAAGATGCCAGAAGGCAAACTCTAACAAACAAATTAATGATTATTTCTCTAAATGGTTTTAGCCTTTAGCTGTTCATTCAGCTAACCTTTATTTCCTCTGTGTCAGGGACTAAACTCAGCCCAGGATAAATGAAGGATCCAGTATCCCGCTGTAAAGCCCTCCCAAGTACCCTTTGTGCAATTTCACCTTAAAGAAGTAGATGGTGCTCTGAAGGTCCCTGGTTCGATTCCCCAGCCAGGGCACATAACCAGGTTGCAAGCCAGGTCTCCAGCCAGGCCCTTAGCTGAAGGCAAGTGAAAGGTAGCCAATCATTGATATCTCTCTCCCTCTCTGCCTCTCTCCCTTCCTCTCTCTCTGGAAATAATAAATAAAAAATTTTTTTTTTTAAGTTAAAGAAAAGAAGTAGACGGTGCTAATGATCAACATTTCTCCTCAGTTTAAAATCAAGTTGGCTCCAGAGATAAAACATCAATACCCAAAGAAATACCCTCAAAATCAGATCTCAAGTTCAATTGCAGGAAATTCTCATAGAAAGGAAATGAATGTGGACAGCATTTGCCAGCTATCAAAAACTTCCAGGTAAAATATTTTTCTTCTTGATTCAATTCTATTGAATGGTGTGGCTCAGAAATTTTTGCATAATTATACTAATTTCCATAATAAAATTGAAATGGAAAAGATAAAAAAATAAGCAATTTTGAAAAGGGAAGAAATAGATGGGGAAAATATCAATAGCTTTATTCTCAGGTATAACTGCATAGTGCAAAGTTACACAGCTTTGAAAAATTACTCAGAAAAATGATTCCATTTTGCTTCAAAGCATCCAAGCACTAACTTCAACTATTAGATAACTACCTCATTTCCCCACTTTATGTTTGTATTTTAGCTTCCATTTAGGCAGCATCAGTACCAGAGACAATCTTTCCTACATCAAGCCAAGAATGCTGCCCACACAATCATGAATGAGCATCATTGCCAAGGGATAAAAATCCCTCATGGGCAGTGTTTTCTAGGTGGTTCTATCACCATGGGGACGTCTGACCGGAGAACAGTGGGCATCTTGTAAGATCTTCACGTGAGAGAGGGAACCTTGCCAGCACCTCTACGAAGGAAAACATTTAGCATTCTACTTGCATGGGTCAGTCAGGGCCACAACAGAGTTTTATTCTTTTTAAAGTCTCAAGGCAGCTTCTGTGTTTGAGATCTTCCATACATCACTCAGTAACTTCAACAGAAACCCTGCTTCCTCATGGAAACTTCTCCTCAGGTTACAAAGTACATGAAAAGGGGAGGGAGGGGGCTAGGGGGAAATTCCACTCTGTAGCGGGTTCACTTTGTGCAAATTCAACAACAGGGACATTGATCAGATTTACTCCTTTGGGAAAGTTACAAGAGATGGAATTATTGCCCAGTGGTATAGACCAACTTCCACATCTCTATTTTGGGAATAAATGCACTATAAGAAATCTTGGAGCAAATGATTAACATACATGGGTTGCCAAACATCAAGACAGAAGATTTGCAGACCTGGGCAGTGGAACTTCTCATTTACTGATTTAGGATTAAGGGGCGGAGGTCTCTTCCAAATGCCACCATGCATGGTTTCCCCCACAGAGCTCTAGAGAGAGCCACTGCTGGCTGGCCTGAGATTTCCACCAGCAATCTGGAGACAAAAAATGCTTTACTATTTGTCCAGACTTGTCTCTAATTATTAAAAGAGCAATTTTATTTCAGCTGACAAATCATTTTCTGGTACAATTACCCAACATCGGGTCAAGTTGGAGATAAAACTTGGGGGAAAAATCATGTTATATAATTTTACTGTGCGAACCTTCTTATGAAGTATTTTGTCTAACAAAATTTTATTTTGCAAAAGAAGATGTTGAGAAAAAATGGGAGGATGACTAGCCAAGCCTAGGGAAAATGGAATTAGGTAGAATGATACTGATTTTAAAAATATTTAAAATAAATCTGAATCAACCTAGAGAATCCCCTTATAGAATTTGTGATAACAGGCACCTTTCTCACGGCATGAAAGAGGCAGGACTTCGCACTGCAGGCTTTGGAGACAGGCAGCTGGGGTCAGAAACTCAGCTCTGTCACTCCTGGTGTATAAATTGGGGGACAGAAATAACCACCTCCCAGCTGGGGTTGAGAATATTACACCAGATGCTGTGTGTAAACAACTTAAGATGGTTTCTGGTGTATACACCAGAAAGAGGTTCTAAAGTAACTATTAGCTATGTTTATTATCCAAAACGATAGGAAACAACCTATTAAGAGTGTTATTGGTTGCCTAATAGAAACACGAAATGTAACTCAACTTGGGAGACTACATGTTTCTAGCCAGATGCACTGTACACTTGGGATTCAGCAAATCTGGATACCTCTGCAGGATAGTGGAGGAAAATCCTTCCAGGTTGAGTGAAGGGCTAATAAAAATCCTATGAAAGATACACTCTTGGTGACAGAGAATAACTCAAAAGCACAGGGCAGATGTTGGAGAGGGATAAGAGATTATGAGAACCATGGCAAGTTTGCCACTCAGATATTTGGCCAAGTCCTAAAGAACCCTTGACGAAAAGGCATTGTATGGCAACAAAAGGGACAAAAAAAATCATCCCCAACCTCCAAAATAAAAGCAGGGAGGAATTTACCAAAACTTGTTTGGAACGTTAAGTATGCACAGAGGCAGTCCTGGTATAGCAGCATTGGCAATGACAGAATGCCTCACCAGGATCTCTGGAAGATAAAACCAGTCTTACAGGGAATCAGTGTCCTGGACATGAACAGCCACTGCAGACAGCTGTAATGTGGGCATGGCCAGCAGGCACTGGTGAGGGAGCCTTTTAAGGGCATCTGCACATAATGCATGTGGTGGTAGCAGCATCAAAGGATAACTCTACAGAGACTTGGAGCAGGAGAGAAAGAAGCAATGACATTCATGTGGCAAAAAAGAGGAGCAGCTAACTGGATGCAGGTAAAACCACCCTGAGGAGTCAGAATTCTCTGGGCTGATTACTACAAAACGCTGGAAATGGCACTCTCCTTGGCCCTCTCTGATCCATTCCTGATGCTCCCTCAGCAGAACCTTTGGAGGTCTGTTCCCACTGGAATCACCCAATCCAAAAAGCTTGGAAGAAGTCCCAAACACTTACAAAAAAGCAAATACTGCCCATTTCAAAGAGTCTTATAATACTATAGTAGAAATTTTCCCTTAGAGTGACAAGTTCGCAGCCCTTATCTAAATGGGCCACAATCTTCCTGCAAAAAGAATAGAAACATATATTTTTTGCCCAAATTCTGTAGGTGGAAATGCAACCACGATAAATAAACAAACAAACAAGTAGATGTCAGACTCACTAAATTAAACAATGGGATGCCTGAAGTAGAATTTTAAAATGCCTTTTGTTTAAATACATAGTTAATATTAATTTTTATGACTTTATTCAATACAGGTGTTGAATGTATAACATGATCCAAAAGCTTAAGAAGTTTAATTAATTAATTATTTAAACATTTTTTTTTCAGCTCCTCTACCCTCTTCCCCTTTGCCAACTACCAGCTTGGGCTCTATATCTATGTTGAGTTTTATTTAAATCGAACTTGGAACTTGGGAATCTTCCTTTTTCTTCTCTCCTTAATGTTATGAATACTGCTATTTTCCTGTTTCGGAGAAACCCTTGTCACACGCATCTGGTCTTCACCTTGACTGGCCCCTGTTCTCATCACTGTGGGCATGGCTGTTCTAACAATGGACTATTGGTCATATTCCCTGCAGGACCTCTCCTTCCCAGCTCTTCTTTTATATTGTAATCTCCACACGAACAAGGCTCTTGTTCACTGTTCTATCCCCAGGAGTTGGATCAGAGGCATTGGCTGCTTTTGTTTAGAACAGTCTTTCAAGGATATTTGTGTAGCAAGTACTCTTTGAAGACATGGATGGTGTCTCCCTCATGATAAGAGTAGACAGGCTAGAGTTGCCCATTATAAAACTCGTGGGTTCTCTGGGTTCAGGGTTCTCTCCTGGAACTCAACTCACTGCCCATTCAGGTATCTCCTGGCTCTCTTCATATCGCTCTGTAGAAATGAGGCTTTTGTAGAACCAGTGCAAATGATAATACTCTAGCTACGGTTACTGCTGTTAGATGGCCTTTGTCTCTGATTCAGGAGACTACTGTCTTTTGTCAGTATTCATGAAACCGTTGCAGGCTGCGTTGTTATCATGAAAGTAGAGTAACATCCCAAATCCTTCACAATCCTTGACCATGTTCAATATTGTTACCAATAGAGGATGCAAATTAAAGCACAATAAGCTACTACTATATGTATGTTATATACTACTATATATGGCTAACATTTAACAAAAGGACTTGCAAGGATGTAGAGCAACTGGAACTGGTGGGAATGCAAAAACTGAAAAGTCGTTCTGGAAAACAGTTGGCAGTTTCTCACAAAGTTAAACGTACACCAACATATGACCTACCAATTCCACCCAGAGGCATTAGCATGAAGAAATCAAATCTATGGCCATGCAAACACCTGCCTACAGGTTTTTTTCCCCTCTATAATTGACCCAAATTTCAAACAGCCTAAACGTTCTTCAGTGGCTTCAATAAATAAATGAATTATGGTACATACAGTGAAATACTATATGGCAATAGAAAGGAGTGAACTATAGAAGCATAGAACAACTTGGATAAATCTCAATGGCATTATTTTGAGAGAAAAAAGCAAGTCTCAAAAGGCTGCACCCAATATTATTCCATTTATATAACATTCTCCAAAAGACAAAATGACAGGAACGAAGAACAGATCAGTGATTGCCAAGTGTTAAGGGTGTGGGGAAATTGTGTCTATAAGAGGATAACATGAGGGAGATTTTGGGGGTGATGAAATTGTTCTGTGTTCTGATTGTGGTAGTGATTATATGAATCTATACATGTGCTAAAATTCATACACTGCAAAAACCAGCCAGTTTAATCATACATTATTTTTAAAAACAAAATTAAAATGTTTCATTAAAATTCTCACCATTGTCATTCTATACACCATTTCATAAGAGTCTCAGCAATGTATACTATTTTAAGAAATAACATTTAGCAAAATGAACAGATCTTGATTGTATAGGTTAACAAGTTTCACAAACATAACATATACATTTTGACATAAAATTCTAGATGTTTCTTTTGAAAAACTTAAGCCTTTTTATTGTCCTGTTCTTATCACGAATCTCAGAGATTTTATAACATTATATTTTCTTCTTATTTTATCTGTTTACTTCCCTACAGACTGCATTTACTTGAATAAAGGACAATAATTTAACTATCTCAATTAATTCCTCTAAACTAAGTTAATACTTTTAGGTAGTATTTATTTTTTTATTCATCCATAATAAGATCCCACATTTTCATTATTTTAATATAATAAATATATCCATATATATTAATTTATAGATATTTTGCACTAAAACTTTATAAGCTCAGTAAAGCCAGCTATAACTAAGTACAATAAAACATAGTAAAAAGTCTTTTTAAATACAAATGCACAGCTAAAAATAAATTTTTCAAATGTATTTCATCTTCTTTCTACATATTTATGAGTATTTCAAATATATTGATAAAACATTGTCTTTTAGCCAACACAACCATAAAAATGTTCAAAAGTTTTATAACCAATAACTTGCAGCATGATAATATCTAAAGCATGACAAAAAAACATCTAACTCAAAGGCCAAGAGAATCATAAAAAAATTTAGAGCTTATTTTAGTTAGACTCAAATGAATTTTCAGTCAGAAAAATAGAACATAAAATGACATATCTAAATTTTATTCAAAGATAATGAGAACTAAATAGGAGCCAATTCAAATAAGCACAACTCTTTCACAATTCCTTCCCATTTGAACCCTGACTATCTAGAGACAGGACCAAACCTGTTCTTTAACCGGTCCAGCAAGTAAAAATATGATTGATACTATAAAGAGAACATCTAACCCCAGCTATTCTCACATTGATGATCAAGGTGATTCTTCCATAACAGGCAAGGCATTTCTTTGATCAATAGTTTAACACTTTCCGGCACCTAATTTAGGACTTTCTGAGATTTGATGTTAGCTGGAACAGTCAACCTATGTGCCCATTTGCTCCTTCTTTTCAGACACAGAGTGGGCTGAAAAATAATGAGTGTTGCAGGAAAATTGCCTGGCAGATGTTTCTAAAGATGTAGCCTTTCCTTAGTCTATTGGAAGCATAATGTAAAGTCAGATGCTCTTCTGTCTTCCTACTTTTATTTAGTATCAAAATAATAAATTATACCTATAAAATAGATTACTCTTATGCCTGAAGGAGCCTGGTTGTCAGATGCTCTAAGAGATGTGGCTTTCCTCATCTGCCCACAACTCCCCAAAACCCTGGTGTCAGTTGGTAGATGGAGTGCATCTTACCTGTTCAAGTTTCTACCTTAATAATACTAGAAGTTCCTTTATTTCGGGGCTTTGTAAACAGAAAAAAAACTGAATTCAGATTTGACTGAATGATCCTCTCCTATAAGATCAACTTTATGGTACACTAAGTTAACCTAAGCATTAGTATATTTAAAACATTATTACGCCACAAATGGGCTAGGACTATTCTTATTATAAACCCTATCCCTCTTTACAAAAAACTGGTGCCATTGGAACCAAAGCAAGGGTGGCTAAGAGAAAGAAAAATCCTTGTTCTCTTCCTAACCTGACCCATTCTTCTACAGCCATTCTGATTTGATGGCATGTGTTAATCATCTTCAGGGGGCTCTATTGTTTAATGTACCATATTGATCCTTTATCAGGACTTTCCTCCCAAGAGAAAAGCAGTGTCAAGTTCTTCTACTGCAAATAACCAAAGTCCAGATTCCCTCCACACTAGCTGTAGAAGACTTAAAAATAAAAATCTCCATGCTTTAGTTTCCTGATCTATGAAATGGAGATAATAATACCTGCCTTAGGCTTGTCATGAAGATTAAATGAGTTGCTATATACAGGATGTTATAATAGAGCCCAGTACAGCATGGGCACTACATAAATTTTACCTATTTACCAAATTGTAACCACATAAAGCCAAATAATAATGAGAGGTCTGAAGAGTATAGGCCCATGTAGGAAAACATGAAAAAGAAAAAAGATGTCTCCGAACTCACTTGAGCAACAAGAAAGGATCTTATTCAGCTTTGTGTCTTTAGTGCCTAAAACAGGGCTGACTACATATAATAGATGTTCAGTAGGTGCTTTTAAATGAGAAATACTGACTTTATGAGTGGGATGCTGGCCATGGGAACAATTATCCAATCTTTAGCCTAACTCTAATATCTTTCTCTAATCTGGGGAATATTAAGCCCGATAGGTGAGATCAAACCAAAAGTTTGGAGAACAATTTTTGAATAGTTTTGGAGGAGCAGGAGCCTGTCGGTCAAGGTAAAATTCTCACAAATTGACCAAATGAGAATGTCACAAGAAGCAATCAACATTGGACCCAGCCTGAGAGGCTGTTGACATTCAGTGTAATTACTGCAAGTGCACCTTGGGTAGTCCACATAATTGTAAACTGCATTTCCTACACTGTGTGGCACTAAATTAAAAAAAAAAAAAAAAAAGTGATGAAGTTGTAGCCATTAGCAAAGCTGAACTGGAACTCCTAGAAAATGTCAAGGAGTTCTTAATTGTGCCTTATAAAATGGTCTCCTGGGCTAATAAGATATGATCTAAAACCATTAAGTATGAGAAGGTAAACATTTTAAGAGCACTTTTTCCCCCCAAAAGGCTCTTCATCTCTATTTGACAACTCTCATTCAGCCTTGAGGCAAAGCATTGCAGTGTTCTGAAAGAACAGATATTGTTTGTGACAGAAGGAATGGGGCCCCATGGTGTAGGAAGCTATTCAAATGTAATGTATGAGGAGCAAAGATGTCTATAAATTTGATTCTTAAGTCACACATCACATTTCCCACCTCCCACCCTGGCAGAGAGGTTGAGAAGGTATGTTCTAGAAGTTATTCCCCTGTCACGTAGCATGCAATTTTAAAATGCTGGGAAACACCCATTATTCTGACAAGCTTCAGAACACATAAATCTATGTAGCCTTATAAATGACTGAAACTCATTCTCTCAGGGTCGGAATCTTGCCAACAGAGAGCCATATATTCATGTCTTGTTTTTTTCAATGAGCTCCTGAACTAAGACAGCAGATCCTTGAATCCCTGCCTCTCAGAGATTTTCCAGTTCCTACTCTCAATTATTGATGGAAGTCACCAGCAATCAAATATATAGGTCAATGTTACTCTGTCCCTATGAGATGCAAAGTTTCATCTTCTATTCCTGGTTGAAGGAGCACACTCTTTACCTTAGTTCTTATTTTACATGACGTTAAAGTAGCGTGAAGAAATGTCTACTACTCAATAAGATGTGTATGTAAGTGAGGTAAAAATCCTTTCTACCTTCTTCACGGCTCAGTTACCCAAAGGGATTGCTAACTACCTCGAAAGAGGTAAATGTGGGGGGGAAAAGTTACCAAAAATGAAGATATGTGAATTTCACAAGTGTAGTCAATTAAAATTCATCAAGTGAAATGGCAATTACCCAAGCAGTGCTTTTCTTAAATTGCTCCTCAGTTAGAAATAGCAAATGGTTACAGGTTGGTTCTGTTTGTAAAGACAGCTTGGAAATGATTGTTGGGGCATGTGGGCTTCGATTCAAGTTTGTCTCCATTTTGTGTGTATTTTGGCAAGCAACCTAATGCTTCTTTATACTTTTGTTTCTCTCTGTGGATAGGGGAGCACACTCACACTGAGTAAAATTTGTATAGTGCTTGGGACACCTGCACATATGCTGTTTTGAACAGATATTAAGATGGTATTTGTTTCATCTGCTGCAAAATCAGAATAATACTTTTCTTAATGCTGGCTGGCTGGTGTTTACCAAAGTGTGTTTGTTTCATCAAACATTAGCTCTTCTGGATTAGATGTTACATGAAATGGCCCTTTTGTCAAATAAATTTATGAAACCCTAAGGTAAACAAAGTGAAATAAAGGCCTTTGCTACGGGACTTCTCAAAGGCTTTAGTATGTTAAAGAGCATTATGAATCTCCAAGAAGGGTAGGGTATTTGGTGTTTCCCAAGCTTATTTAACAATAGCCTTATTTTTTTAAGTTTTATTTTGGGGTTGTAGGAAAGCTTTTGTGAAATGCTTGGCAGAAGAATAAGCACCATTAGTAAGTGCAGTCCAGAAATCTTCAAGAGGAAGCACAGTGTTGAAAAGCATCTCTGTTCTTTTAATATTATCATAGACACTGCCTCAGTGGACATGAAGTCAACTCATAGATCAGATATTCATCACACTGTAAAACATATTGGTTGAATCAGATTGAATTTCTGGTATTGTAGGTCCAAAAATGATGGAACACCAATGTACTTCTTCCTAATATTAATGTTCATGGCAGCTTGAAACCTTGGGGCTAGTGGGCTAAACCTAATATGCCTACAAAGTTCCACTCCCACTTGGTGAATTATATGTTGTCCAGGACCTGTTGTGTTGTTCCCCAGAATTTTATAACAGTTGTGCTTGTTTTTGCAATCACGTAATATAATTAGATATTATGTAACCCATAGAATTCGTACTAGAATTAATATGAGGATGAAAAGAAGTTGTTGGTTCTATGAAAACTAGATTGAATTGTTTGTTTAGATTTGTTATGGTGAGATTTAAAAACTACTGTTGTATGAGATCCGTACCTGAAAGACTGAGATATTCTATAAGATTGGGGAGAAGGGGTCTTCAAATTGTAGAAGTCTGTACTCTGGATTTTAAGTGATTTTTAATTCTTCCTGTATACCAAGAAAACTAAAATTGGAAATTCAGGGTTGTATGTTATGGTGTGATTTGTGGGAAGAAAAGAACAGAATTCTTTTCAGAAAGCCTTTACGAAAGAAATTACTTTGATTCTATGTAAAAAGATTGATGAATATAGAGAAATTATATCCAAGTATCTTAATAACCAGTATGGTTTGACACTGACCACCTAAGACAAATGCCTGTCCCACCAGAAAGGGCACTCAGACAATTATACAGTGTATACTGACTGTCAGTTCTTCCTACAAATGTTTTAAGTTAAAATACAACATTTTGATAGTTTATATCCTTTAAAAAAAAATTTCTTACTTTAAATATGTGTTTTGATTACCTGGCCAAATGCTACTCCTAATCACATTAGAAGAAGGAATTAGTACAACTATCAACTATAAAAGGACCTCGTAGAATACAGTTTACAAAGTATTTCCCATATTATCATCCCCTTTAATGTTCGGAAACTGAAGAAAATAAATTTGGCTCCTGAGAGCATATGTCCTAGAAGCCCCTTTGAAGCAACCGCAGAAACAGGTAGGGGTTATGGAAGCCAGAATTTAGTTACATAAGTAGTTTCCTTGTTAATCAATCATTTGGTATAAGTGAAAGGTCATAGAGCAGAGGGGGAAAAAAAAAAAAAAAAACAGAAAAAGGATTTGGAAACTGGATTCCAAGTTTGGTCAGAACAATCAACCAGAGTATCTGCTGCTGGAGGCAGTTTCTGATATAGATGAGAGGATTCAGTCAAGGGACAGTAGGGGGATAAAGTCACACACCGAGAATGTGACCGCTCTGCTATCTTTTACATTCTCATCATTGTAAAGCCACAGATATATAAAAGGGCTAGCCAACAATGTTTCAGAACCAATGTCCCACAGCTTAATCAGTACAGAAGAGGCTCAGAAATCAGGATTAACTCCAGACACAAAGAAGAAAAATATCACAATAAACTCTGACTCTCAAGTGACAAAAATATGAGGTCTAGTCACAACTTCTGTTTTTAATTAGCTGAGAACAGTTTAAAGTAGTTCCAGTGTTTCTTTAAGCAGTAAAATAATGATTTTGTTAAATAAAAAAAATATGGTTAAGCCGAAGTTTTATTTCTTTCTTAAATTTATTTTTTCTTTGAAGTCAGTCATCTCTTCCTTTGAAATATCAGTTACTATTATCTATGTTTGGAAGAAAGTCTGTGAGTTAGAAGCTACTATAGCCACTTGGAAGTGACTACTGTCACTGTCGCCTAATCCTTGGCTTTATATTAGAATTTTCTGAAAGCTTTAGAAAAATACTGATTTATTGATGATAGCCATTCTGACCACTGTGAGGTGATATCTCATTGTGGTTTTAATTTGCATTTATCTGATGATTAGTGACATTGAGCATCTTTTGATATGTCTATTGGCCATCTGTATGTCCTTTTTAGAAAGGCAAACCCTTTGGCACTGTTAATGGGAATGCAGACTGGTGTAGCCACTATGCAAAGCAGTATGGAGTTACCTCAAAAAATGAAAAATGGAACTGCCTTATTATCCAGCAATTTCATTTCTGGGAATTTAGCCAAAGAAACTTGAAACACTAAATCAAAGACTATAAGCACCCCTATGTTCATTGCAATGTTATTTATAATCACCAAGATGTGGAAGCAGTGCAAGTGTCCATCCGTAGATGAGTGGATAACAAAAACCATAGTATATTTACGCAATGGAGTACTACTCAACTGGAGAGAGAGAGAGAGAGAGAGAGAGAGAGAGAGAGAGAGAGAGAGAGAGAAGAAAAAGAAAAGAAAGAAAGGAAGGAAGAAAGAAAGGAAAGGAAAGAAAAAGAAAGAAAGAAAGAAAGAAAGAAAGAAAGAAAGAAAGAAAGAAAGAAAGAAAGAAAGAAAGAAAGAAAGAAAGAAGGAAGGAAGGAAGGAAGGAAGGAAGGAAGGAAGGAAGGAAGGAAAGGAAGGAAGGAAGGAAGGAAGGAAGGAAGAAAGGAAGAAAGAAAGAAAGAAAATCTTTGTGACGCGATGGATGGACCTGGAGAACATTATGCTAAGTAAGATAAGCCAGTCAGAGAAATACACATACCATATGATTCCACCCATTTGTGGAATCTAATGGACAAATTGAACTAACCAGCAAAATAGAGACAGACTCAGAGAGCAGGACAGCAGCTCTGTGGGGTTAGAGGGTTGGGAGGTGGAGGGAGCAAGCAAAAAAGAAAAAGGACTCATGGACATGAACAACAGTGGCTGTAGGGGTGGGTGAAGGTGGAAAAGGGGATAAGGGGGATAAATGGTAATGGAAAAATACTATTACAAATGTTTAAAGACTAGAAACCAAAAAAAGAAAAATACTGATGACAGGGCTCCCCCCACCCTCCCAGAGATTCTGGGTCACCTGGGCTGGGTGCTGCTGAGGCACCGGATTTTAAAGCTGCCACCTCAAGTGTTGTCTGTGGACCAGTTATGTCTGCCTCACCTGGGAGCCTGTTAGAAGTGCTGGAAACCCCCATCATAAACCTAGAGAATCCCATTCTGCACATGAAAAGTGGAAAATGTAGAAAACTGTTCCTCAAAGTATTGTCAAAGAAACCCACATTTGAATAGCCTGAGATGCTAGTTGCTTGTTAATAAAATGCTGAATTTTTTGGTCCTCGCCTTAACTCCTAAATGAGACTCTCTGGGGAGAGGGAAGGTGTTGAGGTGGGGACACGTGAGACCAAGAACTCAACAGCTTCACAATTCCCGAGAGAACCTTAGGAGCATCTAATTTAAGAGGCATAAGGTGGCAGAAACAGGGGCAGGCTGGTAAAAGGGTACAAATTTGCAGTCATGAGTAAGATGAGTATCTAATGTGCAATATAACATGGTGACTGTAGTTGATAGCACATATATTGTATCATTGAAATCTGCTGAGAGCATAGAACTTAAATGCTCTCACTAAAAGAGGATAAATATTAGAGGTAATGGGTACATTAATTAATGTGATGGGGGAAGGGACTCTTTCTGTAATGTGTATGTGGATATCAAATCAATTAATGCGAGTGTGGAAGCACTCCTTTGTAACATATACATGTGTCATATCATCACATTGTACACTGCAAATATATTATAATTTTATTTTCGATCATGCCTCGGTAAAGCCAAAAAAACAAACTGAGAACCATTGTTTGAGAGGATGTGTCTTGAAACGTTGCTCTTGCTAAGGTTTTGAATCTGAAAGGCTGTGGAAGGGGTTGTGAGCAGACAGGTCTTGGAGAGTCAGCAGGAGCAGGTACTCAGTCATGAAGCAGCTCTCTTTGCTACCTACGTCAAAATAATCCTGACTTTAAAGGAAAAGCACATGTTCAGATCATTAGTTCTGGGGGAACTTGTGTCTTTTTAGGAGCAAGTCAGATTTCAGAGTATAATCTGAGGTGCTCAAGTGCCAATAGTTAACTGACGTTTGGAACCAGTTCCAGTGTTTTTGTTCCTCATCAGAACTTAAAATAGCTGTTCTCAGAAATAAAGTTCTTCGACAGGGACCTAAGAACCTCTTATAGAAATGATTGACACCGGCTCATCCAAATAGTTTTTTCTAACCATACCCTAATGAAGTAAGTTTGGGCTATGTTCCCAAATACAGAAAAAGGAGCACCCTTCTGTAATAGCTACTCTCACATGACCTTGAAGGTAGCATACATCAAAACAGGCCTGACACCCTAGCAGGCATGGCTGTTAGTTGGAGTATTGTCTTGTGAAACAAAAGGTCCTGGGTTCAATTCCCAGTCAGGGTACATACTACCTAAGTTGCAGGTTTGATCCCTTGTCAGGGTGCGTCCAAGAAGGCAACCAATCAAAGTCTCTCTGTCTCTGTCTCTCTGTGTCTGTCTGTATTTCTCTCAAAGCAATTCAAGAATATCCTTGGGTGAGGATAAAAAAATTTTTGAAATAGCCCTGGCTGGTGGCTCTGTGGATAGATACCAGCCTGTGAACCCAAAGGTCGCTGGTTCAACTCCTGGTCAGGGCACATAACCAGGTTGCAAGCCAGGTCTCCAGCCAGGTCCATAGCTGGAGGCAGGTGAAAGGCACCCATGCATTTTGTTTCTCTCCCTTTCTTCCTCCCTCCCTGCTCTTCTCTCTGGAGATAATGAATAAAATCTTTAAATAAATAGAACAGCCCTGGCAAGTTTTACCGTAGTCTTGGCTTCTCATATGGGTGTTAATATTGTCACCCGAATCCAAAATAAAAAAGAATTCCACTGTAATCTTTATTCTAGTAACTAAGGTGACTCTGCATCCTCTTACGACCATTATCATGAGTCTAGGCAAAACTGCATCTTGTTTTTGTATTAGTTTGTAAGAACTGCCATAACAAAGTATTACAAATTTGGTGGCTTCAAAAAATAGAAATATATTGTCCCACAATTCTGGAGGCTAGAAATCAGAAATCAAGGTGTTGGCAGGGCCATTGTGACCACTGAAGACTCCAGGTAAAGATCCTTCTTTGTCTTCCTAGCTGCTGGTGGTGGCTGGCAATCCATAGAAGTCCTGGTCTGTAGAGATATCATTTCAACCTCTGCCTCCTCTGTTGTATGGCATTCTCCCCATGTGCCTTCACATTTGTTTTCCTTCTGTGCACCTGCACCTCTATATCTCTTCTTTTAAGCACACCAGTCACATTGGATTAAAGGCCCACCGCACTTCAGTATGACCTTATCTTAACTAATTATGTCTGTAATAATCCCATTTCAAATACAGTCACATACTGAAGTTCTGGGAAGGACATGAATTTGGAGAGGTTACAATTCAAGCCAGTATAGTTTTAATGTTATTTTTTAAAGATTTTACTTATTATTTTTAGAGAGAGGGGAAAGGAGAGAGGCAGAGAGGGGGAGAGACATCATATGGTTGCCTTTCACCTGCCTCCAGCTACGGACCTGGCTGGAGACCTGGCTTGCAAACTGGTTATTGTGACCTGGCTGGGAATCGAGCCAGCGACCTTTGGGTTCGCAGAGTGGCACCTTATCCACTGTGCCATCAGCCAGGGCTGATGTTGTTGTTGTTTTTTATTTCATTATTTATTATTGCTTTTCTCCTTTATTCTCCTCCCATTCTCTTCTATCCCTCTTGATAGCACTTTCAATTATATTACACATATGTCCTTCCATTCCACTTTTCTTCTTTATTTAAATATGTATCATTAAAAATGCAGTGTTTTAAATTTATAGTTTTATAATGAAAATGAATGCATTTGTGCGCTAAACCTCACTCCTCACTGATATATGCCCATTTAGCTAATTTCTTCTCACTGCTATACATTCTATCAGCAGCAAATACCATGTATGTGAACACACACCTTAGTGATAGACACCAAGGTTACTTCCAACTATTTGATGCTACACACTACCATATATTGCCATTGGCATTCTCATTGGCATCTCCTGTGGACTTAGGCATAATTCTCTGGGATATATACCATATGCCAGAAGGAGGATTTCCCTGCTCTACAGCACAGCTTAATAACGCCATAGCATATTTAATTTCACTGAGTTGTGACAGACTGCCTTGCACAATGGCAGCCCCACAGTCTCACCAGGAATGGCTGAGCATTTCATTTCCTTCATGATTTACAACCTCATTCAACTTTCTAAATTGTGCCCATCTGATTGTAGGGAAGGGTATGTCATAGTTGTTTTAATATACAATCCTCCAGTTACTAGTGAGGCTAAGTCAGTCAGCATTCTTTTCTCTGAATTGTCCATTTTTATTCTTTTCCCTTTTTACAAACTTGGATGCTTTGCATTTCTCTTGCTAATTTTCAGGAGTTATCTTATACATTATCCCTTCTGTTTCACCGCTCTGGCTCCCCACTAACTTTGCCTGTAGACCTCTTCACTGAGCAAAAATCTTTCATTTTTTTGTTCACATTTTTAATTTTTAAAAATCACATTACAGAAAAATTTTTTTGCTCTTTTAAAGATTTTTTAAATCTTCAGTTTCGATATAATCAAATCTATGAGTTCTCCTTTTCATTTTGCCTTTTGCAATCTTGTTTCAGGACATCATCCTAATTTCTTACCCCTCCCTGCACTCCCCCACCCCCTAGTATCCTGAAAAATATTCTCATATATTTACTTGTTTTAGGTTTGAGTTTTTCAATCACATTTGCATATTTACATTTACATTTGACTTAAATTATTTAAAACTCTTCAATGACTTCCATATTACTCAGAATAGAGTTCATAATCTTTATTACAGTGTGTAAGGTTCCTCTTGAAAATTCCCCAGCAAAATTTTCTAGCTCATCTCGCAACACTTTCCATCTTTTCACATCTTAATTTGCTGAATTGCTCACATGACCCCACGATGGCCACACATTCACCAACCCTTCGGACATTTGTGTGTTCCTCCCTCAGCCTGGCAACACTCTCACCACAGGGCTGGACTCAGACATCATCTCCTCCAGGAACTCTTCCTGGCATCCAGGACTGGATTAGCTTCTTCCCTGTTTGCTATTATATTTCTTCTATATCACACCACACTGTAACTGTCAAACTACCTGTCTGTTTCTACTACTAGATTATAAATGATTTGACAGAAGGGACTGGGTCTTAGTCATCATTGGATCCCCAGTGCCTAACCTATTTCCTAGCATATAGAAAAAAAGAATAAGGAAGTATATAAAGAATTAATAATTTTCTTAATCAGAAAATGTGATTCATCATTCCTCTATGGACTGAATTGCATTCTCATTTTAGAGTATATTCATGAGCAGATTACTTGCTCTAAGTCATTTTTCCTGGCATAATAAAGATCATATTTTAAAGTTCTTAGGTAATTACTTAAGATTCTAAATAATTCTACATCCCACCCTTCTATACTTCCTGGTTCCTAGTGTGTTGCCCATCAAAAATGATGCAATAGGAATGTACTTTCAGTTGTGAAATAAATAAGCCCTAAGGATGTAATGTAGAATATGGTGTCTGTCATTAATAATACTGTATTGTGCATTTGAAAGTTGTCATGTGAGTGGATTTTAAAAGTTCTCATCACAAGAAAAAGATTTGTAACTATGCATGGTGATCGATGTTAATTAGACTTATTGTGGTCACATTTTTGTAATATATGCAAATATTAAATCATTATATTGTATACATGAAATTAATATAATATTATATGTCAACTACACCTCAATCAGAGGGGGAAAAAACCACACAGTTTCTTCCATAATGTGGAGAAGCTTTTCTTCCTACTATTGTAGCTTGATCATGAGGCTCACTACCCTAGGAAGAAAAAATCAGCAATATGAAAGGAATCTGAGCCCTTGGGAAGAGGAAGTGAAAGCCCTCTTTCTCAGGAGTAAGTGAGGAAATGAGGGACGAAGGTAGAGGAAATAAATGTAGATTCTCCTCAGCTTATAATGGGGTTACATCCTAATAAGCCCATTTAAGTTGAAAATGCCATAAGTCAAAATGCACCTCACCTACTGAATATCATAGTTTAGCCTAATTTGCCTTAGATGTGTTCAAAACACTTACATTAGCTTAGTGTTGGGCAAAATAATCTAATTAAACCTACTTGATATTAATTTTGAATATCTCATGTATTTATTATGCATATTGTTTTTGTACCATTGTAAATTTTTAAAAACTGTAAGCCAAACCATTGTAAGTCAGGAGTACCATCGATAGTCAGATACCAATGGGAGCTCTCAGGGCCCAAATCTTGCAGTGTATTAATTTATAGCTGTGTAACAAATTATCTCAAAAGTTAATGACTTAAAACAAAAAGCTTTCATTTCTGTGAGTTAGGAATCTGGGCATCCCTTTGCTGGCTCCTCCAGCTCAAGCTCTAAATCAACCTTACCATCAAGGCATTGGTGAGGCCGCAGTCTCATCCGAAGGCTCAGCTGAGGGAGAATCCATTTTCGGGCTCACTTCCATGGTTGTTGGCCGGATTTAGTATCTCATGAGTAGTTATAGATTTTGGGCCTCTGTTCCTTGCTGGGTGCTGACCAGAAGTTCTTCTCAGTTTCTTGCCATGTTGGCCTCTCTGTATAGCAGTTCACAGCATGGCAACTGTTGATGGGAATCAGAGGGAGCTAGTGAGAGAGCCAGAGAAAGTGGGCATGATAGAAGCCACAATATGTTTGTAAACCCAGTCTTAGGAGTGACAATTTATCACTTTTGGCATAGTCCATTCAGTTGGAAGCAAGTCTCTAGACCCAGCCCACATTCAAGAGGAAAGAATTATACAAGAGTATGATTCTCAGAAGGTAGGGATCATTGGGTGCTACTCTCATAGGCTGCCTGATACACAGAGATTTATGCTAGGATGAGAAGGCTGAAAGCAACAAGGTTTTCTGCCTTACTTCCCAGTTGAAAATCTTTATTTGGGGGTGGGGGCAGATTTTATTTATTATTATTTTCAGAGAGAATAGCAGGGAGTGAGGAAGAAAGGGAGAGAAGCATCAATGTAGGGTTGCCTTTCACCTGCCTTCAGCTAAGGACGTGGCTGGAGACCTGGCTTGCAACCTGGTTATGTGCCCTGACTAGGGAATCAAGCCAGCAACCTATGGGTTCGCTAGGCTGGCGCCAATCCACTGAGTCACCAGCCAGGGTCCAGTTGAAAATATTAAAAGACAATTTCAGAGGGAGACATTTCCCTATTTCTCCACGTCAAATGGCCATGAGGGAGCAAAATTATATGCTATGGGATAATTAGGAAGAGAGGGGAATGGAGTCAGCACCTCTACCCCTCCCTCTAGATCAGATGGCATTAATCTAGAATTTCTCTATTGCCAGCAGCTCAGCAAAGACTTTCCTTACAAAGGAACAAGTGACTCTATTGCTCCGAGACCATAGTGTTGATAGTCTACCTTGGGGACAGGTAAAGAATGCAAGTGAGATTCATAGAGATGGGTTCAACCATTTGGGGCTAATGGAGCAAGATGAGTAAGAGGTCAGGCCCCATCAAGCCAAGTGAACAGACCCCAAGTTTCTCTTTTGAAGACTTCAGCAATGGCTGACAACAGGGCCTGCAGTAGTTAGGAGAACATAGCACCATGTCATCCAGGCTGGTGAACCTGGAAGAGGGCCCAAGCATTTGTGTGTACAAATCCAAGGCTTCATCTCTGCTGCCAAGCATCTCCCACCATCACCCGGCTTTGCCTAGGGAAGGAGCAGATGGAATGACAGAGTGTCTGAAAGGTTAAACTGAGGTATGCACAACTGACTATGCATTAGCACAAGAGACAGAGGCACTTCTCAAATTGAAGCCTCTCCCTGTTGAACAGGATAGGGAAAATTAGACTAGTTATAGGACATAAATAAGCTACATTTTCTTGATGTCTGTGAGTTGTGGTATTTTTGTTCACAACCCTTGCTATATTAAGGAACAGGGACTTTTCCATGCCTAATTAATTATAAAATTAGTAATATTATACACTCAGTAATTTTATCTAATTGCATAGTAATTGAATGGAATCAATTTAATATATATAGTATATTAGAAGGTAAATTTTCCTATGGGAAAAAAAGGTAAAAATAGAGTACAGTACGAGGGGTTTGTTTTATGTGTATTGGTTATGGGGTGCAGGTTGTAGTATTAACTAGGGGAGTCAGAGGAGGCCTCACTGAGAAAATGAGACTCAACGAAAGAGTTAAGGGGAATCAGGAAGTGGCCAAGGGGATACCTAGGGGGAACAATATTTTAGGTAGAGAAATAGCTCATGTTCTAAGACAGGGACCATATATATAATCATATATGAAGCCTGTCCAGAATGTATCGAGCCACATAATATGAAAAGTAGAGACATTTATTGAGTAAGATACACGATGCAAGAAACATTGCATTTAGGATAATGGTGCCTCTGTCCCCTCTAAAGTAAACACCTTAGGACCTTACACAGTTCTACAAATAGCCGTCAGCTGCCCTGTATATTTTCATAAATCTCATTGACAGTCTGAAATCTCTTCACTTTCAAAAGCGATTTTAGTTTGGGGAAAAGCCAGAAGTTATAGGACACCAAATATGGTCTGTTGGAAAACTGGATGATTTGATATTTCACCAAAAATTCTGCATGAGACATGATGCATGAGCAGGTGTGTGTTGTGATGAAGATGCTAATCAACAATTGCCCATAGCTGCAGCCTTCTGAAACATCTGAATAGTTTCCATGGAGGAATGAATGTTCAAGCTTAATGCAAAATTTGATGCAGACTCTTTGCACTGCTTGCTCAGTCATTTTGAATGCAACAACCACACAGTACACCCTCACTTAATGGCATCTACCATCCTACTGACTACTACAATGAGGTCATCATTGTTCACACATACACATTCCAGTCCACTCTCCTTGGCTGCTAAGTTATTACATCAATGACACACAAACCATTCTCATATTATTAACAATGACTGGACTTTTTCCAGAGAGACCTCATATATAATATAGGAGTCATTTTATATTCATACATAATCATATATATATATATATATATATATATATATATATATACACACACACACACAATTAACTGTGATCTATTGGGTCTAGTGTTAGGGATAACAGTGTAGACACACAAGGCATACAGTAAGACAAACATGAATAAAATTGTATATTCTCTGTGATAATGAGTTTTTTTTTAATATTTAAAATATAGAATTATATATTCCAACAAAGACAAATATTGACTATGATAATCAGCTTAGGGGGAAAATGTCTTAGAATAGGTTAGGTAAACCTTCATTAAAGACAACTCTGGAAATCTCAGTGGCTTATTTTTTTTTCTTCTTCCATCTCACCAGGATAGTATTCTTGAAATAACACTTGGAAGCCAGGGAAATAGCCTTGGGGTTAATTTTATCCCAGAGCCCCAAGGGTAACCAATTTAGCAACTCTGAGCAACTGATGTCACCTTGGGGTATACAGCCTCTTTGTTCTAATGTGTATATAAGACTGCCCTTGCTGTAAGCGAGGTGCGTGCACTACTGTTGGGGGAGAGCACAGAAACTATGCATGTTCTAGCCAACACTCTCAGCACTCGGCCACATGGAAGCAGGAGAGTGGGTGGAGAGATGCCCAGACTCTTTGCAGTTGTTAACCTAAGTGCAGCTGTGACAGTAGTGGGCCAACTGTGTGTGAGGACACCAACACTCTAAGCTGCCTGGCCATGCGGTTGTTAGCCTGCCACTTGCAATAAAGCATGCAGACCCTCCCGAAGGCTCCTAGTAAGTCCTTCTGTGCCACCAGACCAGAGGTCTCCCCACCAGCAGAACTTGCTGGTCCAGCACGCAAGGCCATGGGCCCTGACTGGGAATTAAACTTGCAATTTTTTGTGTGTACAGGACGACGTTTCAACCAACTGAGTTACCTGACTTTGGTAGTCTTTGGCACCTTGATGTGTATCTTCTATGAGCTTTCTAAAGCAGAGAAAAAGAATTCCTGGAAAATTCACAATGTTGTTTTACTCTTTGTCCTGGAAGTAACTCATGTCACTATGCTTTCGTTCCTAGGCCAAAATTAGTCATATGTCCTAACCTAACTGCAAGGATCTTTGAGAAGTGCAGTCTTTGTGTGTGCTAGAGAAAAAGGAAATCAATAAGGCCTAGGCCCTGGCTGGTGGCACAGTGGATTAGGCATCGACCTGCGAACCCAAAGGTTGCTGATTCGATTCCCAGCCAGGGCACGTAACCAGGTTGCAAGCCAGGTCTTCAGCCAGGTCCCCAGCTGGAGACAGGTGAAAGGCAACCATACATTGATGTCTCTCTCCCTCTCTGCTTCTCTCCCTCCCCCTCTCTCTAAAAATAATAAGTTTTTAAAAATCTTTAAAAAATAAGGCCTAGTAAAAAATAGCATTGTCTCTGGTACAGAAGAGGATAAATCAGACTATATTTGAGTTCATGGCACTTCCTTATTGTTTAATCTTGAGTTAGGTCCTAAATGGAAATATGTTTAACCAACTTTAAAGAGATAGTTGATAGTAAAAGTGTGAGGTTTCTTTTGTTTGTTTTCCTTTCTTTAAAAAAAATATTTAGGTATGTCACTTCCTTCCTCCTCTAATTCTAATGATGTCTTTTGGCCATTATGGTTCATTTTCCATCCTTTCAAAGGAACTAAGCCCATAATACACAATCAACAAGTACACAAACTTACTGAATTAAGGGATAAAATCTTTAAACTCAATCAGCCCTGCCACTTGTTAGTTTTATTAAAGATTTAATGAGGAAAGAGATAAAAGAATAAATAAGTAGAAAGTTTCACTAATAACTAATAATTTATCCATCTTTCATCTTCCTCCAGGTAGCCATAATTAAGGGTTGATGATGTTATATCTTTAATAATACCTCTATTTGTATCTCTCTTTCAACTTTGCAAAGCACGCTATACCAATTATCTCCCTATATCCTCACCCCATGCCAGGTGGTAAGGCAGGCATTCTTCCCATTTTGCAGATTAGGAGATTAGAATACAGTGTGTTAAGTGAGCTGCCTAAGATCTACAAACAGTCCTGATGTTGTCACTGAGAACCAGATCTCCTAGGTGTGTGCTCTGACCGCTGCTTTCCCCCACCAGAAAGTAGAGGTTCGCTACAAATAAGTGCCATTTGTGGAAGCAAGATAATCAAGCCTACTTTTTAACTGTTAACATGAAGTCCCAGTTGGCCATAACCATGTCTAGGAGCATCATTTCAAAAACCTCACTCTAATGTATGTAGTTTTCTAGTCTGTTCTGGAAGTGAGGGAAGCATCAGGTTTGGCTATACAGAAGGGTCTACACGAGGATGAACAGAGATTTTCTGTGAAGACCCTGCCCAATAGTGAATGTTTTAAGTTTTGCCAAATGGTCTCTGTGACATACTTTTCTTTGTCACTTTGTTTTACAATATTTAAAAAATAATTTTAGCTTACAGCTATTCAAAAGTAGGGCATGGGTTGGATTTATCACCCAGGCCCTGATTTAGGACACTGTCCACAGACGATCAGGTGACAGTGACCACACAGCTGACTGCTGTAGCATAAACATGTTGCTGGCTCCTTCAGGCATTTGGCCTTGCTTGGGTTACCTCTTTGGCAATTTTCCTTAAGGTCACAAATTACTCACTTTCATCTTTTGTCTCTGAATGTCTTGCCTGGCCAGTTGACATGCAGTGTGTTCCCTCTGGTACATTGCTAGGTCTGTGACCTGGTGTCAACACACTGTGTTTGAGTTCCGCTTGCAGTTGGGAGCCCTGGGGCTTCCATTCTCTAGATGACTGAGACTCTGCTGCCTATTTGTTTATGTTGGGCCTCTTCAATGTGGTCTCTTCACCTCACCTTATATACTTGTCCCTCTTTTTACCCTCATAGTTACTTCCTGTTAAAGCCTATGAGGCTGGAGGGTGGGTTATGTAGGAAGCCAGTCAAGGGTATTGAGTATAAACCAGATGATCATGAAAGGACAGGGAGCCTCCCGTCGCCTCACCTGTTGTTTCCTCCTGGAGTCCCGGCAGGGCAGTGGGTAGGAGCAGTGCTCGAATGTGTGGAGCTCACTGATCTGAGACAATGGCGGCATGCCTGTCAGAGGTACATGCACTTCATTAACGTGCAAATGCTCTGCAATGGAGATCAAGCACTTTATCCTACTGATAAATATATTTTTGGGCCATCTTTATTTTTTTCTAGGCAAAACATGTTTTGTTCATTTAGCAGATGTCTGTAATCCACCATAAATCAAGCATTGTATTAATTGCTAGGGCACAAAGAGAATTGATGCGCTGTATCTAATTAAGGAGCTTACATTTTTTAAGGTGATGGTAGACTAAATGGGCTGTTATAGTACAGAGTAAATACAAATATAGGGCTTTGCACAAGGTACCATAGGAGCATAGAAGAGACTCCTAATTCTTCATGGATAAGGGACAGCTAGTAAAGAAAAGAAAGTGATGTCTGAGCTGAGTGGAAGAGAGTAGGAGAGTATTAGAGAGAATGAGAAAAATGGTCAAGACACATGCACTGAGGTGTGACAGAGTCCGATGTAATCAGAAACTACCCACAGCATAATGTGACTTGCACATGTGGTGTCCAGGAAGGAGGGGTGGGTGGTAAGGTACAAATGTAGAAATGTGCCAGACTGTACCCTATGCTGAGGTGTGACGTTTGTTCATCCCGAAGGCTATATGAGCAAGTGTGGCAAAGTGGTACCATCAGATTTGTGTTTTCAAAAGATCTTTTAGGCTGTGATGTGGAGGTTGGACTGCTGAATCTAAGACTGCAGCAGGAAGTAATTACAATTGTCCTGTAGAAGATGGTACATATCAGAGTTACGGCAGTAACATTGTGGGTGGCAAAAAGGAAGGTTTAAGAAATGATCAGGAAACAACAGCATTCTGGTTGATGATGAATGTGAAATTGGAAAGTTCCAGAACCATTTCAGGGTAAATGATTTGGAAGTTTGGAAATGGGTCCCAACAACCCTGGAAACACTGAGAGAGGAGTAGGGCGTAAATTAGGAAGCCAGATGAGTCATTCTAGTTAGACATGCCAAATCTGAGAATCTTTTGGAATGTCCAAGTGAGGATGGTCAGTATACAGTAGGAAAAGCTGGTTTAAAGGTCAGGACAGTGACTCAGCTGGATATATCAGTAAGCAGTTGCTGGAGACCATGGTTTTAGATGTGATTGTCCTAGGAGTTTGAGAAAAATAGGAGCAAGGGAAAACCTCCAAGGAAGTCCACCTTTTTAAGATGCCAGAGGAAGAGCCTGCAATGACAATAGGAGATCAAGAAAAAAATTATCAGAGAAATAGGAATGTAATTGGAACCATGTACCATTACGAAAGGCAGGAACAGAAAGTATGAATCTAGTTAGACAAGGATGCAGGAACATGGATTTTATGTGGAAAGCAGGAGATCACTTATTAGAAACTATTCAGTAGAGTGGTAGAAGTGGAAATTAGACTGGAATAATTTGACTAGCAATTAATTAAAGGAGATAATGTAAATATTGACGTTGTGTTAAAAATCACCTTATTTACTGTAAACAGTTATGCAAATATATAATAGATTTTTATTAATGTATAATACTAAGCATAGCCTGTAAACTTGGAACTACCCTTTGAAATAATCTATATGTAATTTGCATATCTCAATGATAATAGAATCTTGGATAAAAGAATCGATAGATTCACAAAAGAATCTACAACCTCTTATCCTCAGTACAAATCCCCTCTACAATTCTATCTACCTTCTCATTACCTTAAAATTACTCTTGGACATTTACTAAATAACTCCAGTCATTAGAGGCCTTATCAGGAATTTCTGTTCTTATGTCCTGGGGCCACTTTCCAACCTTAGACAGTTTAGGGTCCCCCGTTTCTTACCTGCAGGAAGACAGACACCTTCAGCCTCTGTTCACTGGGGTCTTCTCATTATCCCTGCCCTTGAATTGGAAGAGTAAGAAACCATATCCTCATCTTTACTTTCTCTCTTCAAAGGTTATCACATAGACCCTTTGTGATTTCAAGGGTTTAAGAGTCTTTCCACTAAAGACTACAGAGAAATAAATAAGATTAAAAAGTTAACCAACACAGGAATCTTCAAAACTTCTGAAGCCTTATAGTTAAGATTTTTGGTTCATGAGTGATGTACTATGTGGACTTCATCCATCAATGCCTATGTCTGGACTCACAACTTCCATGTTTTCTCTTTAGACTCCATATCCTCTTATTCTTCATGACCTTTCTCTCAGGAGGACTCAAAGGTAACATCAAGACAGACCAGGAACCTTCCCCTGTAATGCCTCTGGAAACCCACCAGCTCGGTGATCCCATTCCATTGGCCTCAGCCTGCAAAGAAATGAACACTTTTGTGTTCCTCCACAGGGCTGAAATACAAACCCTAATTCTGCAATAAAATATTTTCCATCCTTTCTAGTTCAATTGCATTTGTTCATTTGAAGTTCTTGCTTACGTTCGTTCTTCTGTAAGTCATTGATTTAAATATAAACTACAGCAGGACTCAGGAAAGAGGCCTGAGACATGAAAGTGGAGACCATCCTCCATGTTGCCATCAATCCAATAGCTAATGTTCTTTAGAAAGAGTCACCCAAATGTTACAGACCCAGTTAACTGCTGGATAATTCAGTTTCCATTATATTGCTGTGTCCATGAAGTAGTATGAGAACTGCTTGGCTGAAATTCAGATGTGCTGTAGAGAGGATGGGGTAGTGGTTACAAGCATGGAATCTAGAGCCAGATAGATGTTTTGTTTTTTTTTTAAGATTTTATTTTATTATTTTTAGAAAGAGGGGAAGGGAGAGAGGCAGAGAGGGAGAGAGACATCAATGTATGGTTGCATTTCACCTGCCTCCAGCCACAGGCCTGACTGGAGACCTGGTTTGCAACCTTGTTATGTGCCCTGGCTGGGGAATCGAACCTTCGACCTTTGGGTTCGCAGGCCGGCGCCTTATCCACTGTACTACCAGCCAGGGCAGATAGATGGTTTTGAACCCTAGCTATTCAGCTTACTACTAGCTTTGAGATCATGAGCAGGTTACTTCAATTCTCCATGCCTCAGATTTCTTATCTACAAAATGAGGACAATGTTACTATCTCATAGGATTTTTATGAGGATCAGATAAAATAATCCACGTGAAGCATTTAATAGTACCTGATAGGAGCAAGTATCCAATAAAGGTTAGCTTTTTTGTTTGTTTGTTTTTTAAGATTTTATTTATTATTCTTAGAGAGAGGGGAAGGGAGAGAGGCAGAGAAAGAGAGAGACATCGATGTATGATTGCCTTTCACCTGCCTCCAGCTACAGACCTGGCTGGAGACCTGGCTTGCAATCTGGTTATGTGCCCTGGCTAGAACTTGGACCAGTGACCTTTGGGTTTGCAGGCTGGCGCCTTATCCACTGTGCCACCAGCCAGGGCTCAGCTTTTAAAAATGTAAAAGGAGCCCTGGCTGGTGGCACAGTGGAGAAGGCACCGGCTTGCGAACCCAAAGGTCACTAGTTTGATTCCCAGCCAGGGCACATAACCAGATTGCAAGCTAAGTCTCCAGCCAGGTTCGCAGCTAGAGGCAGGTGAAAGGCAACCATACATTGATGTTTCTCACTCTCTCTGCCTCTCCCTTCTCCTCTTTCTGAAAAATAATAAATAAAATCTTTAAAAGAAATGTAAAAAGGTGGCTTTCAACTGGGGCAGTTGAATAATCAGAATCTCTGTGTGGGACAGGAAATATACCTTCAGAAAATGCTCCAGTTGATTCTAGCATACCATTCCTCCATCTTGATTAAGAATCAGGGGTATTTCATTTTTTCTCTTTTCAGCTGGGCTCCCATGTGTCACATAACAAAGTTTCAATGTTTTGGTCGACAATAGACAACACACTGCAGTAGCCCCTTAAGATTCTGTAATGTATACTAAACAAAAAGTTGTTCACTATGTTGAAAAAGTTGGACCTGATTATGATGCTGAATTAAATGCTAGCTCTGGGTCATTTAAATAGCCAAAGAGGTTCAGCTCAGCACACTCCTTCTGGGTCCCTTTTGGTCTCTGCTCTCTCTTTCTCTCCCTTTCTCTTCCTTTCCTTCCTCTCTTCCTTCCTCCTCCTGACTTTTACTCTTCTTCTAAAGGGCCTCCCTCCACAACCTCACCCCAACCCCAATGTGTACACACATTTTATCTTTTATACCATATTTTTAATTGTATGCTTTTTATGTTTATATACACAAATACTTGCCATTGTGTTACATTGCCTACAGCATTCAGTACAGTAACATGCTGTACATATTTGTAGCCTGGGAGCAATAGGCTATAACATATAGCCTAGGTCTGTGGTAGGCTATACCATCTGGGTTTCTGTAAGTGCACTCTGTGATGTTCACACAATAACAAAATTACCGAACAATTCATTCCTCAGAATGTATCCCCATTGTTAGGTAACACATGACTGACTATATTAACATTAAAAAGGAAAAGAAGTCTGACTTAATCTATTATGGGCTGAATGTTATCCCCCTAAATTCATTTGTTGAAGCCTTAACCCCCAATGTTTTATAATGTGACACTATTTGGAGATAGGAGTTTTTAAAAGGTGATTAAGTCCAAATGAGGTCGTTAAATTAGGCCCGAATCCAATCTGATTGTTATCCTTAGAAGAAGAGGAAATTTGAAGACAGGTACAAAGGACCGTATGAAGACAGATAGACAATGGCTAGTAAAGCCAGGGAGATAGCCCTCAGAAGAAACCAACCACACCAATGCCTTGACCTCAGACTTCTTGCCTCTAAAATTGTGAGAAAATTAATTTTTATTAAGTCACCCAGTCTATGGAACTTTTATGCCAGCCCTAGAAAACTAATACATAATCTAATTGATTCTACTCTATGACTAAGAGATTTTTCAGGATTTCCAAGCTATTCTTTGTTAACTCTGTTTAAAGTCATATAGCATGTGGTTTGCAAGGTCTGTTTTCTTTACCCTTTTAAAGACTGGGCATATATATACATATGTCACCTTTCAGGCCCTCCCTTGTCCCCCACAATGCACTAACAGAAGTTCTTTTTGTATCCCAGATGTAATCTGTATAGGTAATGGGATTCAAACTCATTTAAAGTAATTACATACTCACCTTTTATCCCTTAACCAATCTCAAGCTTCAGTTGCCTCTTTGTAAGTGTTTTTCCTTCTTTTCAGCCAATCATGTTGAGAAAGATGATAAACGAAAATTAGAATGTGGACAAGTTCATTTTTTCTCTGATGTCTTTCACAAGCAGTACACTTATTCTTGTTCTGCATATATTTAGTTTTGTAGTCTTTTGAATATTTGTTAGCTATATCTTAATCTGGGCTTTATTCTGTCTATCCTGGTATAACAGGTTGGAAGTACTCCTTTGTGTTTTTCTGAACTGTTTGTCTCTCCTGTTGTCTTTTGTATGGTGAAAACATTGAACTCAGAGTCAAAACATTAGGGTGCCATCTGTTGCTTGTGACCTGGGTCAATATGCTTGTAAAAGATTTTTTATCTGTAAAACATAACTAAAATTACTTTATCTTATAAGAAAAACAGTTATCTTGAGCCAAGTGTAACAGCAGAATCAATAATAAAAAAAGAGCAAATCATTAAAAGAAGAAAAGAAAAGCCATTGTAGATTTATGGTAAATTATGTAATATATGCAAAAGCACTTTGTAAATTACATAGATATATACAAAACTTTTTTATTGTTATTGCTATTATTATTAGATATATTATTTCCATTCTAAGAGATATTTACAAAATCATATCAGTTTCTTAATTTACTTATTTTTCACTTTTATTTTTTTTTAACAAACTCATTTTACAAAATTCAAAACATAAAAGAGTATATAATGAGAAGACTTCTTCCTTCTTCTTAGTCCCAGTACTCAGTGGCCTTATTTGAGAGAAACCAAATATTTTTTATGGACACTTTCAAGAGGTACTGTGTATTTTCATATATGAGAAGGGGCTTAATAAAAACCCAGAATTTATCTATTATATATATATATATATATATACATATATATATATATATTTATTCTTACTGATTAAATTTCAATCACCTTCAAAGTACTCTCCATTTAATGCAATATGTACATCCAAGATGGTTTTTCCACTGCTCAAAACAGTTTTGGAACTAGTTGATTTTAACGCCTTTTAGTGAATCTGCCATTTTTTGTTTTGCCTCTTCCAAATTGGCAAAATATTTCCTTTTGAGGACATTTTTCATCCAGGGAAACAAAAACAAAGTTGCTTGGAAGGAGATTGAGTGAATAGAAAGAGTAGGCAAGGGATCGTGTCATTTTGGGTCAATAACTGCTGAATACAGTGCACTTATAAGTCACCAATCATGGAATGGGCAAACACATTGAAGGAGCCTTCAAAAAAAATCCGCTGAAGCTGAATGCAGCCTCTCACAGCAACACCAGCTGGTGCACTGCCACAGATGGGTTCCTAGAACACTCACCTAGTGGGAGAAGCCTGTGTTACAAGAGTCCCACACTCCAGAAAATAATCATGGTTGTTGCTGGATCCCCTATCATATATCCTTTCTCCTTCCCCCTCATTTTTTACTTAAATGCTAACATCATATCAGTTCCTTCTTCTACCATCATTTTTTTCCTTATACTGCCACAATTTGTTTACTAGAAATTTTCTTTCCTCACTGAGTCATATCCCCATTTATATTCTCTGACTTGGGGATCAGAAGTTCCTTTCTCTCTGTTTTAAAAACTGTCCTTAATATTCTGTAGTGCACACCCACCTTTGCATAGTTCAATGAAAGTTGCCTTCCCTTGTAATCTTCAGTGAAAGAAGGAAAGAAATCACCATGTTAGGCAGCAAGAAACATCTTTTGGTTCTTATGGACCAAATATAAGGTCTAGTTTTGTACAGAGGATGTGTTTAACATTTTCATGAAAGGCACCATGGCACAGTGGAAGGAGAGCACTGCAGCTTTTAAACTGTTTGATTCTGGCCAAGGTCTTTAAGCTCACCTCACTAAGTCTCTCTGTTTCCACATTGAAAAAGTAGACCTAAATAAATAATTACCTCAAGGGAGTGCCCTTAATGTCTCTTGCCTCAACAGTGTTTAGACTGAACAGGCCCAGGGATGCCTCTTCTTCTTGCCTCTAATCACCCTCCAACCACCTCTTTTCCAGTCACCACCTTTGTAACATCTCAGCCATCTTACTTCATTGAGACCAGTTGACCCCACTTCTGGAGCTTAACTCCTTATTTCCAAGCAACCATGACTTCCCAAACTCGTTGAAATTATTCCACTAACATGAAGGCTTTCATTGGCCAGCTTCTGCAGGCCTCCCACACCTAGCTCTCTTTGGACTTCTACATATTTTGACTTGGACGATGTGGCTCTAAAGGGCATGGGCCACCTCCTCCATGAGTTGGACAAGGAGAAGCCCAAGGGTACTAAGCATCTGTTGAAGATGTAAAACCAGTGCAGACACCACAACCCTTCTAGGACATGCTGAAACTGCCCCAAGGTGAGTGGGGTGAAACTCAGGATGCCATGTAAGCCACCAAGGCCTTGGAGAAGAGCCTGAACCAGGCCCTGGTGGATCTGCATGCTCTGGGTCCTACCCGCACAGACTCTCATTTCTTTTTAACTTCCTGGAGAACCACCCCTTGAAAAGGATGTGAAACTCATTAAGGAGATGGGCAACCATCTAACTAACCTCCCCAGGCTGGCTGGCCTCCAGGTGAGGCTGGGCAAGTATATCTTTGATGAGCTCACCTTTAAATATGACTAGCAGTAGCCTTTGGAGCCCAGAGGCCTTTTGAGGAACCCCTCTGCATTCCCCTGGTGTCCAGCTTTTGCCTGAGCCTCCTGCTGAAACCATGAAGCATTCTTTTAACCACCCTGGAGCCCTCTCCCGGGCATTGGACCAAATGGAAACAATAAAGCTTTCTGAAGAAAAATAATAATAATTACCTCAAGGATTAAATTACAAAATGTATATGTAGTGACAGGTATATCACATTCACTTCATAAATATTGATCCTCTTTGCTCTGATATGTATTACATTATTTTCTCTTTTATAATTTTCATGGAGAAAATTCCAAATCATAGTTAATAAATATTTCTTGCTTATGTACTATTTAGGGGACTGATATAAATGTTGATATAATCCGCTTTCTGCAAGGGGATTATAATCTAATTAGGGAGTTAAAACATATCCAAAAATCAGTAGGAGGCAGAATATGACTATGCTCAGACTAGGAATAAATAATTTAATGAAAAGTAATGGAAAGAAAAGTCTTTCACATGAAGGAATAACTGATGAAACCATGCTAAATACAAAATGCTGCATTACAAAATCTAGTGCTATTATTTTGAAATTATGAGTAGCTCAATATTTAGAGAAGTCAATGAATAGAAAATTAAGGCAATAAAAACAATTGTACATATGTTTATTCTAGTTTTGAAAATGAGAATGCTCTGAAGTCTTGTCATACTGAAATATAATTAATTTTCCCTTTCAACAATAATTTAAACAATTCCATTTTATTCTATTATATAGAATGTAGGAAAGTTGCTAAGATACAGCTTAAATTTGAAGACTTTGTTCCCTCTCACTTGAATTCAATGTAGTAAGTACAAGACATAATTACACTATCAGTCAATAGCAACTCATTTCTTGTTGACATAGCTACATAATGTAAACTCTCATTATTGATGTTATTTGTCGAGAGTCTTTAGAAAAACAACAACAAAATCCCAGCTCAGAACCATGACAATGCTTACTAAACTAAATAAAGTGGCCTTGATCACATTCATGAGATAATTCAATTGAACTGTACTGCCTGAAACCCAGGATATAATAGCTTAAATCTCTGAATGTAGAGGGATATTCAAGGTAGAGGATTTATTGTGGGGGCGATTAAAAATTGCGTCAGTGAAATAATGATCTGTCCTTTAATTACTTTCCTTTGTAGTGAGCTTAGATCAATATCAACTGTTTGTTTTATTTGCGCTCCTTTCTTTTTCTTTTTTTAAAGAAGACATTGTGTGACTACACAAGTACAAGAATGAAGAGAAACTCATAAGCATTTGGCAGGTAAGGCAGAAAGCACAATAAAGGTGACATACATTTAGTCCCTGCAAAGAAAAGCGTGTGTTGTGACAGACACTTAACAGGCCATGCAGAGTAAGAGTCAGAATAAGATTATTATCTTTTGCCTAATTTTTACTGGAGTATAGTAAACTCATAATAAGTATATGACAGTAAAGAAGCTTGAGATAATGCATACATAGATTGGTGTTTTTAAGTAAAATTTCTGAGTGTCCCTTTGACTGGAGCTATACAGTGGAGTAGCCTAATTAGTTGCCACTTTTAATCTTTCTCTGGGTTCTCATTGTTAGTGCCAACCCTTATTACTATTATTGTTTTATTTTTTGCCAAGGAAAATGAGGAAATGAATATTAGCTCTTTAAAAACAAAGGATACTCCAGAAGCAAACCCAATGTTTCCATCTCATGCCAAATTGGAAAAAAAAAACTTATGGATGTGGAAGAAAACATCCTTTGAGGGTGGCCTGTTTGAGGGCACAGCTTGTGATCTGCTAGGGACATCGCACCTGGTGCCTAACACCGATGCCACAGACAAATAAAATCACATGCTTCATTTGGGTGTGGCATCATGTTGAGGTGAAGCTTCCTTTAAACTGGATTCCTTTGAATGGGCAAATTTATACATGACTTAAAAGACAATCTAGAAACAGTCTAGGTGTATTCATGCTAATTCTATGATGGATATAATTCCTTCTTGGGGTGGCAGATAAAACTGTCACAGGCCTTTAAAGAATTGTGCCTCTGCACTGGGGAAGCCACTCTGGCACTGATGTGGTGAAATAGCTTCAAAAAGAGTTAATGCTGCCGTATTGCTAGGTCAAGTTGTCCTACTTTGTACAAGTAAGTGATAAATTTACACAGTATTTCTCTTGCGATTTTGTGGCCTCACATTTTTTCAGTGCATTGGTAGGTACTGTGGTAAAGAATTAAGAACATGGGCTCTGTGGGGAAACAGTTTAGCACTGAGTCTCGACATTGTTATTTATTTGCTATGTGACTTAACCACTCTGTGTTTCAGTTTCATCGTCACTGCCTTTCTCATTATGTTGTTATGTTATACAGTAAAAATTGTAAAACACCTGACACATAATTACTACTCATGAAACTCAGGCATTATTGTTTTGGGTATATAATAAATAGTATGAAACCATGTTTCATTTAAATGCTCAGAAATGAGGTATTTTGTAAACGATCAAGAAATGAACATTTTTATTTAAAACCTTGTAAATATTATTCTAATTATTATTAGAAATGGACTCATGACATTTCCTGACTAGTAAAGATAATGTAATCTCTGATGATAAATTTGCAATGTCTCAAGACATCCTTCTGAACGGTCATTATAAAGAACTGAAAAAGGAATGGGAATCTGGAATTAATATATATTGACCTAAGTAATCCTCTTGAAGAAATATTTTTATTTTAATATATATCTTACATGAGTTTTCTCCATACAACTTGCTCTTAAAATCAGAAAACAAGACACAAATCCAATTGGATGGTTCCAGTTAGTTGGTTATAGCTCACTGAAATTTCACTATTCTTAGATTGTTCACACTTTCTTGAATGTTTACATCCTTTAACTATGGGATTTTAGATAAATTCCTCAAACACTGACTTTTACATTTTTCTTATTTGAGTATAAATTGCTATATAAAAGATGGCTGCTTAAAAGGCACAGTCTACATATTTAAAAATTTAAATACTTTATTTGTTAATTTAAATTTTCAACCAAAAACTAGGTAACATGATATGAAAGATGATATAATTATAAACTCATAGGAAATTTAAAATTATAACAGAACACAACACACAATTCTTTGCTAATCTATTTGAAAAACCTGATGAAATACATAATTTTCCTAGGAAATATATAAATAGAAAAAAGATAACAAGAAGTTAAAAGAGCAATGACAAAGGAACAAATATACACAAAAGAAATCAACGAAGTTGTCAAAGAATTGTTCTTTTTCCTGCACCTCCCCATAGGTCATAGGATAAATTTGTGGACAATCTTTTTAAAATAAGTTATGCTTATGCTAATGAAGCTATTACAGAGTACATAAATAACTATGGATATGGTAGTTCATTACATGTGATTAGCATAATCTACTAAAATTAGATAAGGATGCAAACAAAAATAAGATTATAAGATACAAATTAATAAATGAAAGTCCATCAAGGCATTAAAAATAGCATTTATGTTAGGACTAGAGTAATAATTTAACATTAGGAAATAGTGATTCAATATAATTGAAGAGTTGCAGTTATACCTAAGAACAAAGACCAGAGACATGGAGAATACTTCCAGCTGATGAATTTCATACCTGTTTAAACCTTAGATATCAATAAGTCACAACTGAACACTACTCTCTTATATGCCAGTCTTTTTTTCTCCATGACTTTCAGGACTTCTTAAAAGATTGGGGAACTTGCTGCTTTTTAGCTTTGTTTCAGGTGTGCTACTTTTAAAAAAATTATTTCACAGTGGCAGCAATGTTCAAAATAAGTCCTTCAAAGTCAACAGTTTCCCAGTTTGTGCTTCAGATGGAGAAGAGGCCTGTTAGCTGAAGTTCTGTTGGTTTGGATCTAAGGTTCTGGGAACAACCATGGGCCACTCCCCTCTTAAGTTAGAGCAGCACGCTTTCCCTGAGCCCATTCTCAAGCCTGAGAAGGTACCTCTGTGTATCTAAGTTGGAGTTTCTGAGCTTCCAACTGCACTATTTTTTTTTTTTTTTTGATAAAAGAATTTACTCTTCACCCTCAGATGATGATAAGTAGCAAATGTGGATTTTTCTATTTATCTCTTCAGAAAAATTCACTCTGGAAGAAAACTACAGGGAAGAAGTCCTTTCTAGCAAATCCCTTTCTGTGATTCTCTTCAGTCACTCCCATCGACTCCCACTTACATCTCCTGTGACAGCTGCTCCCCTCTGTGTGGGCTCCTTTCACTGATAGTTGATAACATGCTTCTCTGTAGCCAAATCTCCTGTAAGGTAGGGTTGCCACTGTTCTTCACTTCCTCATATACCAAGAACTGCCAGCACCCTCTGGAAGTATGTATAACAGCCCCATATGAAGAGAGCTATGCTTACCTATTGTGCCCATCAAAGCCAGGTAATTCTTACAAAGCATGTCCATAGTTTTTTGGGGAAGCAAATCTACAAGGTACTGTCAGACACCATTGAATAAATTTTTAGTATTCATTATGATTGCCAGAGGAAGATTATGGATTGTCTCTTTTTTAGCTTAGAGTGAGCTTTTATATTCCCCAAGAATATCCCTCCCAGGGCAAGGTAATGTAGAACCTTTTACTTCCTCTTAGAAATGGAGGACCTGGGGTGACTAGAGTATTGTGCAAACCAGCAACATTCCTTTTCAGACATTCTTCCTAGCGCAAAGGAAAAGCAAAAACCCGAAGCCTAAGGAAAATCACCAGGTGTCCATAGTTCCACCGGATAAGTACACAACATCAATTCTTTACATACTATGACACCACTTTGTGCTCATGCACACATGTATCTTGCGCTATTTGCCTGTGTCTGTGTATAAATACATAGAAAATATTTACTATTCAAATCTATGAGTATATGTGTGTGTGTGTATGTATTGTGGTAAATCCCTCAAAACCATTTACTTTTTCCACCACAATACAGTTATAACTAGATTCCAAAACTTGGTCCAAGGTACAATTGAGAACAGTAGAGTATGGGGACAGGAGGCAGCAATGTCTGCAGAAGAAGCACTGGGCTGAGCTTTAAAAGAGGTTTTCTGTATCATGGATATAACTTTGATTTTGATTATTTGGTTTGCTTATCTGGAAAATCGAAATGACTGCATGTATCCAGTGAAGTCACAGATGCCTTTATGCTCCAATGTGTGGGAAAAATGTGCTCTCTCTTTATTTTATCCTGGAACTGAGCTGATTCCCTTCCTAAGTACCCACTATGTTAGATAGTATATGATATTTAGACCAATTTAGCGCTCTCTGATTCAACAATTGAAGCAAGCTCATGAGATTAATTCTTAGTCTCACTCAGATAAACGCATAGACACTCTTTTCCTGACTCTGCTCCTCTCAGGGATTGTGTCTGGACAGGTAGGGACAAAAGTTGCCTGACTTGTCCTGTTCCTGTGTCCCTACATAGTCTGGGATGTTTGCTGTTGAGGTCTAATGCATGTATAACTTGTGGGTTGGTCTCTTGGTTCAACATGGTTGGCCATGTTCCCTAAAGATATGGCTCTCCTCATCTCCTTTATGGCATAGTTTCAACTGCAAAAAAAGTGAAAAGACAACATATTGAATAGGAGAAAACATTTGGAAACTATATCCAGTAAGGGATTAATATCCAAAATTTACAAGGAACTCACATAACCCTAGCCAGAAAACAAATAACCTAATTTTTTAAATGGGCAAAGGGCCTAAACAGACATCTTTCAGGAGATGATACACAAATGGCCAACCCATACATGAAAAAGTGCTCAATGTCACCAATTGTTAGGAAAATACTTTACCATGTAACTTCCAATGATATCTCGAGAGTTTTCTTCATCCTAGAAATCCAGGGGAAGGAAAGAGCATATGTAGGACACTTTCAAACTTGACCCTGAAGGGACACAGAGCACTTGGATTTATATTCCACTGACTAGGATTTAGCTACATTTAGTCACACCTGACTGCAGGAAGGCTGGACATGTAGCCTCTCCATGGACCCAGAGAAAGGAAGGAAAGAGCATCAGTAGTGGACAAGAGTCACCCCACAGCGTATAATCAGGTCAGGCAAAACTAGCTGTTGATACAGTAGCAGGAGGAGCTAAAATCAAGTTTTTCGGACAGAAACTGGCTTTCAACCTATTTTCTCACAATGAGTTCCTTTGAAAATCTATTGTGACATTTAAAACTGAGCGCTTGCATTGCAGTGGCCTACCACTCTATAGCAACAAGATTTGCGGGGTGTGGAAATGCATCTGAAAAGACTTAAAATTTTTCTGTCTTCCTCATGTGTTTTATGTAAGAGTGTCCTAAAACTAAAATTAAATGAAACACATTGTTTATAAGATAATTGCACATACTAAAATTTTGTTGGTTGGACAAAATGTAGAATGAAATTTTTACTCAAGAAATTGTTTTGATTCTATGAATATACCAACATTGGAACCACTCTAAATGTTCCTAGGCACCCTAAAAGATAAAGAAGGCATCCTAGTCACCATTGCATTCCTCTCTGGTTCTAAAGCATTCCTTACTTACACAACAAATATATGCTGAGCACCTACTATATTCTATGTACATTTTTAGATATGGGGTGTCCATCTGGAACAGCCAGTTCCATTTGTTCATGGAGGCTTCTATTGTGTTATGTACATTGTGGTGAGTTTACACTCCAGTAAATAGCCCAGTGTTTAAACATTACAAATACCACCCCCAATACTTGCAGATTGAATAAGAATTGAATTATTATAAACTGTGAAATGCAAGGTGATTTTTGGCTATTTAAACTTCCAGGAAAAAAAAAAGAGTCATGTTGACTCTGATCAAGTGAAAATTATTTTAAGAAGTGAAAATATTTAGTATTTGTACTTATCAATTGTGTATTCAGTACTTATTGCTATAATTAATAGCTATCAGATTTGTGAAAATACCCCCAGAATGAGCTAACTTCTCTCATTTAGTTGCCTCTCAATAACAAATTATAGTTGTTAATAAAAGACAGAATGCACCACTGGAATGAATATAGGCATATTCCATGGAAAAATACTTTATATATATTTTTAATTTTAGAAAAAGGTAAAATATAACCTTTGAAAATATTTTTAGAATTTTATCATTTTCAGGGAAAGTGTTAATAATTTATGTGCTTAATTACACCTATGGTTGTAACTATTTTTATAATCAATTGTTTCAAAAACATGTGAATACCAGCCAAGCTGGGGGACAACAATAACAAAATCAACATACAACCCTCTGTAGAGCACTTTTTGACTCTATTTCATACTTTCATATACATCTTCTCATTTTATTTAAAAACTAAGTATGTAACTCTTCTCTGTGGGTCTCTCTCATAGCCATAGTAAATTGCAACCTCGCACCATTGCCCAGCCTCCTATCTGTGAGCTGTGAGCACTGAAGGGGGTTGTACAGTGTGAAAAACAAACAAACAAACCAAAACTAAGTATTTAAGAAAAGTAAGGCCAGCCCTGGCTGGTGGCACAGTGGATAAGGTGCCGACCTGCGAACCCAAAGGTCACTTCTTCGATTCCCAGTCAGGGCATATAACCAGGTTGCAAGTCAGGTCTCCAAGTCAGGTCCATAGCTGGAGGCAGGTGAAAGGCAACCATACATTGATGTCTCTCTCCCTCTCTGCCTCTCTCCCTTTCCCTCTCTCTGAAAAATAATAAAATCTTAAAAAAAAAAAAAAAAAAAAGGAAGAAAGAAAGAAAGAAAGGAAGGAAGAAAGAAAAAGTAAAGCAACTCTAAGCAAACTCAAACTCAGATAACGTTCAGAGGTCTGCAGATTGAATTATGGAAACTGATCCAATTGGAAAATGAACTTTGGGAACAGTTAGTATTATTCCATCACTGACTTACAGTGTCACCTTGGGCAGGTTCTTTAACTGTCTTCTCCTTAATCATTTACCGTCTGTTAGATGGGGAAACTTCCTCCATAGTTTTATAAAGATTAGATAATAACTATAAAGTAATTCCTGGGAAAAAAAAAAGCTCTTGGCAGAGGTGCAGCAGGGATAGATAATAGTTTATCATTAACCAGAAAAATGGAGTTAAACTATCCAAGTCATGGGAAGCAGTAATGACTAAGAGGTCCAGAGCATTGGATTGTGTGTAAGCATGATCAGTAAATATTCAGATGAACAAAGAGAATGTGATGCCTAACACTGGCCCCAAACTTCTTCATGCCACTCAGACATCTACTTAAATGTGACATGCAAGTCCTATGGTACTCATAGAGTGGGGAAAAAATTGAAAATATGCTTTCAAGCACAGCATTTAAACTTGTTTGGGAAACAGTAATTAAATGTAGTTGTCAGAAATGGAAGATTTATTAAAGAGTTATTCATCCTACTTCTAGTCATTATTTCCTAGACCAGTCAACTGCCCCAGAAGGAGCTATTGAAAACAATGCACAGCAGAGAGTTCTGTACTTCAGATATGGAAAATTCGTATCTGTAGTAGGTAAGTCTCCAGTGTGATATTCCAATAGCAGCCTTTGAAGGAAGAGTAACTCTTTTGAAGGAGATGAGGTCACTGAATCAGAAACAAGCTGGGGATATTTGACCTGAAAGTGAACTTAGATTAGGCAGTGAGACTGCAGATTAGATCACCTCTCTGAGAGCCAACCAGGAAGTCTCCATAGGAAAAATGAAGATATGATATTATTATTATGGAGCCAGTATATTAATTGGCCTTTATATTTATTCCAAGAGAATCCCAAGAAAAACATGGTATTATCCCAAGAAGTCCAAATCCTGGGATGGTTAGTGGATACAGGTGTGTGCTGTAGGTGTGTTTTCTAAAAGTTCCATGTAATTGTTTTTATTTAAAGATATTGGCTCACTTCCCTATTAAAAGAGTTCTATTGTGAATTCTTTTGAAAAGAGTACAAACTTTTGGCAAGGAGAGAATTGCCAACCAATTGATTCCTTTAAATGTAATATTTGTTTAAGGTGTGGTATACACTAATGAGTAGCAAGAAGCCCTCTCTCTGGGTGAATTTAATCAATAAATATCTATATGAACACCTGCTACATGTAAGACATTGTGTTTTATTTATAAAGTATAAAAGAATGAATCAGACATCACCCCTCATTGAGCTCACAATTTAATGTGGAAGGTTGTCTCTATAAAATTAATTGTGTGGGATGAAATATAGTACTATGTGAGTTATATTTATTTTCTGAGAAAATGTAAAAATCATGAAGAGAATGCTAATGAATAGAACTGAGAGGTCCCTGGAGTTAGCAAAAACTGAGGTTGACCTTAAAGAATGAGTAGAATTTTTAATAAGAAAAAGAAGGAAGAAAGGCAAAGCAAAATACAATATTACCAAACCAAGTGGTCTGAAAGCGCATTGTATATTCTAAAGTGGAGGAGTGGTATGAATAGCTAGCTTTCACAGCTCTGTGATGAGGAATGTGAAATCTGGGCTATACCCAACCTGATGATAAACTATTACTTCCCTTTATTACATAAATAATCAAGGATCATTAGATGCCTTTGAGCAGAGGAATGACATCATTAGATTTATGCTTTAAAAAGAGTGAAATGTCAATGTGATGAGTGCAAAGTAAAGTGTGAACAGAGTAAATGAAGTTATTTATTAGTTAAATTAGATAATGTACATGCAAATATCAAGTAAATTTACAAAGAATCACACAAAATATAAATTGCTATTGTTATTATTATAATTCAAGAAAGGAAATATGTGTATCTAAATCATGCAAGTGTCAAAGGCAATGGGAAATAACAACTATTTGAGACATTTTAGAGTTAGCAGTAATATTACTAAAAGTGAATATTTGTTGAGCCAATACTGTGTTCCAGGCTTAGTTCTAAGTTCATTGCATGCATTACTTCATTTCATTCTTACCATCCTTTAAGAAGGGTCAGGCACTTTAAAGATCTGAGAACTGAGCAAAGGAAGATTATGTTACTTTCTCAAATCTCATATACTGGTAAACAATGAAGTCAGAAAGCAGATTCAGAAAGTCTGGCTCTAGGTATGCTATTAGGCATAACTACATAGGAGGTAATAAATTTTAGGTAGCAATTAAGGGATAGGAGAAGTCAAAAATGGTCTATAGTGGCTGCTCTCCAAGTATCTTTTGTGATCACAAGTTTTCCAGAATGTTAATAGATCTTATACACAAAAGGGGTCCAATATCAAATAAAATATTGAGGTAAACAAAATAAACATGTTTCCTACTGCAGGAGATTTAAAAGCATTCAGAAATTCAATTTTCATTGAGAATCTCTAAGAAAGTTTGATGTAGGATATAGACTTAGTTAACAATAAATCTCTCTCTCTCTCTCTCTCTCTCTCTCTCTCTCTCTCTCTCTCTCTCTAATGTAAATGTTTGGGTGAGTTGTGAACACAATCTGGAAAAGGCTGGTATAGATTTCCTACTCTGTACACCAGATACTGGAGCAATAGTATTGTAGACACAATGGTAAATTTGGTTTGGACATCTTGAGTGTCAAAGGGCTCATGGGATGATGCATCGTGGAGTATTATAGATCTGGATTTTGAAAGATAGTTCAGAATTGGAGACATAGATACAGATACACAAATCCCTCATTTGTGGGCGATAGTGAAGACTTGAGCTTAGTGGCAATGACTGAGCTCATTAAAAGGAAAAGGGAAAGAAAAACCAGAAATACATTTTGGGTGCTGCCTACATGTAATAACAATTGCTGTTCAGTTGATATTTAAATTTAACCATATTTTGTTAAATTATTTTTAATGGTGAATTTGGTCTGTTAAGTTGCAGCATGTCCATATGCATCATCTAAGATACAGGTATTTTTAATAACCATGAATTTTTTAATTTATGAAAACATTGATCTGGGTGATCTCTCTGTCCTTGGGAGAAATGACCTTTAGTTTGAACACAGCATAACTCAACCTCAAGTACAATATGTGGACCTATGACAAATGTCATTTGTCCCTGTTACTGCTTTATAAGTATTTAAGAAATACTATTGTTTTCTAAGTTTGAGTACAGTTTGAATTTCAAATGAGGTCTCCTATTCGTTTAACCCATAGCAACAGAAATTCTTTCAAACCAAATAATTCCAGGAGGATCTATTTTAGCAGCAACATCTGTGAACCATTCTAAAGGCTTGCAATAAAAAAATAAAATCGTATAATATCTGACCAGAAACAACAAAAGCCAAATTGGAGTCCTCCCTGGAAAATGAACTTCAGATTATGTTTTAAACCTACAGACTATTAAGAGAAAAATGTTTTTTAAAAAATCATATTTAATTCATTGAAAAACAAGGAGTTGCATGCAAAGACACTATTGAATCCTTGGTTTCAACATGTGGAGGGCAAGTTTTCAGTGTCAAAACCAACGTTAACCTAAAAAGAGATAGAATTGAGGAGAGAAGTTTAGCTAGTTTTTGTTTTCATTCTGCTAACTTCTCTCCAGTTTATCTCCTACACTTTTGCTAGATAAACATACCTAAAGCACAACTCTTGGTCCTGTAGTTTCCCTGTTCAAAAATCTTAGCTATTGCTCTCCAAACCCCTTAGATACATCTGGGTCATGCATCTTGGTCTGATTTCCTATTATTCTACCTCTTGCCTGGAAGACCCCAGTCAACTCTGCTGCTTGTTAACAACATACAAACCTTATATTCCTCCTTTTGCTCCTTCGCCTATGTTGTTTTCCTTCTTATATTACTTTTCCATCTCATGAACTTCAGCTAGGAGTAAATCTCTTCTCTCATTTCCTATGTGATTTCATGTAGAATCCTAATGTATTTGACCACATTCCAATTTGTATTATTGCTATATACAAAAGCCCCATGATGGTATGACCTATGTAGTATTTGGGATTAGTCAGACACTAACTTCAAATACATTTTTAAAATTTAATCTTTATCGTTTTTCATTACCATTCAGTCCCCTTATACCCCTGTATCCCCAGCAATCAACACACTGTTATCCATGCCCATAAGTCATTTTTCCTTTATGCTCAATCCCTCCACCTTCTAACCTTCCCCAACCTTAGCTGTCATCCTGCTCTCCATTTGTGTCCATCCCCATTTTCCTTGTTAGTTCAGTTCAAATTATTATTATTATTATTTTTGGTCTCATGAGCTAAATGACCTTTGGGCAATTCTCCTAACCTGACTGACCCTCATTTTCTTTATCTGTAAAATGGGGATAAAATGTCATGGGTAAGATTCTTCAGTATTTTTTTTTTTTTTGGCACAAAGACTTTAATGTATGTTGATTCTATTTTCAATAGAATTTCATCTTAATTTTATTATTTTAAATGGGTACATGTCAACTCCACTAAGAGATATAGAATTGGAGAAAAATTACATACTTCATTAGGTTGTTAAAAGAATATAAAAAGATAATACATATAAAACATAGTGTAGTTTCTGGCACAGAGTGACCATAATAAATGGAAGTTCTATTATAATTATTACAATTTTGTAGTTTAGGTATATAAACTTCAGTAATAATGGCTTGTGTGCAATTCACTTTTAATTTCTGCCAGTGCTTAGGAAATAGTTGGCGCTCAACTAATATTCTTGGAATAATATACTTCCATATTGTTGGGCTTAAGGTGAAGTAGTCTGGGCAAACTTAAAGATAGGGCCAGCTGGTAGATTCTAGAATTCAGTTGCATAAGCATTTGATTAAATTTGGTACCTAATTTCAACACTACAAATCATAAAGAGCAGAGGTCAGGAGAAAATTTATTTCTTAAAGAATTTTGTGATTGAAAGAAAGCATACAAACATACACTTCTACAATTCTAACCATTTTTAAAGCCTGTGGTTTAGTAGTGTTAAATATATTCACACTGTTGTGAAACAGATCTTTGAAACTTTTCTTGTAAATCTAAAACTCTACACCTATGAAACAACTCCCCCTATCCCTTTTTCCCTGACCCCTGATAACCACCATTCTCCTTTCTGTTCCTAAGTGGAAAACATTTTTAAAAGAAAAGAAAAACAGAATTCTATCATGAAAGCCTCACCCATTGATTATCAGAGGAGGTGGAAAAACAAGAAAAATAATAAAACAGAGGGATGTCCCTAAGCACAGCAATCCTGTCACATGCTACATTAATTGCGACTGAAACTTGGAGCAGGCTGGTCCTTGGCTGGAAAGCAAGGGATGGATATCAAGTCCTGTCTGGGAAGCCAGAGGTGGAGCAGTGTAGCAAGGCCAGAATCAGTTTCTGAACAGAGAAAGGCCAAGAGCTAACTTAGGGGAGGTACCAGAACTAGTCTGAGGACAAGCGTGAGACACCAACAAGAGACAGGAAGAAAATGGGGAGAAGAGATAAAGAAGGGAAAAGCAATAAACTTAATTTCTATAGGTGGATTTAACTGTCATGGGCATCTTTTAAAGAGCCAAATGTGGGTCGTTTGGTCAATTATTAAAGAGCCGTCTAGCACATACCCCAGGTTGTTTGAAGGAGATAGTAATGAGGAAAGGGGCCGTTCTTACCTATCTGTTCTGAGATCAGTTGAGTCTTATAGGAATTGAGGCTCATAATTTCTTTCACCTGATTTTACCAGTTTAAACACTTTTTTTGGAGAAGTGGAAAAGAATTGCTAACAACGACAAAATAATAATAATATAAAACATGATTTGTCTGGGCCCCACCCCATTCAAATGGGCCTATTGGGGAAAGATGGTGCTTAAGAAAAACAGGAAAAAACTCAAAACTTCTAAACTAAAAATCATAAATTCTAGATTTTTTTCTAGCTCCACCTAGTCTTTTTATACATGACCTTTGGCTGGTCCTATCTACTAGCCTTTGGCTCCCCTTTGGATCATTTTTCTTGTAATTTTCAAGGACTTTGTATTTCAAGATGATCCATTGAATACAACTACATATTTTCTTGTCCTTGTATGGTGACTGCTTTAGTGTTTTGCTTCTCAGAATTGTTTCATGATCACATTAAATGTTCACCCTCAGTGATTCATATATCCGAAAATTGAGGTTAATCCCAAAGAACAATACAAAATGAACTTTAATAAATGATTTAGCTGCTGTAAACAGATCAATTCCTTGACGATGAAATGCTGAAGGACAAACTTCCTTCCAAGTTCATGCCTACTTTCCCTAGAATTCCATGGTAGATTGTGCCCCAAAAGGATAGTAGGAGCCTGGAGATGACAGGCTCAGAAGACGGTCAATGGGCATTGCAAATACAATGATGAATTGACAAGATCTACTTTTGTTCGTAGAGTTTTTAGTCTTTTGTGGAATTAAAAAGCTTACATTCTAATGTAAAATAGAGTATCAAACAAGTAATCCAGAAAAGAAACAAAATGGTGCACCTCATGAGAAGTTACAGGAAGATAAACGGTGACAGTGATGTGCCATAAGGACAGAGATCTTTAGAGAGGAAATGCCCCTCAATGGGAGAAAATATATGTACATAATTGTATCTCAGTGCCCAGCTTCTGTTTTCATTCATGATCGGCCAGCATGGTGCTCACACTGTGGCCTTTGGACAAAGGAAGGGCATTCACTCACGTCACTTTCCTACTGCTCTGCCTCAGTCCCTCTAATTCCTCCCTCTTTGCCTGGAGTTCTCATTTCCTTGCCCCCTGTGCCTTAATTTTCAATTGCTGCTGTAACAACTTACCACAAATTTATTGGCCTAACACAGCACCTATTCATTACTTTCTAGTTCTGTACAAATTCCTATATGGGACTCCCTAAGAAAAAATCAAGATATCAGCCTAGTTACATCCCTCCTGGAGACTCTAGTACAGAATTTATTTGTTTGCTCTTTTCAGCTCCTAGAGGCCCCACACATTTCTGGGCTGATGGCCCCCTTCCTCCTTGTTCAAGGCCAACAATGTAGCATCTCTCTGATTGTGCTTCCACTCTCACTTTCTCATCACATCTGAGGAAGATTCCTCATTTTTTGAAGAGACTTGTGATTAGATTGGGCCCATCTGCATAATCTCTACATTTCAGGATCCTTAACTTAATCACATTTGCAAAATCACTTTTGCCATGTAAATGTATACATATACTCACAGGGTTAGACAATGTTTGGGGGCTCTCTTTCTGTCTACCACATGAAGTAACTAGAGCTTTCACGTTCCTTTCAGGAGAACTAAAGGTACGACAATAATTCCCCCAGCTACTGGCTAAGGAAACTATGGAGAAAGTAGTGAAATAATCAAGATAAGGGAATTCAAAGTAAGCTTGTAATGACTGACAAGAATCTAGAGCTTCTTGTGGCATTAAATTATAAACTTAAAAAAAAAATTCTAGTAGATCAAGTTTTTGTCTTTACTATGGGTAGATATACACTTACTGATTTCAACTAGCTTGTTCTCTTTGGAGAAGAATTATAATGGGGACAGAAGAGGAAAGGGAAAAAACTGTAGATGTTTCTCTGCTATAGGAAACTACTTTCTTTTCCCTTCCTTATCCAGTCAGTTCTGTTTGGAGCTGAGATCCAGGCAACTTGGTAAAGGCTTGGATTAATATCTAGGTGACAGGAGCTAATTCACCCATGAGAGGAGGAGTTTAAAATAAGGAAACCATGCATGAAATGGAAATGCCTGTTTTAACTTTGCCTAGTGCTAAACTCATCAACTCTACAGACCCTCTTATTGTTGGTAATTCATCCTGTAGGGACAGCAATAGCACTCTCCCTGTCAAGGTGCTGAGAGCAACTTTCTATCATGTTACACATCTCTTCCTCATCACCTTGTCCCTGACATCAGAAAAGTCTTCAGCCCATTTCAACACCAAATCAGTGTTTCGCCCATAGTTTGTGTGCAATAAATGTTGGTTAGATAAATGAAGATTTGTCGTCTAGGTGACCAAGCTGTGATTACTGTGTGGCAGTAGTTACCATTGATTGAACTGATGCTCGTTGTATCAGGTTGGCTTCCACCTATTTTCTGCTTCTTCACGTATTTTCCTTTTGTTAATAATTTTCCCAAGATTCTATGAAGTTGTTACTATTGTCTCCATAGTCAGAGACTTTAAGAAACTTGCCCAGGGTTACACAGCTAGTAGGTAAAATAACCAGAACTTAAAGTGAAGCCTGTCTGACCTGTAAGCCCACTTTTTCTCACAAGTCTATACTGTTCCCCTCTTCCTGGAGGGAGAAACAGAGGATAAGCCATAGCTAGCCAATCTTCAGTCTCAGATCCAGGTCGGCATGTTGGAGAGGAGAGAGCTAATAGCCCGAAATAATCCTGAGCCTACCTGTGAGCAGGATTGCTTTTGGAATTCACCAACTTCTCACACTGCACTTGATACTTTCAATTGTGCTGTAATGATTATGTGTAGTAATCAATGTGTATCAGATTAATATTTGTGGTCATTTTGATTACTCTATGGCTGCCTGGCCTATTCACTTTTGCTCATGTGTATGACTGTCTGCTCAAAACATAAAAATTGTGGCAAAAACTTGAGAGAGAAGTTGATGGTTAAGCTTTATAATGGGGCCCTGCCTGGATTAACCTTTAGATGCCCTACAGTCTCACCTACTGTAGCTCCTCCACCTCCTGCTATATGCAATTCAGAATTTTTTTAAACCCCTAAACTATAACAAAAAAAGGATGATGCAAAAATTATGATTCTTGAGGTAGCTATTTTGAAATGCTTTATGGAATATCATTCAGGGCATAATATTTGTGCTTATGCTTTGCTGGTGCTTCCAACATGTACTAATAGTTTCCCCAGGTAATACAGTGCTGACTGTAAGGATCTGTGTCCAATAAGTCCTCAGAATTGCTGATAGGGTCTGTAACTTTAAGCAAAATGGTGTATAATGAAACCATAAGTTATTTTACCATTGGCCAACTGATATAAATAAGAGTTAAGTTCCTATAGTATCCCATCAGTGTCATAATTAAAAGATGTAGAAATAGATGGTATTATTCAAAGATATGCTGTAGTTTTTCTTCTTTGGGTTTTTTATCAGTACATTTGTAAAAATCTCTTTCTCATAGAGTTTTTATGATGATATACAGTTCATTAAAACTATCATGTTTCCCTGGCTGGTGGCACAGTGGATAAGGTGCCAGCCTGCAAACCCAAAGGTTGCTGGTTTGATTCCCCCACCAGGGCACATAACAAGGTTGCAAGCCAGTTCTCCAGCCAGGTCCATGACTGGAGGCAGGTGAAAAAGGCAACCATACATTGATGCTTCTCTCCCTCTCTCCCTTCCCCTCTCTCTAAAAATAATAAAATAAAATCTTAAAAAAACCAACCATCAGATGGTTGGAAATTATAAAGGATTATTTAAATGCCAAGGAATTATTCAGTCATGCTAATTTTTTATGTGTGAGTTTTGTTATGTGTTACAAAAGTGGAAATATGAGATTCTTTCAGTTGTATATTTAGGGACCCCATGAGGATACATTGGATGGGAACCAATATTTGTTTCACAAGCACTTTCTGAGATTTTCTTAGACATTAAGAACTATATTAGGTACCAAGGATACAAAGATGAAAATGATTCCACAAATCAATAAACCAAAACAGAGTTTCCCTTTGAAATACATATTAATCATTGGTCTTTAATTTCTTGAGACACACATAATTACAATTTTTATAAGCACACATGAGTATCCAGTTCTTTATGAAATAGCCTTGTTGATGACTTAGGTATAGAAATCTGGTTAGAGTTTCTGGGTGCCTAGTTAAGCCAATATTTAAATATAAAACAATAGCTGTAAAAACTGCATTGGGCTAATTCATGATAATTAATCTCTGGAGTATTATCTGAAACTTTATCTGCCGACACGAAAAGAGAAAATAAAGAAATGCATGTGCCAAGAGGGGAGGAGGCCTGGAAGTTCATGGAGAACAGATCCTGATGTGGATGATGTTTTTGTTCTGTTAATGTTCATCTGCTGAGTTGGGAGCTTTGCTAGCTCTTCTTGCTAGAATGGTGGCCTACATTGGTGGCTGTCATAAGATAAGCAGAGTTTTAGAAAAATGAATGCTAGAGGGCTAAGAAATATGGTCAGGGAGGAAGAGAACCTTGGGAAATTGGTAGAGGCCTGAGATATACCCAGAAATTGAGTAAAAATGGGGTAGAGAGAAGTAGTAAAGAGTAGAAAAAGAGCAAATGGAGGTAAGAAAAGAATTAAGGAAAAATGGATAGAGAATCATGAGGTGGATTGACAATTACAAAAGAAATGCTTTACAGATGAGAGTTAGAGGGAGAAAAAGAGGAAAGAAAGACGTTTAACTGTGGAAGACAGAGGTATCAATGAGAGAGACAGTGAAATGCTCACAACACTTTCCCCCAGTGTTTGATTCTGGGATCAAATGTCTGTTGTGCATAGCCCATTAATAGTGCTGGTCATGGACCTGTTAATAAGGGGACAAGTCCTTATTCTGATCAAATAGACTGCCCCCTAACTGTGTTTGTGAGCCATGCAGGAAAGCTTAATTCTACCAGCTGTCCAGGAAACCCTACTGCCATCTTACCTTGACCCACTGCTTTTTATTTGGGAAGCTTCCAGAATGAGACAAGGTTCTCTAGACTAATTGAGGCTGAGGTGAACTATGCCCAGAAACTAGAAGGTCCTCTGCCTCTCACTAGGATGAAAACCAGCTTCATGCAGAGAAGCGGATTATCCTCAACTTCCTTGATTATGCAATGAAAGCAGGAATAGCTCTAATACTAGGCAAGTCAGAGTAGAAGAGTGAGCAGAAGCAAAGGGAACTTGATGATCCTATTGACCATGGAGACTCTTCCCTGGCTAAGAAAAATCTCGCAATGAAAACTTTGCCTAAAGAAGTCTTGCACACTATCTTCGGGCTGTACCTCATACTGTCAGTGTTTGTGAAATGGTATTATCTGCAGAGTCAGCTGGTGAGGGGAAGAAAAGTGCCCTTCATTTTTCAGTACAAAGTAAGTGTTTGGCGCATTGGTTGCTTGTAATGTAATAAATCAGATAATGGGCCATGTTCTGCATAATGTTGTGATTTTCATTATGAGAGAATTGACATCATTTTTAATATTGATTTTTTCTGTTGCTGTACACAGTATGTATTTTCTTATTGTAAGAGCATCTTTAATATCTTTCAGTAGCTTTATAATTATTTCTAACAAAGTCTTGCACACCATTTTAGATTTATTTTTCGGTATCATATATTTTTGTTGTTATTGTTAATATTCCACTTTAAAACATTAAATTTTGTGTTTGTGAGTAATGTAATGTCAAATCATTGCTTTATCAATAATGAGCATTTATCCCACAACCTTTTAAGACTCTTATTGTTCTAATTTTCTATACATTCTCTTGCATTCTCTTTGTTATCTTATCATCTCTAAATAATACCTGACTTGCTCGTTTTAAAATCTCTTTCTCTCTCATTTTATTGTGCTGGATGAGTTGTGCATATTAAATGGTAATAGTCAGCCCTGGGTGGTGGCATAGTGAATAAGGCGCCTGCCTGCAAACCCAAAGGTCGCTGGTTCAATTTCCAGCCAGGGCACATAACCAGATCTCCAGCCAGAACCATAGCTGGAGGCAGGTGAAAGGCAACCATACATTGATGTCTCTCTCCCTTCCCCTCCCTCTAAAAATGGTAAATAAATATTTTTAAAAATTTTTAAACAAAATGAATGGTAATAGTGAGGCTCTGACTGGTGTGGCTCAGTGAAGTGAGAAGTCACCAGCTGGATTTCCAGTCAGGGCATATGTGTGGGTTGCAGGTTCAGTCCCCAGTCAGGGCACTTACTAGAGGCAACCAGTCCATGTTTCTCTCCCTCTCTTTCTCCCTGTCTTCCCTAAAACCAAATTAATTAATAAAATATTTAAACGGTGATAGTGAGCTTCATTAGCTTGGTCTATATTTCCATATTCTAAAGGAATAGGTCAATTTTCCCTGCATTGTACTATACTTGTTACAGGTTTTCTGAAAGATATACCTTATTAAGATGAGGAAATCACTTTTATTCCTAATTCCACAAGGAGTATTTATCAACTCAGAATTTGCTATATTTTATTCACTTTTTCTACGTAATAATATAACCATATATTTTTTGTTTTAATCTGTTAATGTTGTGAAATATGTTTAAATATAGTCATTGCTAGATTTTGGCTTACGCTATTTAAAAATAAGTCCTTTATGAGGACAAATGAGATGAATGTATAATTTTTATTTCTCATATTATCCTTTTCTGATTAAAGAATCGAAGCCCTGGAGGGTGGCTCAGGAGATAGGTGCCAGCCTGTGAACCTAAAGGTCACTGGTTTAATTTCCAGCCAGAGCACATAACCAGGTTGCAAGCCAGGTCTCTAGCCAGGTCTGTAACTGGAGGCAGGTAAAAAGCAACCATACAATGATGTTTCTCCCCTTCTCTTCCTCCTTCCCTTCCCTTCTCTCTAAAAATAATAAATAAAATCTTGTAAAAAATCTTTAAAAGAATCAGGTTCTACCTGAGCTCATGCATTAAAGGATGTACTATTCAGGCATATTATTTTTCTTGAGTCAGTTTTGATGTTATAATTTTTTCCACAAAAATTGACCACTCAAATATGTAGTGTTATTAGCACATAATTTTTGATTATGTATTTTCTTATTATTTTCTTTCTAGGGTACATCTGCAGATATGCCCTACCTTTTTTTTTTTTTTTTTTCCACTCCCAACATTGTTTGTTATTTCCTCTCTCTCTTTCTTTCTCTGAGATGTCTCATTAAATATTTGACATTTTTTTAGCCTTTCAAAAAATAAGCTATTGATTGATTTGGTTGCTTATTTCTGTGGCCTTAAATATATTTTAATTAATTTCTGCTTTTTGTTTTTTCTCTTTATTTTTACTTTGACTTTACTCAATTGTATCTTTTGTAATGTATTTAATGCATTAATATTTATTTTAACATACATTTTTTTATTTTAACATACATTTAAAACTAACATTTTCTTTCATTACTACTTTAGTACTTTCCACACATTTTTTTTTTAAGATTTTATTTAATTATTTTTAGAAAGAGGGGAAGAGAGAGAGAGTCAGAGAGGGAGAGAGACATCCATGTATGGTTGCCTTTCACCTGACTCCAGCCACAGACCTGACTGGAGACCTGTTTTGCAACCTTGTTATGTGCCCTGGCTGGGGAATCGAACCTGTGACCTATAGGTTCGCAGGCCGGCACCTTATCCAGTGTGCTACCAGCCAGGGCCATACATTTTGATATGTGATTTTTTAAAAACTTTTTCTGTTCTAAGTATTTTCTAATTTGTATTATGATATATCTCTTAATGTTACATGCATTCATTTCCAAATGTATGGGACTTTTTCATACATATTTTTATTAGCAATTTACAATTTAACTGTACTGTAACAGTGTTTCTGGGTGGCAGAAAGCATAATTACCCAGAGCATGCTGTGATTTCCAACTTTGATGAAACTGCAGTGCTGGTTGTGCTTTTGACTTGGTTTTAGTCCAAGCATACTTTTGTCATATTTCTGAAAGGAAAGAGAAGGATCCTGTATTCTTCTGGGAGAAATGTTGAAGAACTGAGGAAGTAACATGATTATTCCCTCTGTAGAAAAATCACTTCTTTAAGGCACCTGCTGTTCCTCTTTTCATGCCTCAATCCTCACTGGTCAGGGCCCGTTACTAAGTGGTTACAGATTTTTAAATACTTACCTTTCCATGTTAAGTTCAGAGTAGTAAAAGCTCTAGAATATTTCTTACCCAGGTTAAAATCTGATTTTCTTTTTAAAGCAAGAAGGAGAAACTCTGATCTGTACATTATACATCCAGTATTTGTGAAAGTATAGAGTAACTTAGTGGGGGGAAAAAGTGCCTTCAATTTTTCATTAACTATTTAAAAATAGACATAACTTGATCTACAGGAAATGAAGGGCTGAAGAACCTAAAGAAAGACTCCTTAGTTTTGAAAAATTCAAAAAGCCAATTTACATATCCCTTCCCCATGAAGGAAACATTCTAGAGTCATCTAATTCGGCAGGGATTTTAAAGAAAATTGCTCATGTTTTCATTGTCTTGTTTTTGTTTTAGTGCTGGAAGTAATTTAGAGATCAGCTGAGGAAACTGAGTCCTAGAAAGGCCTGGGAATTTGTTCATGATCACACCCCTTGTTCCTGGAAGAGCTGGAAATGGAATTCAGTGTTTTGCCTTCCTAACCACACTGCCTTATTTGAATGCTCTTTGTAAAGCTTCTCACTGAAGATATGAAGATGTCTTTTTTTTTTTCCACAGCTCAACATTTAGCTTGTAAATATCTTGATGAGCTACGAAACTTGGCAGAGTTGTGAATCTTGCAAAAGAGTAGGAGGTGGGAATTTTCCATACTTCTTGGATTATCAAAAGCTGAAATTAATGGCATATGTTATTGCTAGAGAGGCTCAGATCCTAGCTTTGTGATGTTAAACCATTCCTTTTATTTATTTATTTATTTAAACACAAAGAAGCCTTCTTTACTCAGTGGAAGCAAATATCAGAAATGGTTTGAAAGTAACACATGGGCCTTGAAAAGTCCCGTATAGATAAGATTGAAGGTTGTGAAATGAACATCCAATAATGATGAAATTCAGCATAATCTATAAACCAGACTATATGCTGATAGAGGCAAAGGATATATCAAGCCTAATTTTTCTTAGCTGTTTAAGAACATCTTTCTAGATTGATTCAAGCCTATAGCATCATCTGCTCCAGCTGCTCAATTCATGATATTTTTTAAGCTGTGGCTGTGGCTGGACTTTACATAGCCTGTGGTGGTGGGAAGAAGGGAAGCTGGAGGTCAAGTGGAAAACAGGCTGCATATCAGGCCTTACCCATCATGCTAAGAGCAGTTGAAAGATATTAAAGCAATGAGAAGCCAATAATGGGTTACAAGTTAGAGATATAATTTAGTTAGATTTGAATTTTAAAATGATCACTCTGGCTGAAATGGGGATAATCAATCAGTGGTATGGAAGAATGGAGGCAGAAATATCAGTTGGGAAAATATTAACATTTCTCCCAAATTAAAAGGTGATAAGGTTCTGAACTGAGGCAGAGACATGAGCATAGAATGGAAGAGACAGATTTGGGAGATGTTAAGCAGGTAAAGGTTTGAACATAGGAAGTGAGAAGAGATGAATCTATGAAACTCAAGTTTGGCTCCAGATTATTTGATGGATGGACATACTATTTACCAAGACAAGAAAGAGAGTAGGAGCATGTTTGGGAGGAAAAATATGAGGTTTTTTTTTTCCCTATGTGTTGCAGTTTATTTACTTTCTGCAGTGACGGAGAAGAAATCAGTGTGGAGGTTCGCATTTGAGAGTGCTGAGTACTTAAGTGGGTTATATGGGGGAAAGGGTTAATTTCCCAGTGAGAGTGCTGAGGGAACAGAGCCCCAGGACAGCACTCCAGCCAAGAGCAACACTCAGAGAGGGGAAGGGAGAAACAGAGAGTGGTGTTCTAGAAAATAAATAGAGAGTTTCGGAAACAGTTGCATTAGATACCTCAGAGAAGTTGAGCAAAATGGATACCAAAGTCTGAGGCTTGATATTCTAGATGAAGGAATTGGTGGGAATGTTCCCAAACAGAGAGGGTGGGTCGTTCAAAAGTGGAGATAGCGAGGGTAATAAACTGAATGAGGGCAGTGAGAGCAAGATGAGTTAGAAAGGGCCAGGAAAGCCCTGGCTGATAGCACAGTGGATAAGGCGCCGGCCTGAGAACCAAAAGGTCGCAGGTTCGATTCCCCAGCCAGGGCACATAACCAGGTTGCAAGCCAGGTCTCCAGTTAGGTCTGTGGCTGGAGGAAGGTGAAACACAACCGTACATTGATGTCTCTCTCCCTCTCTGCCTCTCTCCTTTCCCCTCCTTCAGAAAATAATTAAATAAAATCTTAAAAGAAAGAAAGAAAGAAAGGGCCAGGAAAAAGTGTTTCAAAGAACACTGAGCAGATGTTGAAGAATAGAAATTTTTAATGGCAAGAAGAAGAATACAGTTGGTATACAAAGTGTGTGTGTGTGTGTGTGTGTGTGTGTGAGAGAGAGAGAGAGAGAGAGAGAGAGAGAGAGAGAGAGAGAGAAAGTTTTTGTCCCAAGTAACAAATTCACCCTTGTAGCAACTGGAACAACTGTTTTTGTCAAATACAATGCTTCTTTTCCATGAACTGGGATTAATTAACACTAAAACATTTTCCTAACAAATTCTTAACTGTCCCATTACTACTCTATTAGTTACCAAAAACGCTACTGAACATCACAATATAGTGAAGCATTCTATCAGTTGAACTGAGAAATTGCTGATCTCATCATTAACTCAGTTAGGAAACCATTTTCCACTCTGGTTACCCTGCAGACAATAAAGTTACCCAATAAATATTGCTGTTTATCTAGAGTCAGTTTCATAAAGCAATCTCTTTTTGACCTTGGCATCAAATCTCAGGGTTGTTTGCTATTGGACCATCCTGTCTGGGCAGGACCCTCCTCCTGAGGGCGAGGGTGGAATGAAGCAGGGACAGCAGCTCATGCTACAGCCCTACCATGCCGCACTTGGTGGGTTAGAGCAGGGTTCTCTGTGCCTCTGAGGGTACCCATTTCTCTATTTTCTTCTATTTTAGCCTCTAACTTTTGTCTGATTCTCTCTCTCCATCATGGTGCATCACTCATTATTTTTCACTCATGCTTCTCTTTCAATTATATCTCTGCCTACCTGTTCCATTTTGTATTGCAAAAAGGTACTTTTTGGCCTTGCAGGCGAAATGATCTCATGGAGTTGCTAGGATTCTTTCCTCTTTGGTGATGGCTTTTCTTCCTGAAATCATGTTGGGATTGACCTCATCGTGAGAACAAACATCTTTTGGTTGCGTGTGTAAATAGAGAATGTGCAGCCTCCTTTTTACTGTTTTGATCACATAGGACTGACATACATCACCATCTCATGATTACTCATCCTTTCATTCAGTGAGTTTCCACTGCCTTAAGCACACGAAGATAACAGTGTGCGCACACAGAATTACTACATAGGGATCTATTTTGAGTTGCAAAGTGTATCTCTTGATGCTCATCACATCAAAAAGTAGATTCTTCTTTACAGAGAAGAAAGTATCACATCATTGAAAAAATATTGACCATAAATTAGAAGCTTGGCTCATGTGTAGCTCTGGCACATAGGAGACACTCAATTGATTATTTATGAGATGGTTGAAGAAATGATTTTGGATCACTATTATTAGAAATATTAAATCCATATTTCAGATCTCCCAAGTATTTATTTTATCTTTTCACACACTCTTAAAGCTGGATGCTGTGGGATTATTTATTGCCTTTAGTCCATAATAATTCTTTTTAGAAGCATTAATTCAGTGTCTGAAACCTTGTGTGTAGTTCATGGACTTTTCTGCAGTTTTTTGCCCAAATAGGAGTGTAACCTGGAATGTCCGTTTATCACACCAAGTCCTTCACTGTGGCTCCTCTCTTGCCTCGAACACACAACCCCAAAGGCACATACGCTCATTATTTATCCCCAGAACATGTTGACTTAGTGGGTGTTTGTTTATGAATTGATCTGTGATAAGCCCACAAGAGCTCAGCAGTATAAAATCTGAAATAAATAACACCCATGGCCAAGAGTTGTCCACAGAATGAACTTGACCTCACTATTTTCATAAACCTCCAACCCCCACCTGCTGACTGGGAATCTCTTTCAGCCAGATGTTCTTTACCCTGTGTACTCAAACCACCTCTCTGAGCCCCGGGAACGGGGAAAGGGAACATACTTCAGGGTCCACTGCCAAGGGCTCCACCAGGATCCAGAAGCCTGGGAATTCTACCCTGGGGAAAAAAAGCAGGAGTTTCCCAGCCAGATTCACCTCCCACCATGGGAGGTTGTTTTTAATTGTTCTTTGAAGAGCTTTTCCAAGTTATTGAAAGCCTTGTCCACCCACTCAGGACAGGTTTGCTGGCCTCCCAGGGCAGTCATGGCTTCTTCCTTGCTCTCCATCACGGGCAGAGGAACTTTGAACAGGACCTCTATTTCCCTCTCTCTCTTCCAGTGGCAAGCTTTTAACTGCAATTCACATATTGTTTTCAAAATATCCCTATGGTATTTGCATAAATGATATCCTTTCAAATTTTGTAATAGTAGTAAGCATGTTTTAAACATCTTTTCAGTAAGCATGTCCATGTCGATCAGTGAGATACAAACCAATGGAGCCATTCTGACTCAAGGTAGTGGCTGACCCAGGAAGCTATCCTTTTTCACCCTTTTATTTAACCTCTACCTGGCACTGTGGTAAGGAATTACCATGCATTGAATCACTTAATCCCATAACAACCTTGTAATACCATTGTTTATCCCCATATTTCAGAAACAGAAACTGAGCTGTACATACAGGATTTGTCTGTCCGAATGCAAAGCTTGTATCTTTCCCTCCATGCCTTGTATCTCCCCAGAACTCTACAGCAGAATACAGATGAATCCCATAGGAGTAGCATCTATGGGTTTGAATAATACAAAAATGTACTACTTATCACCAGTTGAATTTTTGAAGTTTATGTAAATTATAATTGAAGATAAAAATTAATTTGGCTTGGTTGCATGAGCAAACTTACTTGTTTATTTACTTTAACTTTGATTTTGAAATAATTTCAGACTTAAAAAAAAAGTGGCCAAAATAGTGCATGCTTTAATTAGAAAAATCTAGAAATTAATATTGACAGTGATACTATTACCTAATCTAAACTTCTTATTCAAATTTCACCAATTGTTTGACTAATGTCACTTTTTAGGTCCACAATCCAAATTCCCTAATTGCATTTAGTTGTCATGGTTCCTTCATCTCCTAAAACCTGGAATAATTCATCAATCTTTCATGATCTCGGCACTTCTGTAGGACTGGCCAGTTTGGTGGAAAGACCCTCAACTTGAATGTGTCTGATCTTTTCTAATGATTCAGGTTAGTATTCTGGGCAACAATTGTACAAAAGTGATGTCATGCCCGTCTCAGTGTATAAAATCAGGAGGTACATGACATTGATATGTCTTATTATGGATGATATTAACCTCAATAACTTGGTTAAAGTGGTGTCACCATGTGTTTTCACAGTAAAGTTACTATTTTTTCCCTTTGTAATTAATAAATGCCTTTCTTTACATTTAAACCCACTTACAGTCATTTATAAGTCATATTGTCTAATCTCTTTGGGCCCAAAGTGTTCTCATACTTTAATGGAGTTACTAATCCCTTCTCTACAAGCCCACTAGAGCTGCAAGGAGGTACAAATGACATAATGTACATGGAAGTATTTTGTCAATCATGAAGCGTTATATGAGTTCAACAAACTAAAATATTGGACCAGCTATATAACAAGAATCCGAAGGTTGTTAAATTTCCCATCATTCATATTATATTCTTTCAGACTCCCATTGAAATTGGTTAAAAGGGAGATTTATGAATTAGTCAATAGCCATGCAAAGGAATTTCTGTGCTATGACTTGCTCTCTTGGACCCTTCAGAAAAGACCAAATCTTCCTTAAGATTCCTAGGATTTCTGCTAATCTAGGGTTCCATGGACCCTACATTTAAATGAATACCCAAAAGGGAAAAATTACATGTATTGTGATTTGGGGTTACCCTACACAATATAACAGTGTGATTTCTCTTTAATTTTACACATGAACAAGCATTTTCTGATTCACTAGCATGGGGGCACAAGGCAGTCAAATTCTTTCACATTTCGAATGAGCATCCACATGACTTATTAGCAGAAAGTTCAGCATCTCACTCTTGAGACCTTGCCTGGAAAGTTTTTCCCTCCCACTCACATAGAGACCTTTTTAAGTTTACTAGCTCAAGGTTTACTCAGTCTCATGGGGGAGAGAGTTTGATCCAGCATTACTGCTGTTTTTCACTACCATTAACTGTCATTGCTTGAAACTAGAGCTACACCATGCCACAATAGCAAGTCTGTCCTGTGATGACACCTCATAGTTCAACCAAAGAGTGTCCCAGGTTCAAATGCTCAGCCTTTGTCCCCAAACCCCAACAATGTGCCAACATAGCTGGGTCTTAAGGCAATTCCAATTTCAGCCACAGTTTTTCTAAACAGCCTTCCTCCTGTGTATGTTAAGGGTCACTGCCTTAACCCATACCTCATTTTCTGTTTCTCTTTTGTTGTCTGTTTCTCTTTGAAAAATCTTATGGGCTTCCTAAGTCTTTGGTCTACCTATCCTGGTTAACCCCAAGAGCTGAACACTTTGGGCCCAAAGTGTTCTCATACTTTAACGGAGTTACTAATCCCTTCTCTACAAGCCCACTAGAGCTGCAAGGAGGTACAAATGACATAATGTACATGGAAGCCCCTTTCTCTCAAAAGTTCCTAGGTTTCTTTTGTAATTTATCAGATTCCTCTCTAGTGACTGACCAGCTATACCAAGTAAGAGGTATGGTGAGGAGCTAGCCTTGTTCAGGCCATAGGGATTCCCATGGTAGAGGCTGTAGATGGACAGCTGATCATCTACCACTTTAAGGGGAAACCACAACACCCATGTTAGGAGTGTGATCTGAGTGGTCCAACCACCTCAACCTGACCCCTCTACAGCACTCCAACTTTAATATTTTTTCCAAATATGGCTTATTCAGTCTTAAATAAACACCATTCTTTTACTCCAGGTGGCATATCATCAGACTCCATGAATTTCTGGACTCCTCCACAGGGTAAACTATTTCCATCTTTTAAGACGTTTCTTCCTAAAATGGCTCTAATTTTTCGAGGGTAGGGGGCAGTGGTGGTGGTGTAAAGGAAGCTCTGACTGGAAATCACTCTTTAAGGCCACTCAATAATAAATATACCAGAAGTGTCTAATTCAGCACAGAGAAAACCAACATTGGCCCCTAGGTAGCAACTAACATATTGTACACTAAACTTACATTAAACAGAGAACTTATCTTCTCAGTTTGAAACATCTAAATCTAATTTATTTCACTATATTCAAGTTTCCCTTTAAGAACTAGGATAAGTTCTGCTTTACTTTTACATAACAAAAAAGACCTATTATTGGGTTTCTCCCTGTTTGCTATATAGATTTGAGCCTCTATCTCTAAAGGCTGGCAACTTTTAAATGATGGTTTTCCTCCACATCTATATTTATTAAGATATATACATTTTTAATAATTTTAGTCAAAGGACCAAATTTCACATGGAAGGAGAGTAAAGCAGGACCTTCCTCTGTCACACATTCCTTTGCTTAAGCTGTCCCCTGGCTTGTTGACTACCTGGCAGACAAGAAATCCACACTCTCTACTCAGTGTCATTAGCCACAAAGGAGGCTCCTAGTCTCAGGAGTCTGCCACACCATGACAAAGCCAGAAGCAGTCAAGTATAAGGATGCAGAAAGCAAGGCGCCCACATTTGAGGAGATTCAGAAGGGAGCACAGCAGGGTCAGAGTCTACAACAAAGCAGAGATGAGATGGAATTGCACTTCTAATACGGCTTCACTTCCTTCACTGTCATCTGAAATGGAGAACAATATAATATCTTCAAATTCTAGAACTATATGACACTATCATGTCTTTAGTGACATTTCACAGGACACTTGCAAACTTGTCAAGCTTTGGGAAGCCAGGTGTTTTGACTTTGAGGGGCACAGGTCCTGTGAAAACAAACACACAAACAAGCAAAACCCTGATTTCTGGCCATAATAAGCTATCTACCCATGGCTTTATCAAACCTAGGGCATTCTAACACCTAGGTATAACTTGTCTATGGTGGACTCTATGAAGCTAACTAGATTTCAACTACATCACAGTTATCTTTTTGCATCTTTAGAGCCCTGAGAAGTTTGAGGTACTTTTTAAGGTAGTTTATTTTAACATAATTAAAAGAAATATGTTTTCCTTTTTCACCATGGCATTAAAAACATGATGCAATGAGTTAGTAAGTATTGTGTTCTGTTAAGATTACATCCCCAAAATCTCATTCAATATAAAGAAGAGAGTTTAGCATCCTAATTTCCTGTCCTTAAAAAAAAGAGAAAAAGAGAAAAAAAAAAAAAAAGTCCTGAACTTATATTCCTCCAGAAAAGCTGAGAAAAATATATTTCTTTTCTCAAGTGACCATTTTTATATCTAGAATAATGTATTATTGCATTGGAAGGAAATTACATTGTTAAGGCAATTATGAATGGAGAAAAAGAAGTATGACATATATTCATGTTCATGTAATAAACGTGAAATAGGCCTTCTTCCTATTCTCCAAATTTATGATGTTCATTTCTTTTGGGGACATTTGCTAAATGCTGTTGTCGCCTTCCAGAAGGCTGTCCCACCACTCTGCCTGTGGAGACCATCCTTCAATCAACAGCTACAGTATTACTTTATTCAGTTCTCACACATCTTTCCGTGACTCTGTGAACTTCTATCACGGGTATGCTAAATTTAACACCAGATACTTTAGCAATGCATTGCCTTTTCAATTTCTATTCATTTGGTTTTATCAACTGAATTGTAAACCTGAAACTCAAGATTGTATTTTCTTCCTCTTATAACCACAGCCCCTCACATAGTGCTTAGCAATAGAAGAAGCTCAATAAAAATATTTGATTAATTAAGTAGGAAGGCTATATTTATACAAACAGACTAACACATACTATACACCTTTTGCCATAATATGGCTAAATTAACAACAGACCAATTTAGCATGTTGGAAAGGAGAAAGACATGGAAACTTAAAATTCCCCATCAGCAATCAAAAAGCTAATTAGGTGACAAGGTATTGTATTTGTTTTGTTTTGTCTTGTTTTGTTTCCAGAGAGTTCTTGTACAACAGCTTACTCTAGCCAAGACCTGCTGAGAAAACTTAAGTCCATTTTGAAGGGTATAGGTTTGTTTACCCTTCTCCAGATTACTGTTGAAATATGTTTTTAGGCTAGATCAAAAATGTTGACTTCCTTTTCTGGTTCCAAATAACTGAGGACAGGGTGTAGGGGAAACAAGCAGAATTCAGCATTTCTGAAAAATGCATTAGCTAGGAGGACCTGCTGGCATGACTGTGGGCTTTCTGACCTGACCCAACCCCCAGTTTTAAAGGAGTAATTGTGGAATCCAAAGACCAGGCTGTAGCCAGTAAGACAAATGCAAACGAGTCTGAAAACAAAAGGAGCAGGTTGGGGTGGATAGCCTGCTAAAATCTAACTAGGGGTAGAGTGTTCTCATAAGCTAAGTTCCTTCCTCACATGGCATCTCCACATGAGCAAGGGTACACTTTAAGATATTACCAAAGTCTAAGAAATAATATATACTGGTATGAGATACTAAAAGTCCAGCAGTGTATCTCTATGGTGAATTTTCCAATATTCTATGATATTTGAAAAATATCACACTAGATGTTTGTTATGGAAAAAATGTTATAATTGGGTTGCAAACCCATTTCTAAAATCATCGCTGTGGGCCTGTTTCAATTTACTGTATTATCTGTACTGTATTTCAAATTACTGTATTATCTGTACTCTAAAGAGACGAAACTTGAAAATTATTTCAGCCATCCACTTCATAGAGCATGGTTTTCAATAAGAGCATCTTTGTGTTGCCAATGTAAATGACTCAAGCCAAAAAGAGCTTCCTTTCAGTAGATTTCCATACAGTACTGGTAGTTTGTTCCTGTTTCATGTTTCATACATGAGGTTGTTGCATAATAAAATTTCTGTCAACTGAACAATTTCAATGGGGAATTAAAGACTTATTTTTCTTTAGACATAAAAGTGTGTGACAGTTGTTATAAATAAATACGCACATGCATTTCCCATTGCCAAGATTTTCCAAAGAAAGCTTCAGTTGCCCAAACAATAGGTTAGCTCCTGGATCTTCCATCTACAGGAACTTGTGGTCTTTGGTAAATATTAGCAGAACAGGCCTATTCACAAAGGCTGCACACCTGACCATCTGACCTTAGACACAATGTACCCTCACCACTTCTGGGAAAGACTGGTCTCAAGTTTTTTATCGGTTATGTATAATGGAAATCAACAGAGGTTCTATTTATATTTGTCCATATTTTCAGCAGCAAGTAGTTTAGAAAATTTTTCTCATTAGCAATGTATAAAACAAACTAGTAAGAAATTATATTTTTTGTATGCATGCATAACATTTAGTAGATAATAATTATTATAATCATTCATTTCATTTATTTTGCCATAGTACCTCCCAAAGGCTAATTATATATAACTCTTTGGAGGTTATATACATGCTAATTATATATTTCTTTATTACCAAAAACCATATCACATCTCTTGCTATGAGAATATACCTTACATTTGTAGTTTGTTTATCTTATATTTATGGGTCCATGATTGGTTGATTTATTTGTCTGATATACTTGTCTAATATATATTAAAATATTTAAGATATTGTCAAAAAGAGCTTGAATATGTACTCAATGTCTTCCCAAGGACAAATTATAGTGACTGCAAAGATTTGACCAATAGTTCTCTGCTTATGTTTTGAAAAACAACTGAGAGCTATTAGCAATCCTATTGTGCCAGTGATAGTGAAGATGAGAAATAGCATTTCTTAGCATCTACCTGGAGGACTGAGGGCAGACTGCTCTAGTGAACACACATAAATTTGTGTCCATGCCATCAACTTGGTTTCACATGAATACCTTTATATTTTATTATTTCTCTTAGCCATATGTTCTTTGCACCCTCCATGTTTATCTGTGATGAGCGTATTTTTTCTCTATTTGTGAAATGAAGAAATCATCCATGAATGGCTCCTTGGCAAAGAAATAAATGCAGTGAGTGTTTGACTGGTAGGCTTATTCAGTTATATTCTTGGGAGGTGACAGTTTCAAATGACATTTTCTGCCTTTCTCCAACATTTGAGAGAAACAAAATGTCCAGACTCACTCATGGTTCTTCGTTGAGCTATCCAAATATGAAAACAAGTCTGAGTCTTCTACACAGTGAGGCTAAAAGCAGGACAAGGAAGTGTGATTCAGGTCAATGAGGTCATTGAGGAAATGTCACGACAACCTAAATTAAAATGAGCAGCTTCACATTTGCGTGTGCCAGTTGCTCCTCGGGAAATTTTTCTGGCAGTTTTCTGTTCCTATTACACAGGATAAAGTGGCTACAAATTATATCCAACTGAAAGGGAATTGACTCACCCTCAGCAGGTATTGTAGGAGAGGCAAACCCTGAAAAGATGGCATTTGGAGGAGTAACCAAGTACCAAGCAAAACACACACATACACATACACACACGTGCATACACACACATTATTTTGCTCTCCCGCTCCTGCTATGATGGTGCTTGGAGATTATTTAAAAGCTTTTAAAAGGAAAAGTTTCTTTGAACCTCATTTTTTTTCTCCAAGATTTTATTCATAATTTTCAGAGAGAAGGGCAAGGAAGGAGGAAGAAAGGGAAAGAAACATCAATGTATGGTTGCCTTTCACTTGCCTCCAGCTACAGACCTGACTGGAGACCTGGCTGGAGACCTGGCTTGCAACCTGGTTATATGCCCTGACTGGGAATTGAACCAGCAACTTTTGGGTTCACAGGCTGGCACCTGTCCACTGAGTCACCAGCCAGGGCATGAACCTCATATTACTCTAAGTTGTCTCATGACTTGTTTATGCATAGCACTGTGCAAAATGGTTCTGAAGGCCTTGGCTTTTTCCTACTGTGACTCACTTGTTCCAGACAATACTGCCATTGGAAGGTACCTTCCCTTCATCAGGTCGTGAGTGTCACAATCTTGTTAAGTAGGTGTATAGTGCTATTGTAAGCTCTTCCCTGTGTCAGTCATCCAGGTACCTTTTTGTAGAGTCTTCAGTAAATATAATACAGAGACCTAGATACCAGGTCCTTTATTTGTACCTCTGTGCCCTGGTGCTTCACAGATTTGAAGCTCAGCTGTAGTGAGGTTTTGTACGCCATGTCCCAGTGAACTTAGCAATGGGGCAAGAAGATGTTTATACATGTGGCTTTCAGGTGACTCTCTGGGACAGTTACTATGGAATGGCTCTCTTCCATCAATGGTTGGCATCTCACATGGCCATTCATCAGCTCAAAACAAATTGAGTTGTCGCACCACTCCCTCCCTGCTGGTGGCAGCAGCTGAGCCAAGCAGAGTGGATTGACATACTCGCTGTCTTCATGGCACAAAGCCCCACAGAGGCAGAACACTTTCACCAGCACAAAATGTTTCAAAAGATACTTGCCCTATTCAGTACGACCTGTAAATTCATTCTAGAATGTGAATACAAAAAAAAAAAAAAAAAGATGATCTTTATCTTCCAATATTTTTAAAATGTAAGGCAGTGATTTGAAGTCATAAATGACAAACTGTGCTGAAAGTACTAGGGAAAATTGCTTTTAATACTTTTATCTTGTTAAGTTACCATAGTAATAAAATCTCACTTGGTAGGGTAACTTTCTCAACAGGTCAGAGCTTGCAATTCTAGGTTGTAAACTTCTAAATACAAAGAAAGGCATAAGTTTATTGGTGCTCAAATGTAGAAATCTGACAGCTTTGAAGACTTTAAAAGATACTGAATCAACTCCTATAAAAGGAAACCCCTCTTGACAATTTAATTTGTATAGTGCTGTAACTGTACAGTATTTGGTGATTTATGAAGGGCATGTTTGTGAGCTGGGTTTCAGAATTTTTGCATGAAAGGTGAATTTGTGCTCAATACTTGCCTCTTCAAAGATGCACAAGTTTGGTTGTGGCTTCATGTAGCACTTGGTTTGGAAACATATAAAAGAAGCACTGCTATTCCTTAAGAATATGATTTAACTGTCAATTTACTTTGACACAATGATTTAATGTTCTAAGTTATTTTATATGTACTATTTATATATGTCTGCACTGGGACATCCACCTCCATGCTTCACAAGCTCCTGAAGAACTGATTACCTCCATGTAACTGTCAGCAATTAGTAGGCACCAAAGGTAACTCCACTTTTAACTTTTTCTAAGGCTGAGTTGCTTCATTCCATGACATCTCCTATTTGTATTTGATCTCGTGTATTGTGAACTGCAGAAAGAAAAGACTGAATGAATGAAGTTACATGGAGCATAAATCATGCTTCTGCAATGGCTATGTAGTTCATCCTTGTCAAAGAAGAAGGTAGAGAAAGAAAAAGAGAAAACATGATCCCTAAAATCAAGAAGTTCAATCCAGTTGGAGAAGATCAATATGCATCCTAGATTCATTTACAGAATAATTACAGAGGAGTCTGGAAGCAAGTATAAGATAGCTCAGGATACTGAGTGTGCGGTTATATAGGGATAATGAGCAGACAGCCATGAGCCTGGGATAAGGGATGCTTTTTCTCTTCTACTCTAGGCCTCTCCCTTCCATGTAACTCTCCTCTCACCTGGGGAACTTGTTCTCCAGAAGCCCCAGCACTTGAAGAATTCAGGATCCAAAACTGTTTCTTGTACCCCCTTTAGAATCTGGAAACTCTGTAACCAAAGTATCAACTATGCATAATGACCTAAAGCAAAGAAAGAAGATGAATTTGAGATCAGGCAATTTTTCATTGCCTCACATATCATTGCTTATGATGAACTTTCTTCTCTGATTGCTGATTACATCTGTGATCAGCAGGAATGTCTGAGAACACAGAGAGGAGTAAGAGGCACCTTTATATAGCAATTGTGTTTGTATCTGAGACTGAGAAGAAACTTTGGCATTTCCATCTTCGGGGCCTTTGGTGAGGCAAGCAGGGTACAAAAGCACCCCTCAGGCACAAAATTTAATTGGGCAGCAAAAATTTTAGTAACCAAGACAGATAATATTTTAATGTGGTAACTTTTTATGATAAATAATCATGAAAAAGCATACATAATGATCAAAATATCAAAATGTTAAATATAGACAGGATCAGCATTACTGGTTTTTTTCCTTTTGCTTCAATTCAATGTGGCTTGGTATGACAAGGCATGAAATGTTTTCCAAAAGTATATTTCATTAAAATACTACTTATCTTATTTTCTGAGATTTTTTTTTTGGTGCCTCCTTAAATGTTGCCCCTGAGATCAGTGACACATTCAATTTACCCTAGCTGCTGCTAGGTCCAAACCTGCTACAGTGTCATTGATAATACAGGGTGAAAGGGGAGAAAAATTTGTAGGGGAGGCCAAGATGAGGAATAGAGTTTGCAATAATGTCAGAACATTACAACTGAGCTTTTAAAAGGTAGGAGGGTAAATAATAGTTAGGGATATAGTTATATGTACGTTTGGACATCCTCATAGCCAAAAGAGGGCATTAATTAAAATTGGAGAGAAAATGTATTCCAAGGGAATATGGAAAGGAAAGGACAGAGGATTAAGTATTAATCCAAGGATTATCATTAGTTTTAAATAACAGATTTTCCTCTAGCAAATTATCACTCCAAAATACCATGAGTCCTCTAATAATGTCATTTAGTTGAGTGTCACTATGTTATAATGTTAATGAGATGCCTTAGGAACTTAACTCTTGTTTATATTAATTAGTCTTTGGTAGAATTGGTTTCATTACCTGTACTTTTGCTTCAAGTCTCAGAACCTATCACCAACGTTAAGTGAGGGTTTACTTAATAATATTTTCTAGAACAATGATAATCAAACTTGCATATACATCTAAATCACCTGGAGGGGTTGTTGAAATGCAGATTAGTGAGCCCCACTTCCAGGACTCTATTTCAATAGATATGGGCTGGGGACTAAAAATTTGCATGTCTGTGAGGGGCTCAGGAGATGGTGACACTTCTCCAACAAATCCCATACTTTGAGAATAAACAGAATCTTTACAACAGAGTGGTTAGTTTAAGAATTTGTATAGTAGCCCTGGCTGGTGACACAGTGGATAAGGCACTGGCCTGCGAACCCAAAGGTTGCTGGTTTGATTCCCAGCCAGGCCACATAACCAGGTTGCAAGCCAGGTCTCCAGCCAGGTCTGTAGCTGAAGGCAGGTGAAAGGCAACCAAACCATACATAGATGTTTCTCTCCCTCTTTGCATCCCTCTCTCCTCCTCTCTCTAAAAATAATAAATAAAATCATTTTTTAAAGAAAGGAATTTGTGTAGTGAATAGTCTATGGAGAAATCAAATGCAAATGCTAATATTTCTTACTATTATAAACTCTAGAAACAAAAAGAAAATTATTCCACCACCCCTCCAAGACTAGACAGTTATAACAAGAAAAGGGCTAGCTGGAGCAAACTAATAGAGTGGTGGGAATTGTAAACTGGAAAATTGTATCTCTGACATTCTGGACCCCATAAGACTTTTAAACTTGGTCACTGGAAAAGGAGTGGGGGATGGAGGATTTCAAAGGCTTGGTGATCTAAAATGGGGTAAGGGAGCATCTAAGTTCCTGGGAAATTGGCTTGATTCTTGCTACTGAGAGGGATAAAAGGATCAGTTTGCACAAGTGAGTTAGATCAGAGCCTAGTAAAATGCAGCCCCTCACAGGTAGAAGGACTAAGGCCTCAGTCCTGTGATTCTGGAGCTTAGACGAAGGCCCTCAAGTTGCTTGTGGATGGAATGTTTGGGGCTTGCGGGGTGGTGCTATTCCCTGTGAGTCTCACAGATCTGTACTCAATGCCTTTTGGGGTCCTTTGTGGCCCAAGGTAGGGGAGAGAAGCACTAAAAAATCATTGAGTTTGGATGGACCTCCCAGACATTTCAGGAAATAAAAAGCTCAAGATGTATTTGTTATGATTTAGCAAAATGGGGCAATGTGACATTTCTTGAATTTCAAGTGTGATGAAACAACCCATTTTTTTTTTTCAGTCAGATGGGACAATCATATAGCAGACCAGCTTAATTTGGGGACACCAGCTTGACAACTGTTGGTTTTACAGGGTACCATATGGAGCCCCACATGTCACCCTACCCCAAAAACTTGCTGAGAAGCCACTGGTTCCATCCATGCTTCCTTCAGCATGAGGTGATAGGACCTGTTTTCCACTTTACAATGAGTGAGTCAGCTGAGAATTATATAACATTTTGGAGCATGATATGTAAGTTAGCAATAACAAACATGTCTCATGGTTAGATGTGGGTGCCTGATTGAATCTCAGGGTACATAAGCTTACCTGAACTCTTGAGCTTCATTTCTAGCCTTATAAATTATAGAATAGGGAGCAGTGACAGGATGATGAAATGACCAATAGCCTGAATTCATTCAGTAGAAACAGGAACTCAGAACTAGAGATACACCAGTAAGCAGTAAGCCATCTTTACCTTCTAGAACAGGTGTCTGCAAACTATATCATTGGGTCAAATCTACATGCTACCTGTTTCAATAAAGTTTTATTAGAACACAACCTCGCTCATTTGTTTATATATTGTCTTTGACTGCTTTAATGTCAGAGTTGAGTAATTGTGACAGAGACTGCATTGCTTACAAAGCTTGGAAATATTTACTATTTGGCCCTTTCCAGAAAAATGTGCTGATCCCTCCTCTAGAAAGAGGGAAGACTCAGAAGCTCTAAGTTTATTAAATTCACCTGTAATGTGCTTCACTGAATTCTACTTACATCTCAATTTTACTTATATCACAAGGCACTTCAGTGATATCTGGTCACAGCACTATCTGTGACCAAATTTGACACAATATCAATATCTTTAATCTAGTGAAATGTGACATATAGTCCCCATCTGATGGTGACTTTCAGCTTGCTTTTAGGTTTCAACTTTAATAATAGGTCCGAAAGTTCAGGTCCTCCTATTCTTTTAGCTGGGGTGCTAGCTAGCTGAATTATTGCCAAGGTTTGCCCTTAGTTGTCCCATAAAGTAGCAAGTTACTTTTTGGCCCTGCCTGACATTACTCCGTGTATGTAAAATGAAGAAATGGGTGACTTGGCCATGGGGCTCAATCCATTGGAGCATTGCCCCAATGTGCCAAGGCTGTGGGCTCAATTTCTGGTCAGGGCATATACAAGAATCAACCAATGAGTGCATAAAGAAGTGGAACAAAAAATTCAATCTATTTCTCTCTTTCTCCCTTCCCCTTCCTCTCTCTCTCTTTTTCTATTAAAAAAAAGGGGGGGGGATCAATAATTTTTTTCAACTGAAGAAGTTGGTAAGTTTGTTCTTCCCAGTCATATGTCCTTTCTTTCCTTGGAAAGATCTTGTTAGTTGAATGCCCTTATGTTCTCCTTCTATTAAAACCTGTCCTAAAGAAAACACACAAAACTCACAGTAAAATCCAAATAACACACAGCAGTGCAAAATCACCTCCCCAGGGGAACCCAAGTCCTAGAAGCATAGGCAAGTAAGTGGGGTAAACATATTTTTCTTTCATTCTTTCTTTTTAAGGTCAGGATAGAAAACCTCAGAAAAAAATAATAATACCAAGTAAGCTAGTATTGGGTTGGTCAAAAAAATCCATATGTTTTTTCCATAAAATAAAGGACACATTTTTCATTTTCACCAATAACTATTGGTTTGGATATTTTTAGCATGTTGGCAATCTTCTGCATGGTATAACGATTGTTTCCATGTCTCGATGTGATCACTATTAATTCAACTCGTCTACCCTACCATAGAGCATTGTCCAGCAAGAAATGTCCAGCACAAAACCTCGCAAATCACTTTTGACACATTCAGTCAGTCACAACACCTTCTCCATACACTGCACAAAGCTTTCTTTTTGCATTTCAGTTGTGTTTTTACCTGTCTTGAAATAATAAAGCATAATATGCCAAAAATGTTGCTTATTTTCTTCCATCTTCAATATTAAAATGATTACACAAAAATTCACCAATTTTGAAAAGTTTTTTAAATGCATGCTGATATGACAGCTGTCACAATGCAATCTAACAAAATTGTTGCGAATGAAGTTAAAGACAACCTAGCTCTAATACAGCCATCTTCCAGAAAAAAACAAGTGAATTTTTTGGCCAAGCCAGTATCTTCCTTCCCTAAAAGCCAGTTCCTTTGTGCTTAATCTGTAGCCCAAGAAGCCCTATAGTAAAATCACCCAGAACACTTAATAAAAATACAGATCTTTAAGCCTAGTCCTAGACCACCTGAATCAGAATACCTGGAGATAAGTCCCAGGAATCTTTACTTTCAATAGTACGATTCCCTCTTTATGATTCTTATGTTGAGTAAAGTTTGAAAACCATTGCACTGTATTTATGCAATCATCCATTATCTTGCCCAATGGACTTGTGTCCAGACAATCAGTAATGGTAGGCTGGAGACACTCCAGGACCTGCCTTTGCTCACTCTGATTGGCCACTTAATGGTTCCCTGACTTGCAGGTGAACTGATGAGTTTCTCACACTTATAAGGGCTCTCTCTGATGGGGGCTGATGTAATGTTTTAAAGCATGCAGGCACATTTATTATTTATTTTTACATTAACAGCACAGGACAATGATATGAGGTAATCGTTGATGTTTTTCAAGAAATGTACCCACTTTCCTTTATGGAAAAACAAGAATTTTTGAGAAAGCCTATTTCAAAAGGGATGAGAATTGAGATAATGCACTGAAAAGTGCCTAGCAAGCAGAAAGTAGTTAAACACCAACAATTACTGTTGCTAATTTTATTTCACATGAGAAAGTTAAAGCCTATATTGATTATATATCAATAATATTGATATATTATTCAATATATCAGTTAGAACCTTGTGAAATTCTGCAGGGAAGTTATGGAATTCAGTACTTTTTGGAGTCATTCTTTCTTTCACCTAGAGGTTGATTTATTATTTACTATGAAACTCCTAAAGTAAACTTCAAAGTCCCTCATTTGTCCAGACTCCTTTTAAGGCTCTTGAGTGACCCAATGTTTGTTCATGCAGCCAGCATTTTTATATTTGTAAAAGTTAGAAAATTTAATCACAAATTGATATGGAATACTTTTCTTTCCTGTCCTACTTTGTCATTCTTTCTGTCTTTTTATTGACATTTGAGTGTCCGTAGGCATATTAGGGTTCCAGCTAAGGAAATTGAGTAGGGAATGCTTTCACCGTGGCATTAGTAGAATATTTTTATGTGGTTTGCAGTCAGTTCTGTATAGTTACATCATTACTAGCAGCCTCAAAGTAGAACTGACTTCAACATGTAATCCTCCTGACCCTTTTCCCAGCCCACATGGTATCACGACACAAAGGCATCTAGACCAGAGCTCACATTATATGAAGGTAGGCCAGGGTACCTAGCCCCTAGCCCTGAAGGTATGCACATAGTGGAAATGAAACTAATTTAAAATTATATGGAACCGGAAACTAGTTTATAGTGAATTCATACAAATAGAAGACAAGTAAAGTTATAAATAGATGTTTCAATTTTCACCATTATCTAGGCAAAACAGAATTGTGTCTTGTCAGAAATATGGTCAGTCATATAGTATATACAATTAAAACTGTTCCACAGGTACTCCCTCTGTTTTGATGGGAATTGCAAAAAATTAAATTTATCAGAATTGCTTAATTTTTAAATCATAAAAATATAACAGTTTTGAAACCAGTGAATATAGACAGTGTTACGTGTTTTATATGTCCCCTCCCCACAAAACAGAATAGCTGACTAGAATAAAACTAGTTGAGAAATTGAATTAGGTACTAATCATCTTTCCTCAAAGAAAACTCCAAGTCCTGATGGCTTCACTGGTGAATCTTCTCAAATATTAAAGAAAGAAATAATATTGATCTAACTCAAATTTATTCAAAAAATAGATAAAGGAACACATAAACTGACTCTATGAGGTCAAAGTCAGACAAAAGCATAACATGAAATGAAAGCTAGAGAACAATGTTCCTTATGAACATAGATGCTAAACTCTTTAAAATATTAACAACCCAAGCCAGCAACATATAAAATGGAATCATACCAAGGAAGGCAAGGTTGTTTTAAGACCTAAAAATGTATTAGTGTAATACATATTACTAGAATAAAAGACAAACATACACGATGATCTCAGTAGATGCACCAAAAACATTTGAAAATAATCCTACACCCATTCATGACAAAAGCTGTCAACTAGTGAGGTGTAGAGGGGAATTTTCTCAAACAGTTAATGGAAATTAAAATAGAACATGAAAATGTCCTGCTAACATCACACTTAGTGGCAAAAGAATGAGAGCTTTCCCCCCAGGAAAAGAAACAAGTAAAGATGTCCACTCACAACCTGTATTCAACATTGTGCTGGAGCTTCCAGCCAAACAATAGTGCAGGAACAAAAAAGTAAAGGCATGCAAACTAGAAAGGAGGAAGTAAGGATTTGTTGTCAGGCAACATGATCCTACATGTACAAAATCATTAAAATATTTTTTGAGAGAAAAACATTGATTTGTTGTTTCACTTATTTATGAATTCATTGGTTGATTTTTTTAAATTATATTTTTTAGAGGCAAGGAGGGAGAATGAGAGGGAGAGAAACATTGATGTGTGAGAGAAACATGAGTCAGTTATCTCTCACACACCTCCAACTGGGCACCTGGCCTGCAACCCAAGCATGTGCCCTGAATGGCAAGCGAACCAGCTACTTTTTGGTTCATAAGCAGGAGCTCAACCCACTGAGCCATCCCATCCAGGGCCATTGGCTGATTCTTGTATATGCTCTGAATGACCAAGTATGGAACCTGCAACCTTGGCCTATGAGGACAATGCTCCAACCAACTTAGCTACCAGACCAGGGCTAAGAAATATGTATTTTTAAAAATATATTATGACAAAATTAAGTTTAGTAAGGTTTCAGGATATGTGATCCACAAAAATTCAATTGTATGAAATAGTAGAAGCAATCAGAAAATAAAATGATTTCATTCATAATAGCATCAACAAGAATAAAACACTGGAGAATTTAACAAAACTAGTGAAGATGGAGATGGGAGGACTTTCTGGGTCGATATAAAAGTGTTAAAACATGTTTTACATCTATATTCATTTATAAAAATTTCACCTAATTGTCCACTCACAGTGATAATTTTTTTGGTGTGTTAATTTACCTCAATAACACTGATTAAAAATATAGAGACAGACAGAAGTGAATTATCTTTCCAGTCTCACAAGGAATAGAAATGTCTTTACTTTCCCATAGAAGGAAATATTGTAAAATTATCTCATAATCAGGCAAAGAGTGTGCAGCAAAAACATGTAAACAAAGTCATTTAGAGGTTAGTCAATTAAATAAAATATTAAATTTTTTCTAAACTTTGTAGTGATTTTCAGTATTAAAAATGTTTTCTTTAAAAAAAAAATGTTTAGCTTCCTGACTGGTGTGGCTCAGTTTTTTGGCTGTAGTCCTCCAAACAAAAGGTCACTGGTTGGACTCCTACTCAGGGCACAAGCCTGAGTTGTAAGTTTGATCCCCAGTCAGGGTGTGTGAGAGGTAACCAATTGATGTTTCTCTCTTATGTCAATGTTTTGGGGGTTTTTAGCTCTCTCTTTCTCTTTTTTTTTTTTCTTTCTTTCTCCTCCTTTCCCTGAAACTAAATAACACATTTTAAATAAATGTCTTGTTTTTATTTATGATTTATATTGCTTTTCATAAAGAAAAACTGTAAATTTAAGTCTTACAAAATCTACTTCTGCTCCTAGTCCTGTTTCCTAGTCCCTTCATCTAGAGGAAACCATTTTTTTTCTTTTTTAGGTTTTATTTATTACTTTTAGAAAGGGGGGGAAGGGAGAAAGGCAGAGAGGGAGAGGGAGAGATCAATGTATGGTTGCCTTTCACCTGCCTCCAGCTATGGACCTGAGTGGAGACCTGGCTTGCAACCTTGTTATGTGCCCTGGCTAGGAATCAAACCAGCGACCTTTGGGTTTGCAGGCCAGCGCCTTATCCACTGTGCCACCAGCCAGGGTTGGAAAACGACTTTAAAAAAAAGATTTTATTTGTTATTTTTGGAGAGAGGGGAAGGAGAAGAGGTAGAGAGGGAGAGAGACATCAGTGTGTGGTTGCCTTTCACCTGCCTCCAGCTACATACCTGGCTGGAGGCCTGGCTGGCAACCTGGCTGGAATTGTGCCCTGGCTGGGAATTGAACCAGCAACATTTTGGGTTCAAAGGCTGGTGCCTTATCCACTGTGGCACCGGCCAGGGCTAGAGGGAACCACTTTTACTAGTTTATTATATAGCCTTCCAGATATAAAATAATGTAATCTAAATTAATACTAATAACACAATAGATAATCTAGTATTCTAAAGGCCAGGGTGTGCTCTAAGGACTTTCCATTTATTAAGTAACTTAATCCTTACAAAAATTCTATAAAATAGGCACCATTGTTAACTATTGCAGATGAGGATGCTGAGTCACCAAAATGTATAGTAAATTAGCCATGGTAAGTTTCAAACCCAGATAATCTAGCTGCAGTCTTCACTCTATAATTCAAAATTGTCTCTCAGTACATACTGAAGTGTGTATGTGTGTGGGGGATGGGGGTCATCAGACAGTAGGAGTGGTTTAAAGCATAGGTACACAGAGCTGTTTTCTACAACATATCTATGTATACACATTTTTTCTACATTGCTTTTTAATGTCTCAAGAACATGTCTTTAAGACAGGACTGGCTACATAATGTTCTGGACAAAGCACAAAATGAAATTGCAATTTCATTTTGAATTGTCTTCAAAAATTATTAATTTCAAGAAGGCAACAATGGAGTATTAAACCAAGCAAAGAGTCATGTTCACATGCCATAGAATCCAGTACTTTTCCTTCTAACTCTTTCTTGTCCCAACCATAGCTGCATCCCACTTGCTGAACGTTAGCTGATTACAGAACTAGGTGCCATCTTCATGTCATAATCCAGGGACATGCCAACTTTTCTGTTATGGTTGTCAACTTATTGAGAGAGATACAATGATCGCACCTACACAGCTCCTGCTATTGACTAAGACAAAGAGAAAACGAGAGTCTGCATAAATATATGGATAGAGATCAGGAGATTAGGAATGTGTAGTTCTTAGTTACCTTGCCTCTTATCTTTCCCTTTATCTTTAGTAAGTTAGCACTAATATTGACAAGATCAATAAAACTATAATAGCACCCAACTCTTCCCCTCTGCCTGTCCCTCTCCACACCAGAGCCAAAACTAGTCTTGACCTGTACTCTAACATAAAATTCATCTAGCTGCTTTACCCAAATTATGCTGAAAAATTGGATTGCTAGACTCTTAGCAGCATTTCCTCTTCCTTGAATTTTTAAATTTCCTTTGTAGAGGAAAGTGGAAATCACCCGAGAGCTTTGGCCCAGCAAACTGCCACTGATAAGACACTTTTTTGGCCTGTTGGTAGGTTTGCTTTGTTCTTGTCTCTTCTGTACTTCCCAGCTGATGACCTACAGCAACTTAGGGAATTAATTTGGCACCTTGTTCACAAGTAGATTGAGCAAGCAGCTAACAACAGGGTTAACTCTATCTGGAAGGACTACAGAATAGGAGGAGCTGGCCAGGTGAAGAACATCCAATTCAGAGTCATCCAAAAAGGTTCAGGCAAGAAAAAAAAAGAGCCAAGAGGAAAATTTCTAGCACATTTCCATTTAGAAGCACGATGTAACTTGTTGACTAAGGTATCAACATTATCTAGGGCATGCATTTGACAATCTGGCACAGGTGACAAAACTGACAAACACACAAGAAACTAGCACAATATTATCTGTAAATTGGTTGTGATTGAATACTTCATGTCAGCAGGGAATAGAGGCAATGAAAGAAAAACCTTATTTCTCTGCAAAGAAAAAATAATCTGTCAGAAAGAGACTCAGAAATGAAAGAGAAAATGTCTTAAGAGAGATCACTACGCATTCTGTGAAGTGTGTATTAAAAGGAAAAGGGAGACGCAGCTTGATTCTGAAATGCTATTTAGTGTAATTTTGTGTAAGCTGTTCTCTAAGGAGAGAGACAGAACCTTAATCAACAGGCATCTTCTTCCAGATGGCTCTGTGTGCCTTAATCTGGTTTTCTGGGGTTTTTTTTCCTCTTTTTAAAGAGAGGGTGGGACAATTCCTTACTACGAGAAGAGGCACATATTAAGACTTGATCAAGGGATTTTGCCAATACAAATTTATAACTTAAAAAGCACTCTCATAATGACTTGTAAGGGTTTTTACTTTACCCATTCACTGCCTGGCATTTTTTGGTTCATGATTGCTAAAAGGATGGCTTGCTACAGTGGAATTCTGGTTTTTGAGCGGCTGCCAAGTCCACAGCTTTTTTCTTTTTTTCCTAAGAGACCCTTAATCCATACTTGTTGAATGAATAAAAATGAAGAGATCACACATCCATATTCAATGGCATAACTGTTGGCAACATGGGAACAGGAGGAGGAAGGCTAGGCTGGCATCTTTCAGCTGAAGGCAAGGAGCCGAGTTCTATCCTTGTCTGAAGCCAACATAAGGATGTGGGCATGGCTACAAGATTTGATTCTATGGTCCTGCCAGCTTCATGACCATTTCCAGCAGTTTTTTATAAACACAGTAACAGAGTTTAACCTAAAACAATGTCACAGTGCCTACAATAAGTCATAATTGCTGAAGAAATTCTGGAAGAAAGGGTTCTTGAGAAAAGATCCCTTGTCATTACATTTATTCATTCATTCATTTATTTATCCAAGTATTTACTGAGTAGCTAGTAAGTCTATGTCATTGGGTGAGGATCCTGAGCACATGCAAGTAAATAAAGTAGTATACTCTGCCTGCCCTCCAGTTGAGTGGGGATATTTCAATTCTAGTAGTTTGATGGGGACTATGATGCCATAGTATGTAATGCGAGCAAATTTCAAGGATATTTAATCATATTAAGGAAATATAAAGTATTCCCAAGGAAGTGGCAAGAAAAACATAGACCTGAAAAATGAATATGGTATAGCCAGGCAAAAGGTGGACAAGGGCATTTCAGTAGAAGGGAATACTACTTGCAAAATGCCAAAGGCACGTCCAGGGAGAGGCATGCTGGGAACTAAAGGAAGCTCATGATAATTGAGGGTAGAGTTGGGGATAAGGATGAGAGGTGGGAAGATGGGATTGGAAGGGTGGAGAGGGCAGCTAGACAGCACCTATCTCCTTTTCTACTTGGATAGGGATCTATTTTTAATGGAATTAAATTCTGCAAACTCAGGGTGCACTAAATACAAGGCTCAGTAGGAACCTGCCTCTACCCTCAAGGAGCTTGAGTCAGTAGCAGACTCCCAGCGCCCAGGATCTATGTCAAATCACAGAACAAATAATCCCTGAGATGCGAGATGTCCCACAATGATACTGAGCGCTGACTCAGAAATACTGGTTTCTGAGAAGGAAACATAATCTCGTTCTTTCACTTGTGGATTTTAGCGTGATTTGAGGACATGGATATGCATATGTTTAAAACACACCAAGAGTGAGCCTTGAATTCCTTACATTCTACCAACATTAAGAAATGAAGATGAACTAAAAAAAAATATGAATCAAAATGATCTTTTCTGATTTCTAGAGGTACTGAGAAAAAAATTCTATCACAGAAAAAAATTTTACAACATGTGCTTTGTGATACAGTAATAGAAGGTAAAATTTAAAATTTAGAGAAAGAATTTACCTCACAGTATTCTTTTTTGATTAAAGTTTGAAAAATATGAATTCCATCTTATATTATAAAACATTGCTTTTCCCTCAAAGTCTGTATGTTTAACTAATATTAACTACTGTTAATCTAAAGAAATCTTCTAGGACTTTGGGGAAGGTTTTCAGATGACATTTGAGATTTTGCAGATGTAAAGTGAAAGGAAGTGTCTAGTTTAAAGTCATGGATATTATTAAAACAAACAAGCTGAAGCTCACATTAAATGCCAAGCTATTCATCATCCTGCAGGAAAATAGGAGATTTTTAACATTTTTCTTTTTTGCTTAATTTTGGTGAAATGATAATAAGCTTTCTGATAAGTTCCTTTCTAAACTGATTCAGGTAGTCTCCAATTCCAGTCTTCATCAGCTATATGGTTTGTTGTTCTACAGAGCAGCCAATTATAACTAAACTGATTATGAAATAACTTGGAAAGCTACTAAGTTAGCTAGTGGTTACCAGGCTCTGATCAGAAGATTTCTGGACCCACTGCAAAAACATTTCAAATCCATGTTTTCAGCATGCGATGTCTCTATACTACACATTTAATCTTATGCAAATATTTGTGCCATTTCTTCAAAATGTATTCACATAGTATTATTTTAATAAATAGGAAATATTTAAGAGTTACTAAAATTACAGTGGTTTTGTCCTATGTTCTCAAACAATATAGTCTAAAAATACAATTATAAGATAGCTTAAAGTGTTTTTAACTTTAAAAAGACTCTTCATTCTACAGGACAGAAGGCCTGTTTAGTTTTTTCCGGCAAGTGAGAAAGTTATTTTTTGTTGTTTTACACAAGCCACTTCTAAGCATATTATATATAACATTGCAAATAAACAGTTTAAGGATATAATTAAACAGAATTTAAGCTGGTCTGAGTAATGTACTGTCCTCTACCTACACAAAGTTCCACAAAAATCCCAGGGCTAGTCAAAAAAAGAGATTTATCTATTAAGAAGTGAAAAACGATATCTTAATCTCAATTGCAGTAACTTTTCTTGTCTACTTTATCAGGTATTGTTATCATGTTTTTCCACTGCATGATGCTTTCATGCTGTTTTTAAAGATGTAATTATTCATGTGACTCACTGCAAGCCATCTCAAATCCTTTTTGGAAGTGGGTGTGGCATAAATAATAACAAACTAATTAACTTGCCATGCTATACAAGAAATAGATTTCATTATAAAGCAAAAATTCTTAAAAACTTATACTTTTTTCTGAATAATGTGTTCCATTGGGTCAAAATCTTTATCAGAATGAGGAACAAACTTTTCAATGCCAGGTAAATAAAACTGTCAGGCCCTGGCCAGTGTGGCTCAGTGGGTTAAGAGCTGGCTTATGATTCAATGGTTACTACTGGTTCAATTCCCAATCAGGGCATATGCCTGGGTTGTGGGCCAGGTCCCCAGTTGGGGCACACATCAGGCAACCATACATTGATGTTTTTCTACCACTCTGTCTCCCTCCCTTCCCCTCTTTCTAAAAAATAACTAAAACCTTAAAAAAAAAAAAAAACTGATAGAATACATTGATTATTTTATATATGCAGCTTGTTGCTAGGAAACAAAGATAAATTAGAATCACCTGTCATATTCTAACTCTATTAGCTCAGAAAATGGTGGAGGTGGGGCAGGAGATGTCTTCAGTAGCTATAGTTCATATTTTTGCTTTTGTTTGAAGTAGCATAGAAGCAGAGAAAGGAAAGAAGTTTTTTTGTTTGTTTGTTTTTTGTTATTTTTCTTTTTTAGAGAGGACAAGTGAGGGAGGAAGAAAGGGAAACATCAATGTATGGTTGCTTTTCACCTGCCTCCAGCTGGGGATGTGACTGGAGACCTGGTTTGCAACCTGTGTATGTGCCTTGGCTGGGAATCGAACCAGCAGTGCTTGAGTTTGCAGGTCATTACTCAATTCACTAAACCATACTAACCAGGTTAGGAAAGCAGTTTTTATGGCACTTGGGGATGTAGAGAGTGAATCAAATGTCATCAGAGAGACATTTGAAATGTCTCTAAGGATTATATTTTATCAGCAAAGAACAGGGCCATTCCAAGAAAGGATCACCATGAACGGAGGCATGTTCTCTTCTTTCTCTCGAGCTGTTTCATTGGTTCTTCCTCCTTGACCCATACCTAAACAATTGGATTTACCAAGGGCTCCAGCCTGTACTACCATCTCACACTACAAATAAGTCTTAAGCAATCTCATACACACCCATGGATGGCTTGATTCCCATATTTATGATCATTACAACTAAATATGTATCACCAGCCCAGATCTCTTTGCTTAACTCCAGATGAATGTAACCCAACTCTTTGAGACATCTCTTCTCTGGTATCTCTCAGACCAAACTCAACATGTTCAGAACTGAATTTATCTTCTTTTCATACTATTCCTCCTGTAATTTTCCCATTTCAGTTATTGGCACCACAATACTCCAGGGGCTCACATCAAACATCTGGGTGTCACCCATTATTCATTGCTTTTTCTCACCCACAGCCCCCATCCAATAAACTGTCAAATTCTATCAAGATAGTGTCTGAAGTAGTCCATGAATGTATCTACTCACTCTGTCCCTATTGCTTCCACTATACTCTTATTGTGTCCTAAATTGTGTCCTTAATTTCTATGTCCTAAATTACTGAGTAGTAACTAGACAACGGAAGGTAAGCAGGGGATAAACAGGAATGTGAGGCACCATGGAAAAGGTACATGCTAAAAGTGAGGCCCAGAGGCTACAGAATGGTACCAGAAATGGCATGGTGCTGTTGGTGATTACAGCAAGCCTATTTCTCTGAAAGCTGCAAACTAAGTAAGCATAGTACATGATAACTCCTTTGTGGTAAGGAGGTTTCCACAGAGCTTCCAACAAGTTCATTCATCTCAAGTTAAAGCGATGCTCTCTGGAATCACAAACTCAGAAACATTGATGGAGGTTCTTAATTTGTAGGAGGTGAGGTTCTCTCCTCTGATTTGTCTCCTATAGGGACTCATGACAAATACATGAGGCACCCATCTTAAAGACTCAAATAAAACTATTGAATGAATGAATCATATTTCTTCATTTGAGAACTGTCGATTTATAGCCTTTGTTCATTTATCTTTGTGTGTATTTTTTTTTAAGATTTTATTCATCATTTTTAGAGAGAGGGGAAGGGAGAGAGGCAGAGAAGGAGAGAAGCATCAATGTATGGTTGCCTTTCACCTGCCTCCAGCTTCAGACCTGGCTGGAGACCTGGCAGAAAATTGAACCAGCAACTTTTGGGTTTGCAGGCCAGTGCCTATCCACTGAGCCACCAGGCAGGGCTTCTTTGTGTATATTGAATGAATTTGTAAACATTCGTTTTATAATAAAAAGGGTAGCCTTAGTTAGGTCACATTTGCTGCTAAAAGATTTTTCTTTGATTTGTGTATTTGTGTTAGCAAGTTTCTCAACATGTTCTTTTTCTCTCACTTCCAGATATAAGAATCTTTCCTGTCTTGGCATATACCCTGAATGCTTGGAAATCCCTAAGTAGACCAAGACAAGGGAGAGCCAGCACAGAACAGTACTCCAGGTCACAGGAAGACATGTCTCAAAACTAAATACTGTCATTAAGGCAGCGCTTATCATTTCATTATAAAACAATTTCACATTTTAAGACATGTTTTTCAAACACAACATGCATTCACTCAGCTAACTGAACGCTTGGAACAAGATTTTAATATAACTCATTTCACTTGAGTATGTCTATTTTCAGAATGGCCATTGTGCCAAGGACAAGTTGATCAAGTGACTTCCCCTAAGTGTTTTGGCAACCTAACCAGATGACACACTGCCAGTTATCAAAAGCTCAATGAAGTTCAGCAGAACTGAAACCTAACCTCACAGGGTTGACTTTGAAAACAGGTCTCCAGGGGGCTGAATGAACCTGTTTAATGTCTGTCTGGATTCTCTAATTGATTTAAAAGTTATTTTTTATTATGATTAAAGTGAATAATGGTAAAGAATATAAATGGTACAGAAGTGGGGGTAAAAACTGGCTTCATTCCCCTGTGAAGTAGCTAGAAATAGAAAGAAAATGTAAAGAATTTTAATTTTGTGGAGCCCATCTCTATAAAAATAAAGTTAAAAGTGGAAATAAAGAGATGAGTTTCTAAGAAACTTGAAGATCATTTATAAGGCTGCCCTAGGACAATGGATGCAGAAACCATTTTACATTCAGGGTCTACTAAGCCCAAACAGGTCCAGGTATTCGACCTAACAGAGTCACCACACCTGCTTAACAAGATATTACATCTCTAGTAAATGCACTGTGCTGTGTCTAATAAATGCCCAGCACTCAATAGATATTTGTGGAATGAGGGGACCCTCTACACAAAGCAAACCAGTAACAAACCTTGAGAGTTCACTTCTGAAGCTCTCTCCTCTATGAGAATATCACCCACAGCTTCTATGACATTAAAATTTTCTTTTCTCTAGCCCTACTGTCATTAGGATGAGAGGCAGGTTCTGATTTAGTAGGGGCTGATTTTCACAACTGTCTTTATTTATGTTCTTTTACCCAAATTGACTGGAGGTAATTAAACCCATCTTGGTTACATCAGAATGATGTGGGCTATACATTTTCTTCTTAACAATTGATATCAATATCTTTTGGGTTGGAGAGGGGAATAGGGTAAGGACAGATAAGGATGCCTTTTGGCTTTGATTTGGGACCAGGTTGTTAAATGAACCTTCTTGTGCAGATATAAATTGGAAATACTTATTTTTGAATTAAATTTTAGTTTTTATATAGTTCTTAAAGTAGTTCCTAATTATTCAGATTGACAAAGTACATGTCATTTCTGTTTTATGAGATGCTTAACATTACTATTTATTCATTTTGAGACTTTTTTACTAAGAAGAGGAAGGGCCATGGTATCTAGCAAAAGGGCCCTCAGTTCATTGGGGATATGAATGAAAAGTAGAATGAAAGTAGAAATTAGATATTCTCAAGAAAGTTTCATCAGATGAAGCAAAAAAGACATGTGGTCATCATGGCTGGTCAGAGATTCTTGTCAGTAAAAGGAAGAAGAAAACAACATGTACATCTCATTATTTCAAGGAAAAGAGTAGCCTTCTGTGAGTTTTATTATGTGCTTTAATTGATAGAGAGGACTGGGAATCGAGACAGCTTGGTTCTGTTCCCATAATTTCAACGTTTTCACATTGCTCTTTCCGACTTGATCAAAATATCCTCCGTGTGCAGTGGTTTAAGAGCGCTGCTCTGTAACCACCATTACAGAACAAGCAATTCAAGTAAGTCATTACATTATAAGTACTTCTTAATTCAGAAATAAAGGAACTAAAAGTAGGCAGGAGATTTAAAAGTCCATAATGATATCAGCTTAAATGAGGCTTCTGAAGTTACGTTGTAAAAAGAAAAAATCTTCAGTGTTCTGTTATTCAACAGTTACTCAGAAAATCAGAACCCCTAGGTTCTGCTAGACAAGAAAGGGCTGCTTCTCAGAGCCCAGAATTTGCTCTGGGTAGAGTTATTTTTACCCATTTTCTTCCCTTTTGTCCTTGCCTGAGAGAGAGAGAGAGAGGGTCTCCAGCATCTGATCATCAGACACCTCCAAAGTTGACTTCTAATGCTTCCCAGTCACTTAGATCTGCAATATCTAGAGCAGTGATTTTCCCTGCAGACTGCATGTTAGAATCACTTGAGTCTTAACCCAACTCATTTAAATCAGAATATCTGGGACAAGAGTCTTGTTATTAGTGTTTTTTAAAACTTCTATTGAAAATTCTAGTGTGCAGCAAGAATGGCGTTTAGCTCCTGACAGGAGGGTACCAGGAGACATCCCCACTTTCTGATCATGACCCAGGCATTGCTTCTGAAACAGCAGGTCTCTAGGGTAGTGGAAGCAGCTCTGCAAGAATTTCTGGCTTCCTAAGAAAGTCTGGCTTGATGTTACAAATGTGGGGCCAGACTAAATGTAGAGGAAAGTCCAACTTTATCTTTTCCCTACCCCTGAGACTAGGGTGGAATGAAAGTTACCTCCAGACTCCCCTAATCAAAACCCAAACCCATGTAGCAGGGTAGAGATCTGAGAAATGTCTTAGTGAAACCATAGGCTAGTATCATGCATTTAATTTCAGACAAATTCTTAGAGATGAGATTCTATGTGCTCAGCAAATTTTGCATCTCAGTTCACTGGCACATCAGTCTCTTTGAACTAGGGCCATTTTTGTTGTGTGTGCGTGTGTGTGTGTTTTAATTTACTTTAGCTTTTAAAAAAAGTTCTCTCACCACCACTACCCCTCACCTTCTGACAACCAACAACCTGTTCTCTATATCTATGTTCTTTTTTTTTTTTACACTTCACATATAAGAGAGATTATATGGTATTTATCTTTCTGTTTGGCTTATTTCACCTAACATAATGCCCTCGAGGTCCATCCATGTTGTCACAAATGGCAAGATTTCATTATTCTTTATGGCTGAATAATATTTCATTATATGTACATACTATAATTTCTTTATTCATTCATCCACTGTGAATACTTAGGTTATTTCTCTATCTTGAGTAGGGTTAATCACCCATTTTACAGATGAGAAGACAGAGAGCTTCAGTAATCAACACAAAATCATGTTTCTGAGAAGGGGCCAAATCAGGACTTAAACTTGAGTCTTTCAGATGCCAAGTCCTGTTCTATCAGCCTGTGTAGAGACCCTTACTTCCCCACCACGCTGCCAGTGGGCCATCAAACACCAGCTGCATGGTTTGTCTCTGTGGTAATATGATCACTGTCCCCATTTCTGAACATGGAGTTGAGCTCTCAGACATCTTGATATTTTTAGCCTGAAAGTACACCTCTCAAGACAATTTGATCAAGGATAAAAGAAGCACTTTTCACTCAATCTGAGTTACGTTTTAAGAATTCACCTACCTGTGCCAATACACACTCGCTCAGATGGGAGACTCTTTCCTTCCTGAACCTGGGAGGAAGGGGAGATTCTTTGTCACAGAAAAGTTGCTTCCCTACATTCTACTCCTTGAAAATAAAATAAATAAGAGGATAGGGTCCCACAGATTTGTGAGGAAATGAAGAATGTTTGCTGCCTCACTGTGAGTTCCAGTAATTAAAGATCACATTATGGTCAGGAACTCTTTTCAGTGGAAAAGTTTAAACTTTATTCTCATCTTAACCCGAATCACTATGATTATTGGAGAATGGTAGGTAGTTTTAACTGTGGCCTTAAGTAAAGGGGTGATTTCTGGATGGTGGCAAGCCTGGATAAGATACGCCAGAGAGCCTGAACATAAAGTGGAGGTAAAAGATGGAAAATGACCATTTTTTTCCTCAATTCATTTTTAAGATACATAAGCTTAATTCCAGATATGTAACTGCCAGATTTGTGTTTCATCCCTAAACATCTCTGCTCATTACATGCAGGACATTTTAAAGGCCAGTGACTGCAACTTTTAGAGTTTTCATACATACTTGCAGTATTGAATAAAGTTGGTAAAGATAAGCAGAGAAACAGCCTCGCCTACTTTTCAACCCACTTAGCCAGAGCTGTGGAGCTAGGGTTTGGGGTCCACTTGGTGTCCTACAAGATAAGGGTGCTCTCAGGTAGTCAGGTAGGATCAAAGGTAGCCCAGTATCCTTGAGTTAGTCGCCTGCCGCAGGGAGGATCCTCCACTATGTTCCAAATACTCTTTAAGTTCACCAGTTTGTGATACAAATAATTTTATTTTTTGAGCAACAGCATGTGAAAAATGTTAGGAAATCCTCTAGGCAGGAAGCAATAGCTAATATAAAATCAAATGTTGCTACTGTACATGGCCTAACTTGGAGTATCTAGATTTGTTAAGGCGGTTTGAATCCCAGTTTACCCCTTGTTCAGCCCATGCTCTCCACCCAAAAGTGAAGACATCCTGCCACTCCATTCAAGCAGACACTTCCTAGTAGGAGAAACACGCATGTGTGTCTGTAGATCTTTTCCCAATAGTTCTACAGGCACACAAAAAGAACTGCCATGTGAAATCCATAGCATTCCCATGTTCAATACTCATGGAATTTCTTTATGTAGTGGGTGAATAAGAATTAAATACTATTGCATCTTATATTTAAAAGTTGATCTAAAAGAAAATGAAGAAAAAATCTGCTTTTTGAGAGCAGAATGTGTTATGGGGGAAACTATATATGGTATTCAAATATCTATACTACATACACACATGCATAGATGTAGTTGACAAATATATATGCCAATTAAACATGTATATATATTTGGCAGTTAAGATAAGTACAAATGTTTGAGATTTTCAAACTTCATCAGCTCTCTGACGAAATTAAATGCCCTAGAATGTTCACTGTATTACATACCCTGGCAAATAAATATAAAGGTAACTATTTAAGAATGAGCATCAGGGCCTACGCTGAGTAGAAAGCATGGCATTCTAGGATTACAATGATAATTCTACTTTTACAGAATTGAACCGTACAGCATTGTTAGTCCAAAGTGCTTTCCCTTGGAGGTTATATAAAAGAATGACGGTATATTGAATGACCTTTAATTATTCAGTTTCCGTCTAAGGATAGTGATCTGTATTCTAGATCCAACTGTGGGTCAGAGACTGAATAAGAGAAACTCACAGAGAATAGCAGCCGAAGAACAAACAAGCTGAAAAACACAAGCACTCGATCCGTTTCCTTTGGACAATTCCTTTTGCTCTTTAGGGCACCTATATATTTGTCTTCCCTCCCTCCCCTTTTGAAATAAACATGTCTAATAACACCACATGGAAGTGGAAATTTTTGAATGTTGAAGTCTGAAGGGCTCGGAGCACTGAGGGTACCGAAGCCGGTAGCAACTGGAGAGCAGAGGATCACCTTCCAAAAACAACCCACCCCCTGCGCTGCAGACGCTGGGCCCTGCCGACGCCGCGGAGCAGCACCGCCCGGAGCTCCCTCTGGGGCAGCTGCACCGGCTCCTTTCCACACAGGACAGAAATGGGTGTGCGAGCAGCTCAGCGTTTCAGAAACACAGCCCCGTAGGCCTGGTTCTCACACAAGTCCCAGAAGGGTTCTCTGTTCTCTCCAGGTCCCAGAAGGCATGAGCTAATGGCTCAGCCAGGTAAAAAGAGCGTCTTGATCAGCCTGATCTTTTAGCACTGCATCCACCAGAGGTTTGCTGGGAGGCTGGTGAAATGCACGCGCCCAACTGCACCCACTGGCATCTACACTGGAGGGGATTCTAACCCACCCCGCACACAATGATAAGCATTCTTTAATTTGGGAGGTACTGCAGGAGGTGATGGTTCTAAGACCATTGACAGATGGGTAAAGAAAGACAAGTCTAGAATTGATAGAGAGGCCGTCCTAGAACAATGTTTTCAAGTTCAACCTGAGGTCAATAGAGTTTGCTAGATATGAGAAACATGGAAATAAATGTTCTCTCTCTTTTCCAAGTGATTTGAGGAAAATATTCTCTACGAGAAAGCACTTCCTTATGCTTCTCGAGATGAAAAGAAGGTTTCTATTTATGTAGTCTCCAAATGTCCTGATGAGAAGCAAAACTTATTTGTCAAACACACTGAACCTACCCACCCAGATTGACTCATCCACCATCTCATATGCGCTTCGCAATCCAGAAGCTTTAAAAAGGAAAATAACATATTTTGTTCCTGTTTCTTCCCAGATAGTACTTATTCTGACTTTTGCAGCTTTACAGGATTTTCCCCCCCCTACTTCACTATGTTACTTTTAAAAGCTTTTTGGTTTATTGCTAATTTCCCCCTTTGCAGGCTCAGTTGTACAATATGGTATGTGTGTTGGCTTGTAATTTTGGAGCCAAATTTATGAGCCTGCTATAGTTCAAATGATATTCTATTTTTGCTTGTTTTATTTTTGCCTGGGCTTGATATGTTTTACGAGATTCTTTCCTATAGCACTGGCATTCAGATCTAGTATAACCAAAATTCTATCTCTTGTTTAATCGCCCTTCAACATTTCAAACCTAAGTATTTCCTTTTCTTTTGTATGATGTTGGAGCTTGTTGTGATTTTCTTTTTAATATCTGGAAACATTTCCTTCCACATCAGAAACTCAAGTTTGCAAGAAGTCCCTTTGGGAGTCTTTACACATGTATTTGGAGGGCAGAGAGGAGAGTGGGCCTGCTGTCCACTGAGTTCCAGAGTTCCTCAGTACAGCCGTGGGAGTGAGGCTGGTGTGGGAAGACAGAGGGTCTAATTCTCTGCCCTGTGCTCCAAAGCACTTACCTGCCTGGTTTCCCTTCTTTGCTCAAGTGAGACTGCTGTCTCATTGCTTCCATTAGTAAACAGGCTGCTCTCTTCTAGGTTTCTCACATTCACAGTAAATACGAGCCAGGCTGCTAGGGCTGGAATATCTCGTACAGGCTGACGACCCACCAAGGAAAATTTGAAAACAGAGAACAAAATTGTTAAGAGGCTTGGAGAAACACAAGGCAGCTCAGAAAGTTGGGTGCCTGCATTAGCCCCTGGAATAAACATCTTCACAAACCACTCCACCCACAGGAAACCATAAAAACCTTAATGATTCCTCAGGAGATCCTGCTTCGAGCTATATGGCTTTGCGCAAGCCAACTTCTCCAGAACTGATGTTCAGAAAAGCCAAAGATGAAAGATTCAATGGAATCTTCAAGCCCAAGTCCTACTCTTTCTAGTATGGAAATAGGGGGTTGGAGCAGTCAAGTGGCCTGCCAAGGACATGGTTAGTTAGACGCAGGTCTCTTGTCAATAAAAAATGATCTTTTTCACCACACCATACAACCTAAGTATGTGCATAGAGGGAAATGGGGGTAGTGGGGAGGCTGACAACTGCTAAAGTTTCTTGTTGTTTCAATGCTCTGCAAGTCCATGACTGTAGGAAGCTGGGCCTGGGGCATGTCGGAAGCATGTTCACAGCAACCATTGTCTGCCCTCTGTTTCTTTTCCATTTGTCTCCTCCCTCTTTCCATCCCATTTCTTCACACCCCATCACCAAGTTCTTTTCTATCCTTTATTTCCCGTCTGTTCGTGATTCTAAGCTTGGAAATACCTTATCAGGGGTTAGAATTTATTTTGCAGAGTTTATTCCCTTTGGAGGAAAAGCACTAGATAGAGATGAGATAACCAAGCGGTAAATAAAAATTATGTCCCTTCAAAAAGAGAGTCTTTCCAAAGTATTTTTTTAAGAGATAGAATTCGAGGGGGGGAAACGATTTTGTTTTGTATTTTGGGTTTCTGAGTCTTAACCATTTCTATAAAAGGGAGCTAGAAAGAAAAGTTAGGAGGCTGGCTTCTGGAAAATACAGTATTCAAATTCAAATGTTGTCTAAGAAGAAGATAAAGTAGAGCACTCTTTGTACTAATGTGAAAAAGATGAATGACACCTAAATGGATTTTCTTTGCATCCTAGACCATGGTTAAGTGTTTTACATGCATTTGTCACTGCTATTAATGTAATCACATAAAACTTTCTCTTGTTCTCAAGTGCTTTTTAAGTGAGCTATTTGAGCCCTTGATTCTGCAGGTTTTCTTCTCTTTCAAAATTAGCAAAGGTAATATGTAAGCCCTGAAACTTTTTTTTTAATGCAAGATCAGAGGTAAATAAAAGAATATGGTGGTTGGGTAAATTGAGAACTGTGGGCATTACCTTTCAAGGGCTGTTACCCATAATTGTAATAAAAATATCCTAAGAGGATCATAAAGGGTGTTGCAAGTGTTTTCTGTATAATATAATATTAATGGCAGACCATCTACAGAGGCCTCCCTATTCTCGCCCCCACTGTGTTTTCCCTCTGACTCAGGAGCTCAAGCTACCTCAAGGAGACCCCAAATCTCAGCTGTACCCTGCCCAGCAGGGAAACATTGGGGTGGGGGCACCAGTCGTAGGCCTTGCTAAGGTGCTGGTTTCTAAGGCCCTCGTAGTTATAACTGGGATGGACACTTCACAGAGCTCTTCTTTAGCCCTTTATTGCAGCCCTGCCCCCACCCTCAGAAGTGGGAAGGGGACCTCCCACTTTTCTTCCTTCAATTGGAAAGGCCTAGCTTTGAAATTTGGCTTTTCCGGTTCCCACTACCATGGCCTCAGGCAAATTACTTAACCTCACTAAGCCTCAATGCCTCATCTAACCCCTACCCTACAGGGCTCCACTGAGGTAATGCATGGGAAACACCTTTCAGAGAAACTGGCACTGAAGGTGCACATACTGCTTCGTGTTTGTTATACCCACCATTCATTCCCAAAGGACTCTTCTTAAAAGCCCTTACGACTTTCTTACCCTATCATATAGTCCGGAAAAAGTAAGTTCATTTGCTCTAAATTAATAGTATTTATTGTTTTAAAAGAAGTTTTAGGTTTACAGAAAAATTGAGTACAAAGCACAAAGAGATCTTATCTCTACTGTGTCCCACCCAATCCCCATAGTTTGTCCTACTATTAACATCTTGCGTGACCCTGATGAATTTGTTGGAATTGATGAGCCAATATTGATACATTATTCTTAACTGAAGTGCATAGTTTACATTAGAATTTACTCTTCTTGTTGTATATTCTATTAGTTTTAACAAATGTGTAATGACACGTACCCACCAACTATAGTATATACAGCAATAGTTTCTCCGCCCTAAAAATACCCAGCACTGCACCTTCTCATCACTCTTTCCCTTTCCCTAAATTCCTGGCAAACTTTTACTGTCTCATAGTCTTGACTTTTTAGAATGTCAAATAGTTGGACTCAGGCAGTATTTAGCCTTTTCAGAAAGACTTTTTCCACTTAGCAATATACATTTAAATTTTCTCCATGTCCTTTTGTGGCTTGATAGCTTTTTTTAATTACTGAATAACTTTTCATTGTTGTGAAGATACCGCAGATTGTTTATATAATCTCTTATTGCAGGACATCTTAGTTGCTTCCAAGTTTTGGTAATAATGAATAGACATGTTATCAACATTTGTGTGCAGGTTTTTGTGCAGACATAAATCTTCAATCCAATTTGGGTAAATACCAAGAAGCAAAATTGCTGGATGGTATGATAAGAGTAAGTTTAATTTTGTAAAAAACCAAACTGTCTTCCAAAGTGGCTATAATATTTTTACATTCTCACTAGCATTTTTGAAATGCTGAAGGATTCTTTGGATAAAAGGGCACATTTCTGTGATGGGTTACAAACATTTGCAAGTCTCTGCATTTTGTTTGCATCCAAAAGTTAAGGTTATTTGAATTTCTAAAAGACTCAAACTTTCATTTCAAAAGCTCCCTACATCTGAAAGTTATTTCTTCCTGTTATAAAATGTCTAATCACCCACATGAAGAAAATATTGTTGCATGCATGGTAAGTCAAAAAATTATTAAAGGCAAATTATATAATTTTACTGTTTAAAGAATTTGAAATCCAGCCTACAAAAAATGGCAGATTATTCTCAACGTATGGGAACACAAAACCAATGAGGAAAAAATATTTAAACTGAAGTGATGCTGTGATATACATCAACCTAAGACAGCAAAAAACGAAAAAAAAAATGTTTATGAAGCCGAAGTTATTCTAAGTTCTTATGCTTACATGCTGATTATTATACCTATCTTACTATAACCCTAAGCCAATATACATCATAAGAAATATCTAAAATTTTTGACATTGTGAGACAGGTTAAAATAAGGAGAGTCAGAGAAGAAGGGAAAGAGAGTTGAGAGTGACTGCTTGAGAGGAGACTTAAATCTTGAAATGAAGGTGAGTGTCTCTGAGAGATGTTTCCACATGTGAACTGAGTTGGTAGACTGCAGTGGAATGACTTTACCTAAAAACTTCATGGCTCCTCATATAAAAATTGGCTGCATAAATTCCAATTTATGGCAGGTAAAGTTAAGAACCAAGTAAACTGTTTGATGAGTGTCTAGTTAGCCAATAGGTCTATAACGTGCCAAGAGTAAAGAATTGCTGTTTTGCTAAATAATCAAGTACCCTGAGTCAAACAACATGTACGTCTACGTACTTTGCTCATCATAAAATCAAACATATTGAGATAAGACCTGAAGAAGGAGTCATTGACCCATGCCAGTGGGTAAAGAGGCCAGTATTTGAGCAAACTCCAGGAAAAAGAAGAAAGACCTGGGAGAGAGGAGAGGTCTCAGGGCAGCAACAGAACAGTAGGTGTAGCCCTACTATGGTGGCAGAGAAGAACTCCCTGCCAGTCCATCTCCTCCACAGATCTTCTATCTACCCTTCCTCAGGTGATATACTACTGCCTGCTTCTTATTGGCTTTTCCTAGCCTGACAAGTCTTCCAAAGTCCCTTAGACCTGAGAGATGACAAGAGATGTCATCCTGTCAGGGCTCAGCTGGGAGGAAAACTGGTCTGCAAGTTTAAGCAGAGCAGACTCAATAGAGCAAAATATGTTGGGGCAAAAAATAATAATAATAATATGTTGAGGCAAAGGAAAACACAGGATAAAAATCCAGGGAGTACTGGGTTTGACTAGGCAGAAATGGAGAAATAAGAAGTAAAAGCCAAGCTGGTTGTTAATCCATTCGCACCTAACAGATGACTTAAACAGAATAACTCTCCATTCTTAGTACATATTCAGTCTCAAAAGTTTCAGAAATAATGACCGGTAAAAGTAGAATTGTGCATTTTCATCCCCTATCTACAGTACTTGAGATAATGTTTCCAGGTAGTTAGAGGGAAAGAATAAAAATCATGCTGGGCTGGGTCTGTTCCCAGCTTTGGAACTTGGCAGCTTTTTCAGTTTCACTCAAAGTTCTCAGGTCAAAGGCATCAAGTAGAAGAGGTATTCATGTAAACACACTGTGTTTTTCTGTGAGTTACAGGCCTACTCTAGTTATTTATTTTAGATTTGCAAAAGTGTTCTCATCCCAGTAGCTTCAGGGCATGTGACAATATAAAAATTGAGACTCATTAGAGAAAATGTCTATGCATTTCAGCTTTACACAATAGCTCCCTCTTGATCCTCAGCAAACACTAAATGAGAATTCTTGTAGATCATTTGCATTATTCCCTAATTGCTGATGAATTTTAAAAATGTTTTAGGACACATCTACAATTAAAGAATAGCCTCATCAGTAGAGGACGATCATTTTTATGACATCCTATAGATGATAAAGTAAAATTAAAATTTTTCTTCCGATGCTTTCTTTTTTCAAACACTTTCTCAAAGATTATGATGTCATATTCTCTCAATAGCTCTGGTGTTGTATCTGCAAGTGTGTGCTCTTTCTACAGGGTTTATCATTCACCACATCTATTGATGAGTTAGACCTGGGAAAGCCAATCCAAGGCACTGGACTGTTAGGAGAGCTGCACTTTGTTTTGCTTCATGTAGAAGGTGGGATCTCTGTGGTTAGTCATCTAAATATATTATGTATAAAAGAATGTGCATTAGAACTCTGACACTGCTTCTCTTTTAGAAATGGAAATCCATGAGTGAAGTAATGCATCCTAGATAAACTTGAGATGGTTAACATTTTGGCCTCCCCAGATGTCGTCATTATCTATTTCTTTAAGTCAATAGTTTTCAAATATTTGCTTCTAGTATTACAAAATGGGATTTTGAATACTCATTTAAGATGTGTGATACAGTTCCCACATGCTTATGGGTGCCTAGGATGGTGTGCAGTTCATAGTACTGGAGTTGTTTGAGGTAAAATAGTAAAATTGGGAGTAAAATATGTTATATCTCTTGCAAAGTATTTACTGGCTCTTTGAAGAAAAATATTAGCAGACAAAAACAATTTAAGTACAGTTTTAAGGCAACACTTAATAATAATATAAAAATAATATAGTGTGATCTTATGGCTGTGGAGAGATGAAATAAGAAGAACCCAGAACGGGTTGGGTTATGTTATAATGGCTTCCTGAAATACCTGTTTTGACCCAGATTTTGATGGCTAGGTAGAAAAGGGGAGGCATTGCAAGCAGAAGAAAGGGCATGTTAAAGCAAGAAGTACTTGGTAAGTGTAGGACATGAAATTCCCAAGTTAACTACACAAAGAATGTGCATGATGTGAATAGGAAAAACAGACTTAGGTAATGAACTTTTCTTTTACATGAATTTAAACATTTGTTTTAGGATTAGTTTTTCTTATTTTATTAGGACTTTTGGTTCAAATTATGTACAAATCAACTTGACTAAAGTAAAAAATAAAGGGGGGAGATTTATTAAATAAGTACTGGGAAACACCTAGAACATTGAGACATCTAGCAGGATTTTAAAAATTATATATATTATTGACATTCACAATATGTCAGGGGGAACCTCTCCAAGCCCCTTATTCCTCAAAGCTCTCTTCCCATATCTCTGCTTCTCTTTCTCTCCTCTGTCTTTCCATACTATTTTCTCTGCTTCCTGATCTATGTGGTAAAATACATGTCCCAAATTTACATCTTCTTCCACCAGCCCAATGAGTTTGAAATCTCTTGGATTTTAGTTAAAATTGTCAAGAAAGTGAGTCTACTAGGCTCAGCTTATATCAGGTGACTGATATAGGTGATATAGGTGATATAGGTGATATCTAGGTGACTATCCTAGAATCTGTTAGACAGCCTCATGATGTGTAAAGATGGCTATCACAAATCTGTACCTGTCACACAGTGGATGAAAGTAAATGATGAATTCCAGAGAAGGAAGGTTAGATAACCCAAAGTGTGTCTACTATACTTACATATCTAAATTCTCATTCTTTTCTAATGCTTTTTCCCCTTTTTATTGAATTTATTGGGGTGACACTGATTAACAAAATTATGCAAGTTTCAGGTGCACAATTCCATTATATATCTTCTGTATACTGCATTGTGTGTTCACCACCCCAAATCAAGTCTCTTTCCATCACTGTTTATCATTCCAACACCCTCCTCCACCTCCCACAACCCTCCCCACACCAGCAATCCCCGGTGTTGTCCATGTCCATGAGTTTTTTTTCTATTTTTTTTAAATTCCTTCACCCCACTTCCCAGTCCCACAACCACCCCTCCCTATCTCTGACAGTTGTCAGCCTGCTCTCTGTCTATGGGTCTATTTGGCTTGATAGTTCTTTTTTTTTTTTTTTTTTTTGGTTGACACTTCTGATAGCTATAGAAGATTTTATGAATTAGGCTGCTCTAGAGGATTATTTGGAAGCTTGAAAATAGTCTTCATTTGCAGGATGGCAGTAAGACAGGTCTTACTGGCCCAGTCATGCCAGTAAGACAGGTCTGAGGTAGCCTGAGCTCTGGAATTGGAGAATAGGAAGCTAAGGATTCTTGTAGCTTTTTGTAGTGGACACTTTTCAGTCATCTTCTACTACCTTTACTGGACAACAAATTACAATTTGATCAAGTCAAGTAGACTTAAACACAGTTGCAATTTTTAGCTTTGTTGAGTATAAATGATACACAAAAAATTGTACATATTTAATGTATACATTTTGATGAATTTGGACATTTGCATGCATAAACCTGTGAAACTAATCACCACAACCTAGGTACTAAACATATTCATCACCTCCAAATGTTTCCTTGTTTGTTTAGTGTGTGTGTGTGTGTATTTTTGTTGTTGTTTTTGGTAAGAACACTTAATATGATAGCTATCATTTTAATATATTTAAAAGTGCACAATGCCATATTTTTTAAAGTTTCTATTTTTTATTTTCTAAATTATATTTTATTGATTATGCAATTACAGTTGTCCTGATTTTTCCCCCTTTGCCTCCCTTCTACTCAGCAGCTCAACTCCCTCAGGCAATCCACCCATCCACTGTTCATGTCCAGGAGTCATGCCTATAAATTCTTGGGCTACTCCATTTCCTATACTGTACTTTACATCCACATGGCTATTCTGTAACTGCCTATTTGTACCTCTTAACCCCCTCACCTTTTCACCCATTCCCCTATACATCTCTCCTATCTGGAAACCATAAAAATGCTCTAGGTATCCACGATTCTGTCTCTGTCCTTCTTGTTTGCTTAGTTTGTTTTTTAAAATTCAATTGTTGAAAGATATGTATTTTTTGCCATTTTATTGTTCATAGTTTTGGTTTCTTCTTTTTCTTAGATAACTCCCTTTAACATTTCATATAATAATGGTTTGATGATGATGAACTCCTTTAGTTTTTTCTTATCTGGGAAGTTCTTTACTTGCCCTTTGATTCTAAATGATAGCTTTGCTGGATAGAGTAATCTAAATTGTAGGCCTTACTTTTCATGACTTTGAATACTTCTTGCCAGTTCCTTCTAGCCTGCAAAGTTTATTTTTGAGCAATGAGTTGATAGTCTTATGGGAATGCCCCTGCAGTAACTAACTTCTTCTGCTGCTTTTAAGATTCTCTTTTCATCTTTGGCATTTGAATTATTACGTGTCTTGGAGTGGGCCTCTTTGTATCCATCTTGTTCAGGATTCTCTGTTTCCTGAACTTGCATGTGTATTTCCTTCACCAAATTAGGGAAGTTTTCTTTTATTATTTTTTCAAATGAATTTCCAATTTCTTGCTCTTTTTCTTTTATTTCTGGCACCCTTATGATGTGGATGTTGGATACCTTGAAGTTGTCCCATAGGCTGCTTATACTAACCTCACTTTTTTGGATTCATTTTTCTTCTTGTTTTTCTGATTGGTTGTTTTTTCATTCCTCATGTTCCAAACCATTGATTTGATTCTCTGCTTTATTTACTCTCCTATTATTTCCCTGCAAATTGTTCTTTATTTCAATTAGTGTATCCTTTGTTTCTGACTGGGTCCTTTTATGTTGTTGAGGTCCTCACTAAGTTCCTTGAGCATCCTTATAGCCAATGTTTTGAACTCTGTATCTGATAAATTGCTTATCTCCACTTTGTTTAACTTTTTCTGGAGTTTTGATCTGTTCATTTGGGCCATGTTTCTTTATCTCTTCATTTTGTCAGCTTCCCTCTATTTGTTTCTATGCATTAGGCAGAGCTGCTTTGATTCCTTGTCTTAGTAGTGGGGCCTAATGTAGTAGGTGTCCTGTAGGGTCCAGTGGCATAGCTTCCTCTATCACCCAAGCTGAGTACTCAAGGCACACCTTCCATGTGGGCTGAGTACACACTTCTCTTGTACTTGAACCTTGGATGCTATCAGCCAATCAATGGAAGGGATTTACCCAGATCAGTCAGTTGCGAGGTCTGGCTGTTACCAATGACCACCAACCTCCACCCTTTGTGGAGGATCAGCTGTGCAGGGACAGGATAGTGGTGTTCTGACATGGTCTGTAGCTGTCTACTGTGTGTGCTGGCCCTGGGGTTTCCCAGATGGTGCAGGCCAATGTTAGCCTCCACCTAAGTGTTGTCTGGGGCCACTCTGCCCAGGCTATAAAGCCATCTGAGATGCTGCTACTTGTGCTGGGCTTAGATTCCCAGGTGAAGCCACACTGTGAAGGTAGGCTGGCTGCTGCCAGGGTCAGTCCCAGGGCTCACTGAGGCCCTCTGTGCTTGTTTGAAAGGATTTAGGAAGCTGTGAAACAGGAGTCAAGATCAGCCATTCATATGGAAAAGCAGCTTGGGTAGGCCTATAAGTTGGGTGGGGCAGAGTCCTTGAGGATCCTGAAGGCAGGTAAAACAATGTTAGCTAGGTTGACAGAATCTCAGATGTGGCACCAGCTTGCCAGCTCTTTGAGGGGAGGGTTTAGAAAAGGGATGATGGCTTCTGTTTGCCTTGATGCCAGACACTTTAGTTCCTCCGTATATACCAGTGGTACTTTCAAATTGCTACCCCGGGGCTGCAGCTCAGAGGGAGTGAATCTGAGTAGGTGGGTTCATGTGTGGGTTCTTTAAGAGAGCTGTCTGGGGCTCCAGCAGCTTCTTCCACTGCCTCAGTGTCCACTAGTTTTTGCAGCCAGAAGTTGTCGGGGCTTATCTTCCTGGCACTAGAACCCTGGGCTAGAGGGCCTGGGGTGGGCTGGACTCCTTGCTCCCAAGATATCCCTCTTAAATCTTTGTTCACCACAGTGGGTAAGGGGCCAGGCTGTTCATATCTGCACCCTTGTTACCAGTCTGGATGACAAATCTGGTTTCTTTAATTCTGTAGTTGTCTGACTTCTGTTCAACTCAATTTCTGATGGCTCTGAGTGATAATTGTTCTATATTTTAGTTGTAATTTTGATGTAGTTGTGTGAAGAGGCGAGCCATGTCTGCCTATGCTGCCATCTTTACTGGAAGTCCATACTGTTATCTATGCATTTGAATTTTTAATGTACCCTTGATATAAAGGGGAAAATAAGACCTACCATGAAAGAAATTTGAAATTTAAGATTAGAAGATATTAAGTGTTCCAATCGTGTATTTTATTCTGAAATTTGTTCTTGATTTATAACAGAAATTCTCTTTTTTTTTTTAAATAAGAATAAAAGTGAAATATAATTCCTCATTTTCACAAATCTTTTTCTTGGCATGTTCACAATTACTCAGAATATTTTTTAGACCTTGTTAAGATAGTCAGACTAAATTGACCTAGTTACATGCATGTTTCTTTTTGCCATGAGAGCTTCTTTGCTACTAATAATAGAAAATCCACTGAATGGGCTAGTGTTATGTCCTGCCAATGAACACTACACAAGTTAATTTTCTCAATATGTCAGGAAGGTTATAGGCAAGGCCATGAAATGTTTAAATGTATATCAGAACAGTCATCCCAAGGTGGAACTTAATTCTAAAATTCAAGCAAGCAATAAATAGGGTTCAAACCATGAGTCACCCCACTCTGCTTTTAGCACTGGACTCTACTGACTCATAGCTTCTCTTGATTCCATACATGTAGGTCATTGATGTACATGAATACAAAGAGATCAAAATACTAATGATAAGTTCTATAGCTTTGGGATCTATCATGAATTAATGTTGTACAGTAGCATATAAAAAACAATTCAGCCTCATGGTATAATGTAATTATTTCCATGACAGAAAAGGTTAGGGTTCATTTTAACATTATTTATTCCTTCTTGAAAAGGCAATAAAATTGCATTCTGGAATTATGGTTGGTACTAAGTTAATAAACTGTGGGAAAAGTATGTGGTCCATTGTAATATACATGCTATAACAAAAAAACTTTACTACCTCTTAAATCAGAATCTCTTCATTATCATCACTGATTTGTTCAAAGTAAAGTAGGTTAATATCCAGCTTATTTTTCCCAAGACCTACCAAGGTCTGGGGCTTCAGAGGCTGCAGCCAATCTGGAACTGCTCCTTATGCAGGCTGGGATGTCAAAGGCATACCTCATCTTACACTGCAAGTTCTCCAAGGTTATACAATACTAAGAAGAAAAGACAAAGTCACTGTTTTGATTCCCAGTCAGAGCACATAACCAGGTTGCAAGCCAGGTCTCCAGCCAGATCCCCAGTTGGAGGCAGGTGAAAGGCAACCATACATTGATGATTCTTTCCCTTTCTTCCTCTGTCCCTGCCCTTCTCTCTGAAAATAATTAATAAGTTCTTTTTAAAAAATGATTGAGTGAATAAATGAATTCATAAGAAGTGAATCTGTGCAATTCAGTGCAAAACAGATGACCCTTTTGTGTCAACTTCAGTGTGTGCTACCTAAAATGGCTTTTATAAGTATCTGACTACAGTCTTGGCTGGTGTGGCTCAGTTGGTTGGAGCATTGTTCTGTACAACAGAAAGTTTGGGGATTCAATTCTTGGTCAGTGCTGCACATACCTAGGTTGCGGGTTCGAGTCCCAGTTGGGCTACGTATGGAAGGCAACCAATTGATGTTTCTCTCTCATTGACATCTTTCTCTCTCAAATCAATAAACATGAAAAAAAAAATGTATCTGACTACATCAGAGTGGAAATATGCTCCTAAAGAGGGTACAAGCAAGAAGGAGACACTATGCTGTGCAAAAGGCCTTTCCCTTCATACTTCATCATAATAATTATCACTGTTATTATCATAGTAATAAGCTCCCATTAACTATGGAATATCTCTTTTTTGTGTGTGCTGCTTGCTTGTTCTGTGTTTTCCCTTCTTTATTAAAAAAAAAAAAAAAGAAACCTTCAGAAATAATACCAAGTAAAATTGTGTGGTGTTATGACCAAATATACTTCCCCATTAAAGATATTTTTTCATGTATAGTATTTTTGATTTACTATTTTCTAGACTTAGACTATGTCCTATTGGCAGGAACAAACTCTTCCCCCTAATATTTGACACTCTCTACTGTTATCTGACCCACCTTATGAACTCTACCTCATGCCTCTCAATGTACACCCCACACCAGTTAACCTGATCTTTTCTCTTGTCTCATGCTATTTTATTTTCTAGATTTTGGTTATTTTATCCCCATATCTGGATACCATATCCTTTCCCCAAGTTACTACTCTCACTTTTTATTCTAGTTCAAGTTGTAGTGCTCCCTAAAACTTTCATCTGTCCAGTAATTTTTCACCAACTTTTTATTGCATTTACAATTCTTACAACTAAGCCAGGGTACTCTGCATATATTTTTCATGATAGGTACTTGATAAATATTTGTTGATTTTTTTTTAGCTGTGGTTTTGTGAGTCAGTATTTATTTCCATAAATGCACTTAATGGCGACTCTGTCCTGAAACACTAGCTGGAATGCCGTGAATAGATGATGTGTCACACATTTTAAGGATATCATGCAACACAATTTTCTTTGTCCTTCTGAAGTAGAAACACATGAACATGGTCTGCATGCAGCCAATGAGTTTTTGTTCATTCCAACGTAGAATATTATCATTTCAAAGTTCTTACATATTTTTCTTTGATTCTCTAATGCCTTAAATCTGTTTGTTACAGCAAAACAAAACTAAAAGTGTCTTCTTGAGTTTATGAACTTGACAATGACTTTTTCAGAAGCCACCTTTGACTATAAGGATATTGTGAGTCAAACTGCTATGGGGATCTGCTTGTACAGTGATCTTCTCTTTAGTTATCCTTCTGATAAGCTCTAAGTCATTCCTCTAATGATGATGGCTTATAATTAGAAAGCGCTTTCTATAGCCAGATGTGGTCTTGTGCCAAAAAAATGTAACATTAACAGTACACACCTGATTGATAAAAAGATGATGAATATTTATAATTTATTGAAAATGTATGTTTTTGGCTTTTGATAATAGGAAAGAAGCATATACCCAAATAATTCTCCTACAACTATCAGTTAAGACTCTGGACCAAATATAAGACACAAATGTTGGAGGCATTAAAAGCCAACAAAAAAAAAAAAAAAGGAAGAAAATGGACGCAATATGATTCTTGAAATATGGGAAGCAAGCTGGAGGAGATGTGAATTTTTGTGGCTTTTCTTTTGAGGGCAATCTCCAATCCATGCAGCATACAGAGCCTTAGAACTCAATCAGAAAAGAGAAGTCTCCTGTACCAGGAAATCAGAAGTTAGAGGAAGAAATTCTGCAGGGGAGGCAGTCACCAATAGGAGCAGATCTTCAAATCTGCCTGCAAGCTACTGTCAAATTTGTCTGAAATGCACAAATGAGAAGCAAGGAAATAATATTCCACTGTAAATCACTTGTAGAAATGCTGAAGGAGCTGAACAAAGATTTCAACATCTGCCTAGTACTGGGAGAACAGAACTTGACATTTATTCCCTGTTAAGTTGACAGGGCTCAGTGAACATTTTGAACTTCCTATTAAAACCCCAGAAAGGCCACACCTTAGGAGGGAGAATCATGTCCCAGAATTAACATTAAAACTGAAATACATCCAACCTAACAAAGCTCAAAACTAAAACCAAATATTAAGAGGATCAAAGGTGATCCACAAATAATTTAAATGCCTTCCAAAACCCCCCTCAACACTCTTCATAGGGAATGCACAACCTCTATAATGTATATTAATTCACAGTGCCAAATATAAATAGTTTTAAATTTGTAAATAGTTTTAAATGTGCATTAAGAGTTAAATAATTAGCCCTGGCTGATGGCACAATGGATAAGGTGCCGACCTGTGAACCCAAAGGTCTCTGGTTCGAGTTCCCAGCCAGGGCACATAATGAGGTTGCAAGCCAAGTCTCCAGTCAGTTCCTTAGCTGGAGGCAAGTGAAAGGCAACCATACGTTAATGTCTTTCTCCCTCTCTGCCTCTCTCCCTTCCCCTCTCTCTAAGAATAATAAATAATTTTTTTTAAGTTAAATAATTATCAATTATTAAAATATTAGGAAAATGTGACCCATAGTCAAAAAAGATCAATTGAAAGAGATTCACAAATCAGTCTGGTGCTGAAATTGATAGTCAAGACTTTAACTATGGTAAATGTGTTACAGGATCTTCAGAAAAATGGAATAAAGAGATTGGTAATTTCATTTGTGTTGTGAAACTAAAAAAAAATACACCTAAAATTTTTAAAAACACAATATTTGAAGTTAAAAAAGCATTGTTGAGATGAACAGCAAAATGGATAGAGCAGAATAAAGGATCAGTAAACTGGAAAAGAGGCCATTAGAAATTTGTTAAGGCTAACTTTGTGACCCAGCATATGGTATATCCTTAAGAATATTTTATGTGCACTGGAGAAGGAGGTATAATCTGATTTTCTGGGATGAAAGCCTCCATAAATGTCATTTATCTCATATTGGTCTAATGTGTCATTTAAGCCGGGTATTTCTTTATTGATTTTTTTGTTTGGATGATCTATCTAGAGTTGTCTAGTAGAGTATTTAGGGCCCCTACTAGGATAGTGTTTTTGTCAGTTTCTTTTTTTGATTTTGTTAGTAGTCATTTTATATATGTTGGTGGTTTCTGATTGGGTACATATATATTGAGAAGTGTTATGTCTTCTTGATGTAGCATCCTCTTTATCATTATAAGCTGTCTATCTTTCTTTGCCTCTGGTTACATTTTTTATCTTGAAATCTATTTTGTCAGTGTTAAGTATGACTACAAATGTTAATTCTCCCCAATAATCTAACACAATTCAGAGTTGTATGGGAACTTGAGCAAAATCACAGTTAGTCGGCCTTTAAGAGGGTAATGGTTAAGATGTGTTCTGAGCACCGGCCTGCAAACCCAAGTGTATCTGGTTCAATTCCCAGCTAGGGCACATATCCAGGTTACAAGCCAAGTCTCCAGCCAGATCCATAGCTAAAGGCAGGTGAAAGGCAACCATACATTGATGTTTCTTTCCCTTTCTTCATCCCTCCCTTCTTTTGACTCTAAAAAAAAAAAAAAAAAAAAGAATAAAATCTTTAAAAATAAATAATAAAATAAAATATATGTTCTGGACTGAAGTAGACCTGAATTCAAATGCTATCTTTCCACTAAATAACTGAGTATATTTAGAAATTTTATTTAATGCTTTAAGCATTCATTTTCTTGTCTAAGAAATGCATAACAATGTCTCAAGTTGTGAAAATTTGAATAAAATAATCAATGTAAAGAATAGTATCTGAAGCTAGGCATTGAGTAAGATCTCCATAAATTTTAGCTATCATTATTTGATCTGAGGTTAAAACTCAGTATTGCCTATGAAGGCCATGTCCTTAACCATTGCTCATACTACCTCTGTCTGTTCAAAAACAACTAAAAACCATAAAAAATAAGAAACACAAAACAAAAGAAAATTATTTTCTATCAGCAAATCAAGGGTATAGAAAATACAAATGTTCCTGACAAGTTAAAGAAAAAGATCTGTTCCTTTCTTTGATAGAAGACATCTGTTTTGAAATTGATAAACTTGGGGGTGGAAATATTTATTTTAAATACCTTTAGATACTCAAGATTCTCTTACACAACCTTTTATCATTTTGTTACAGCAACGCATTTTCTGCTGGAGACTTGGCTTGCAACCTAGTTATGTACCCTGGCTGGGGAATTGAACCATTTGCAACAACATGGAGGGACCTGGAGGGTATTATGTTAAGTAAAGTAAACTAGACACAGAAGTATAAGTACTACATGATCTCAATTTTATGAGCAATCTAAACCCTTAGAGCCAGAGCGCAAACTATGATATCCAGAGGACAGGGGAGGACAAGATGGGGGACCTGCTGGTCAAGGAGTACAAAGTTTCAGTTATGCAAGATAAGTAAGTTCTAGAGATCCATTGTACAACATAGAAATTAGGGTTACACAACACTATTGTATACATAAAAATTTGCTAAAAGGGTAGGTCTTATGTTAAGTGTTCTTACTACAAAAGAAAAAAAATACATGTTTTGAATAAATAAAGGGGAAAAGGTGAAAGTTTTGGAGATGATGAGTAAGTTTATGGCCTTGATCAGGGTGATGGTTTCACAGTGTATGCTTATCGCCAAATTCAAGTCGTATATATTAAATATGTATAGTTTGTTTGTATGTAAATCCAAACCTCATAGGGTGTTTTAAAAAATAAAACAAATAAATAAAATGTAAAACATAAAATTAAACCAACATCATAGTAGGAATTAAAATACTAATCTTAAAATGTAGCCTTGTTTGGTGTATATTATTTTGTTATAATGTTCTATAAATAGATATATAAGTAAAGAGCGAAAAACAAAAATAGTAGTGGCATTTTAAAGTTTATAGTAGGCTTTCTGTCTGACTCTCTTTCAATATTAACAAAGTAAACTAGATCACAAAATCGGTTTTGACATCAGCTCAGTTAACACATTTTAGAAGACAAGATTATATCAAACAGTTTCAGAAAAATAGAGATAACCTGAATTAACAACGTAGCATTACTAGTAGATAAACCTGTCACATGGTATTTCTATTTTCAATTGGCTTAATTTAAGACATACTTTCTGCTTTTACCTTCACACAAATTATAAAATGGCCTTATGTCTTGTTAACTTACTTGGCATTTATTTCTCACAGAGACCGTGCTGCTTAAGAAAACAGGTGTTTCAGCAAAAGCCCTGGAAGGCAGCATTTAAGCTTAATGTGATTTGCTTCGAGAGTCAAATAAAGTAGGAACACTTTGTTTTAACACAGCTTACTAGATGATATTTACTTCAATTTTATTAAGTGGTGATTCATCATAAAAAGTACCCCTGACTCTTACACGAATCTGTTTAAACTTGCCAATTCTTTGAAACCAATAATGATGTCAAACATTATGCTTTGGTGTTTGGGGGTTTTGATAAGGTAGGATAAAGTCTAAGGAATATTGTCTTTTGCTTTAGCACATTATTGAATCTCCTTAGTGAATATAATTCATTTTTCACATAATAATAATGGTAATAATAATGATAAAATAATAATTATAATAAATGCCATGGATATTCAGAGTATATATATTTTAAGAAGAATGAAAGAAACAGAAACCAACATTTTGGTAGAAATCATATTTGTCTCAAAGAGGTGGAAAAGCAGCAATATTGCTAAAATTGTACATCTGGATGTTCTACTTAGTTGATCTTGCTGTGAACCAAACTAGAAAACTCAAGGTATTTAAGTCTCATTAAATTTGGGATTATCCAGTGTGGCAGGCACTTCAGGCCAAAACCCACAGAAGGATGAGTCTTTCTTGCATTTTTTTTAAACTAAAGAAAAACCAACCCTCATTGGTGGCACAGTGGATAAAGTGCCAGCCTGCGAAACCAAAGGTCGCTGATTCAATTCCCCAGCCAGGGAACGTAACCAGGTTGCAGGCCAGGTCTCCAGCCAGGTCCACAGCTGGAGGCAGGTGAAAGGCAACCACACATTGATGTTTCTCTCCCTCTCTGCCTCTCTCTAAAAAAATAATAAATAAAATCTTTATAATAATAATAATAAATGAAAATTAAAAAAAGAAAGAAAGAAAGATCAACCTTCTAGGATTTGGGTTCAATGATAAGTAACAATTTATAGATGTTTGATGGTCTAGAAGATGGATAATACCAAGAGCAGCCTGCTTTGGCTCACACTTGTGGCTGAAAGGTGTAACGCTCCTTATTTGAACCTCAGTGAGAGGGAGGTGTGAAGCTTGACTGTAAATCCCAAGGACTTGAAATAGCACTTTTCTCCCTGGATATCTTCTCCACCCTTATAATTAACCCTGAAATGGACCCTTCTGACTACAGGATGGAGACACTTTGGGAACCCCTCCCCTTGCTGCCCTTCACACTTGGACTTGAGGAGCTGCAGGAAGAGAACTCTTGAAAAGTTTCTGATAAGGCCTGGTAACCTCTGAAGGATGTCTAATTTCTCATTGATTACCAAGCTTTACTTTTTCCTTTGATTGGACTTTTACTAAAGCTGAGATCTTGAAAAATATACATTCAAGGGGCCAGAAATGTATTGTTAAACAATTGGGTACCATTTTTACAAATAGAAGGGGATAGCATGCTTATAATTGGTCTGCAAAGGAAAATGTGGCATAATTTTTATTTGCTCTGAGTGTAACTGTCTGATGTTGGGTTTTGGCGTTTTCTTGTGGGAAACCAAGTACAGGGATGTTCTGCCAAGACAAAGGAAGGAGGAAATAAGTACCACACCCCAGTAAGACTATATAGAGGTTTTAAAAAACATTTTTAAAAATAGCTTGTCTGATGATAGAATCAATTGACCTTAAGGATTATTTCCTAATCCTCCTGCTATGAGGTGTTAGTTTCCAAAGTTATACGACTATTATTCTGACAGTAGTTCCATTTCTTTCTTTTGGGATTTTTCAAATCCTTCTCATAGCTCTGCCATGGGAGGAGGCATAGCTGCTTTGAATCAGGGCCAGGCCTTTCTACACTCTTCCCTAGGCCATATGATTTTTTTTTTTTTCAGTGTTCTATTAGTGCTATGACAAGAAGAGCTTTTTCCTTCTGCAGAAATATCACTTACAATTTTGAGATGATTTCCCAGTTATACTCATAATTACTAACCTCTGATAATAATTCATCTCCAACATATGTAAATCACAGGTAAAGGGCAAGGGGGAAATTGATTTTCGAACTTCCCATTACCCGTTTCTCTTGATTGATGTAGACAGGCCAAAATTATATTCTGAAATTTTGGAAGGTCTTCAAAGATTACTTTGTAGTGTCTTATTTTCCGAGATACATCTTTATAACTGGAACAGATCTAAAAGTACTAGGTAGATTGAATACTGGTTATCCAAGGAAGGTACCTATCTTTTTTGATCAAAATTTATTATAATTCTCTGTGATAAAAGATGTATCATAATTTACGTAAAGTGGGAAAAAGAAGTGGAATAAAAGGATTAAATCTTTTTTTCTTATGTGTTTATTGGGCCTTGATAGTTATTAACGCTGTTTTGCTTAAATTGCCAACATCAGGATCAGCACAGACTCTTCTACACCTGTTCTGTGAATGTATTCACTTAATAGATACTTGAAGTACACATTATGTGCAATTTTCTTTAGAAGTGCAGCATTCAGAGATGAAATAGATAGGATCTGTGTCTTCAATAATAACTTAAAAACCTGTCAAAGTTGTACAGTAAATAATAATAATATTTCTATCACAACATAATACCAAGCCTGAGCTCCTGCCTTAACTTTCTTTTTTTTTTTTTTTTTTTTTTAAGATTTTATTTATTATTGCCAAATAGAGGGGAAGAGAAAGAGGCAGAAAAGAAGAGAAAATCCATGTAGGTTGCCTTTCACCTGCCTCCAGCTGGGGACCTGGCTGGAGACCTGGCTTGCAACCTGATTATGTGCCTGGCTGGGAATCGAACCAGCAACCTTTGGGTTCACAGGCTGGTGCCTATCCAATGAGCCACCAGCCAGGCTGCCTTAACTTTCATAAGCTAATCCTGTCTAGAAATACATTAATTGAACAATATTGCTTGGAGGTATATTATTCTTTTAATCATGTGAAAGAAAAATGAATTAATTCAACTTCTTGTGCATTAAGTTTATTGGCTGAATATAGTTTAAAAACAGGATGGATTCTAGAGTTTAAAAAACTCTCAAGTAGCTTTTGTAATAGAGTCATGCAATATTTCTTCAATAAAGTAAGCAACACTTGAAATATATCACCTCGTTTCTACTGACTTTACTGTAGAAGTCTGTTATACAGTTGCTGATGCTGATTGTTCATGAAATCATATTCATATCAATTTGACAATCAGTTTTTAATAGTTCATATGATGTGCCAGCGCTGTGCTAGGTGTCTCAGAAGGCTCAAGGACAAGTAAAACCCAGTCTCTTACACATGGGACTTGGACAACTGTAGGAAAGGATTGTGTAGGAAAAATTGCAACAAAAAAAGACACCTTAGAATATAGGAGTTTTTAAATAAAAACTGCACTTTGGATGGGATTTCTGAAGGTGAAATTAAGCCACAGCACCTGGGCTCTAGCAAAGGCTTGAAGACAGTATTGTGAAGGAAGAGAAAATGTCCAAGTTTGTTAGAATTATGGCTTTTGGAAACTTAGGAAACCTGTAAATATCAAATAGCTTGTACCCTGCTCAACAACATAATCACTGTGTTGTCATCTTTCATGGAAAATAGTGCACAAAGATAAAGTTACTCTAAATTCATTTGGAAATAAATTTACCACATTATCAATTGGGATTTGAGCTATATAGAGAATTGACATACAGGCATATTTTCATTCAGTCTGATATTGAAATACACCTGGATTTGTAGATCGACTGGCATGAAAATTTGGCTCCTTAAGACAGGGATCTTTGACCCTCTGTTTCAAAACCACTGATGCTTGGTATGGCATTAATGGAAGACAAGGCTAGGATGTTATTATAGAAGGATATTGAAGAAAAGATTGTTCTTAATTTGGAAGAAGACATTAAAATATAAGAACAGATGTCTTATTTGTCGTATTCATTATTGGATACACATGCTTAACTGAATGCCTAGATTACAACATGTGCTGGACAAATAAAAATGTGTTGAATAAATAAACAAATGAATGAAACCAATTATGGAACACAGTTTCAAAAAGTACAGGGCGATAAAAAATGTCAAGTGCTATGAAGCAACAAAGAAGGATGGCAATAGAAAACAAGAACACCAGGTATTGAATTATATGGGGTCTGGAGTAATCTTCATAGGACCCTTCTTGAAGAGCCCCAGAAATGAAGGCCATCTTGATTGGGGTTAAAGAAAGATCAGTTAATGAAGAAGGTGGAGAACACACAATTATTTCGGAAATTCAAACACTCCCTTTGAAGACGACTTTGGCATTGCTTAATAAAGTTGAGTTATACATATCCTTTGGCAGAACTATGAATAAGGCTGTGTGGTTTCTCACTATGGGGGAATACAGAAAATGAACATTATAGAGGTCTTTGATTCAGATCATAAATAGTTAGAGGTAATAGGGCATCATGTTGGCAACTTGTTTTCAAGTGGTTTGGGAAAAAATGTACTTTATACTATATCTGACCATTTCCTAAAAGGTTGGAATTATTTTAAGTTTAAAAATAAATCATCAAAAGATTTTAAAATAAAAATAAAGTTTAAAATGCATGGCATCATCCTGGCTGGTGGCACAGTGGACAAAGCAAGGGCCTTCAAACCCAAAGGTCGCTGGTTCGATTCCCAGCCAAGGCACATAACCAGGTTGCAAGCCAGGTTTCCACCAGGCCCATGGCTGGAGGCAGGTGAAAGGAACCACACATTGATGTCTTTCTCCCTCTCTGTCTCCCTCCTTTCCCCTCTCTCTAAAAATAATAAATAAAATCTTTCAAAATAAAATAAAACAAAATGCAAAGTATCAGTGAAAAACCTAGAGCTAGGGCAAGAATTTTAACAAAAGGCAATGTTAAATACCTGTGAGTTTTTTGTGGGGTTTTGTTTTTGGTTTTGTTTTCTAGAATCAAGAGAAGGTTGATATGTTTACAGATAGGAGAGAATGATTAAGTTAAAAGAGAAATACAGCTGGAACCTGTTTGAATAAATGCTTCAATCCAACATGCTAAGTTTTGTGGGACAGAAGAGAGAAAGTAACTGGTAAAGAGACCAACTTCACTTTTACCTTCAGGATAATGGATTGCAAATGCCTTGACGCAAGAGCACGTTCCCTTTCACCTCACAGTGACTCTGCAATTCCTTAGCAGCGGGACTGCAGGTCAGTCTTGATAGGAATGGACCTAAGAGTTGCTAGAATGTTCAGGACCAATGTTCCCAATATTCCTGGATGTCGGCTGCTACAGAAAGCTCTGATTTTGCCTCCCTCCCAGTTACAAAGACACCAAGGAAGGTCTCATTATTGAGGATATTATTGCTATGTGTATCCAATGGCGTTGTGTCTATGTTCACCAGTGTGTTTTTACCATTCATCAGCTGTGCTCCTGTGAACCATTTTCACAGTCATCAGAGGGCTGTTACTACTTGTTATCTAAATCTGGCTCAGAAAATGGGGGTGTTATGGCTCTGGGGTACAATATGCAGTACTTAAGAAGTGGCTTAAATTGGCTATCACAGCCACTTTGGGAGATTAAACAAATGGGGTTGTAATCTATTTTAGGAAAGTAGTGTTGTATTTGAGTTCATCATAACCTCCAAAATGACTGTGGCTAAGTGAGTCAATAATATTGCTCTTGTCATTGGTATACAACTATCAGTTGTGGCAAGCTGTTGTAATTCTGTTTAAACATGTTTGCAAAGCAGGCATAACAGGTAGACTGGGAGACCATAGATGACATAAATAACATTTATTTTTGCTGGAAAAGGTACATAAGATTATATGATTACAGGTCTTTAATTATCCCAGAGAAAATTTGAGATGATGGTGAAGATTAGATAATGGCCATTTCCAGGTCCTAAGAGAGAGACAACATGTGAAGATCACAGGGTTTGTATTCAGACCATGGTTCTGTTTCATCCCAACTTGTAACTTTAAGCAAGCTAGTGAACCTCATTTTCTCCATCTGTAAAGTGGGGCTAATGGTACCTTCTGGGGGTTTTATAAGGATTAAAGATAATAGATGTAGAATGACTAACTATGTTTACCTGCTTACTCAAACCCTGATCTACTTGCTCATTAGCTATTAGTGTTCTTTATATTTACACCACACAAACTACATTCTAATCTAGAACTCCCTAACAGTCTGCTTACAAACATTCACAACCATCAAAAACAAGCAAGCATACAGATTAAAAAACATAAACACACATTTGAAAGCCTTTGCAGGTGGTGGTATTTTCCGATAAATCTTCCATGTTATTTTCTTCTTAGCTACCATTTCTCAACCTCATGAAAATAAAGAAAAGAAGTGATATCTTACTGGGAACAGGACTAGAAAGCTTTAAATTTAATAGAAGATAGCCAGATTTGTTGTAGAATCTATTTCCTCTTTAAGATATCAGAGCATTTAGAGGTGTGTGTAAATGAGCAATCTCAAGAAGAGTTTATGTTCAGTTTATAACAATATTCTCACATGATAACTTATAATCTTTCTCTCAGTAAGGTGGTCTTTGCCTGGGACACATCCTGTTTATTCCTGTTAAGTTTATTCCTGTTATTCTAGCTTAGTTATTAATAGTCCTACGGTCTTTTCACTCCCAAAGTTATCATCACTTGACTGACAATAAATACAGTCATCTTATGTAAAACATCTTGCACTTGAATTTTCCTGAGAACCCAGGTTAGATGCAAAACAATAGAGGTATTGAATGTTTTGCCTGTAACCTGAATAAATTACACAGATGGGCACATAGACTACTAAATGGTTTCACAAGAAATTTTCAAGTTATCATTTTATTATTGGGTTACAATAGACGTACAGCAAAAAGGGAAGATTTATAAGCCCAAGAGAGAACCACAGCAAATGCAAATGCATGCCCAGTTCACTGGTGAGCAGAACCACTGGATACTTGGGCAGTGCAGAGAACTGGGACATAAGTGCACTCATGCCCTGCCCTAGACTTTTTTGAAGTTCCTTCCAAAACTCATAAGAAAGATGAAAGGTACTTAAATTGACTATGAAGTGATTTTTAAATCTAATTCAACTTTTTTTCCAAAATGCTATCAGCTTTAAAACTTAGCTTAATTTGAGCATTTTGAATTCTAAAGTCCCATATCCTAGAGATATGCACATTGCACAGAATTAAAACATGACGTGACACGGAAAATATCCGATGTCTAGACTGCTCTTCCTTTTCCCTTCTGTTATGTCCCTCCTCACCCCACCTCTTCAGTATGTCTATAAAATTTACAATATTTCCAAGGAAGGGGGGAAACTAGGATTATGCTTTTGCCCATTAAAAACTGAAATATCTATATTAATTCTAGCTTGTGGGAAAATTCAAAGACATTTGTTTTTGTAATTTAAGTTATGGAAATAATAAATTCAAATATTAGTTTGTGGAGTGTGAATATATTACATTTTGCTATGATGTCACTGTATCACTTTAAATAGGTTTTTAAGCATTATACTTTTCACTATTATATATTTACTCAGCCTTACCACTATTGAACTATTACTCAAAGAAAAACAAAATGAATATCATGGCATAAAATAAAGACAGATGAAAAGATTAGATGGCTGTCAGTACCAAATACCAATATGTGGATTATTTTAAGTCTAATGAGATCTATGAAATTAAAATCACAAAGTAATAATAAATTAAAGTCTTTATTTTTCATCAACTTGACATACGTAAGTTTCCATGAGTAAAATTTTATGTAAATTCTCTGCTTAAAAAATATTCACCCTGCCCCAAACTGGGGATGATGGGGAAAATGTATTAATGCTATAGTAAACTTCATTATTCAAATATGAACATACCTAATCTCTACCTCAACAGGCTCTTAAATATTTCAGTGGTTAGTTTAGGAATACATAAGAAGTCAGCCACAAGTTCAAAATATAGCTAGAATACTACTCTACAAAATTATCTAAATTCTAGGGTTTTTTTTTTTTTTTTTTTTACCTCAAATTAGTAGATAGAATTTCTACTCTGTGAGGACCAGCTGAGTACTGCAGATATCATTATTTCTGAAGACTTAACTGGTAAAACATGTAGAAAAGGAACAGAGGAAAATGGGACCTCTCCATGAGGAAAAAAAAAGTCAATCTATTATCTAAGATGGAAAACTCCAGAAGGAATAAGTTATAGTTCCAGTAGCTTAAAATAGAGTTGAGTTGTATTAATGGAGGGGGTGGAATCTGACTCAGAAACCAAATTCACTTTTCATTATGGGTTTTAGCACAGTCTCTAGGACAGCTTTCACAAAAGTGAGTTCTGCAAAATACCATTTTTGTGATATATTTCCAAAAAGTAGCATTCTAGTATAAAATAAATTTTAAAGAAAAAAAAAAGAAAAAGAAAAATGCTTAATTTACTACAATATATCTAAAATGTTATCATTTAACATGTAATAATTATATAAGCTATTGACATATTTTAAATTTTTTGTATTAACTCTTTAAAATCCATTATGTACTTTAAATATTTGTAAAAATATGTATGTTTGTAAATGTATTTGTGCATGTGTTTGGTAACATTGAAACTGATATTACTTAAAAATGTAATTCTTTAAACAAATGAATTAACTTCAGCATTCAGCAATAATGAAAAGAAAACTTTGTATTACCATTTGAGAGGCTGATGGTTAAAAGGCAGTAATTAAATGGTGAGTTGTCTGGATGTGAAAGAAAAAAAAAAGTACACATTGGTGGTTACAGAATAGACAAGGTGATGTTAAGAAAAATATAGAAAATGGAGAAGCCAAAGAACTTTTATGCATGACACATGAACATGAACCAAGGGAGACATTACCAGAGGAAATGGGGGTACTGGATGGAGGGGGATAATGAGGGAAAAATAAATACAACTGTAGCAGCAAAATCAATAAAATATACTTTAAAAAATATTTAGCCTGAAGTCTTCTATTATTCCAGAGACCCCTCTGCCATTAATCTATTAATATTTCCATTATTGAGTATAAAAAGAGACTATTGGTACACCTTTATTTTTAAAAATCAGTTTATAAGACCCTTCTGAACATGATATCCATTCAGGCATTATCATGAAAAAGATTTATAGATTTGACTACAAAAGATAACATCTTTTGTAGAACAAATTCTACCATAAACAAAACCTAGAGACAGACTATGTATAATACATAATGGACAAAAGATTCCACTGCTTAATACATAAGTTTGCACAAGTTAAGAAAAAAAATTGTCTCCCATAGAAAAATGGAGACATATTAGAAAAGAGGATTTACATTATAAAGCATTCATATGGAAAATAAGAAAAGATATTCAACCTCTCTCATAAAGAAATTCAAATTAACTAACAATGGGATTGAGTGCTGTCACCTAGTAGACTGAGAAATAACTTTAAGAATGAGAATGTCTATACTAATGAGGAAGGAAATAAATCACTTTAATACATAGCTGGTGAGCACATAAGTCAGTAAAACTCTTCTAGACAGAAATTTGGAATTTGTATTAGAAACCATAATGATGTACAGATCATTTGACATGGAAATTCCTCTTCTAAGTATCACTCCTTAGAAACTGGTTGAAGAAGAGCACAGAGTTATTATGTATAAAGATACTTGTCCCAGGGATTTACACATTGGCAGAAATTAGATCAACTGTCTTTTGATACTGAATTAGTTTAATAAATATGGTAGATTTATAGATAAAATATTTCTCATTAAGGATGTAAATTTATATGTATTGACATACAAAAAGGTCCATAGACATTTAATTTTAAAAAGCTGGTTACAAAAAGAATGTTCATAGTAGGATATACTAAAGTTATATCAATAGTCATCTTTCAGTGGTAAGGTTATATAGATAGAATTTCACTTTCTCCTTATATGTGTCTATATTTCCTAAGTTATTTACAATCAGAATAAAAACAATAAATCTCCCCATCTCCTCATTATGAAAGGGAAATGGTATGGTAAGTAATTTCTGGCCACTTTCAATTAAGTGAGTTAGAAATTTAATTCTATGTCCAGAAAATAGTAATATTTATATTCCAATACAAACCTAAATGGAAAACGTGCTTCTTACCTGAAGCTATCAGACAATGATAATTGGAAATTTTCTCAGACAGAGCTTGTGACCTCTGCAAATAGAAGGTTCATGTGAAATGAAAGGTCACATGTTATGACAATCCATTCGGAGGATTCTCAATATCACATTCCTGTTACCCCAAAGGCTGGCACCCTTGTTGTTGTCTCATCCCTATTTTTCCTTCCTCACCAGCACAAAGTAATCATCATTAGATCCTGGGAACCAGGAGGCAGAGTACTGGAAGGGACTGAGAGAGAAAGAAATGGTGACAACAATGAAAAAAACTTCCTGGCCACAGTATAGAGAACAGAGCTATTAGGCCCCATAAATTTGTTGCTAATTTTGTCTGTGGAAAATCCCAAAAATGGGCCCAAATGCCTTTCCTTCTGCTCTATGCATAAATTTTAAGTCAAAATTTAGCCCAGAGGAGGGAAAAAAGAGCCAAATAAATACATGTAGCAAGCTAAATTCCCCACAAAGGAGCCTTCAGTGTTTCTACTCAGCATTAAGAACATAACTTCTGTCTTTTCTACTGAAATGATTCATGGAAAAAAAAAAAAAAAAGCTGAAAATGTTTTCTTAAGAAGCAAGTCAATGTGTCAGAAAAATATGATTGTCCTAATCCAGTTTAACTTTTAACCTCAATAAATAAGCAAAAGAAGGTTGCAACCTGAACCTTCTTAGCAGTGAATGTTTCTCTTCCTTCTTGCTTATGAAGAGTTTTTTCTTTTTCATCCTGGGGCTAAAGGGATATTATAATTCATCAAAATTTATCCCTACAGGATTCTAGACACCCCCAAAAAATGAGCTAGTGAAATAAATTATGAAACTTGCTTTCACAAATGTATTTTATTTTTTAAAGAAGCAGGCCTCCATTTGGATACAACCTGGGGTGAGAGCAAAGGACTATTGCAAGGCCCTCTGTAAGACCTTCTCTCCCAATATAAGGAGCAGCAGAGGGGGGTCAGGACAAAAGACTCCACCAGTATCAGCCAGTTATGTCATCTTGAGCAAGTCCCTTCACTGCTCCTGGACACTAAGCAATGTAGAACAGATTATGGTTGACAGAGATGGAGGTGGGAGAGAGGAGGAATTTGAGAAAGGTGGTCAAAAAGTATTAACTTTCAGTTATAATTAAATCCTGGAGTGTAATCTATAGTATGATAACTACAGTTAACAATAATGTATTATATATTTGGACTCTGTTAAAAAGTAGATCTTAAAAGTTGTCATCAAAAGAAAAAGGTCCTGGCCAGGTAGCTTATTTGGTTAGAACATCATTCCGATACCCCAAGGTTATAGGTTCAACCCCTGATCAAGACATATAAGAATTAACCAATGAATGCATAGATAAGTGGAACAATAAATCCAGCTCTCTCTCTCTCTCAAACCAATAAATAAAAAATATTTTTTGCAAAAGAAAAATAAAACTTATTACTAGGTTTACTGTAGTGATTACTTCAAAATATATAACAATATTGAATCATTTCATTCTACACCTAAAACTGATATAATGTCATATGTCAATTATTTAAAAAATGGCATTGGCATAAAAAGTGCCTAGACTAAATTGTTTTATTTGTGCCCTGTAATTCTAGGATCTGATTATTTGTAATATAATACTAAATTGAGTGAGAGAAAAAGTGGGCAAATGCATAATATGATCCCATTTTTGTAAAATAAAGTAGAAATAGTAATAAAACAAAAATTTATTCATATGACAAAGACTAGAATGAAACAAAAATTATAGATTGCAGCTTTTTATAATTCTCCATATAAGTTCTTGATCACTATAATATTACAAGTAGTGTTTTCTAAGCCATGGCTTGATTTTTTACTTTGGTAATAATGTCTTTTAGAGACACTATTAATTTTAATGCAGATTAATTATTTTTCTGCTATTTTTTTTTAAAGAATACACTTTTTTAAAAAGATTTTATTCATTATTTTCAGAAAGAAGGGCAGGGAGGGAGAAAGAAGAGGAGAGAAGCATCAATGTATGGTTGCCTTTCACCTGCCTCCAGCTACAGATCTGGCTGGATACCTGGCTTGCAACCTGGTTTGCAACCTGGTTATGTGACCTGACTGGGGAATTGAACCAGCACCCTTTGGGTTCGAAGGTTGGTGCCAACCCACTGAGCCAGACCAGCCAGGGCTATTTTTTCCCCTGTAAATTAGCACTTTTTCTGCCCTGCTTGAGACATCTTTACCCATATCAAGAATTAAAGTGATCTATGATTTATTTTTATTTTCATATTTTTGTATCATGTTTCAACCTGTAGACCAAGGGAAGTACTATACTCAAGGAAAGTGTTACAGGGTGGCATGATTTCATTTAAAATGAAACTTGCATGAAGGAGATGAAGGAGAAGCCTTGAAGAGTTGTATTCCTCGTTTCTATTCTTTACAGAAGGTGATCTGTAAGTAAGTCCCTTAGGGAGTTGATTCTATCTTTCCAGTAGATGCTCTGAATCTCACCATGCATCATTGGCAAATTCCCCTATTTTTGTCAATATTTTCTCTGAATGCCCTCTTGACTCTCTTAAACTAACTGAATCTATCTGCAGTTCTACCCCACCCATTCCTCCAAGCAAGGGCGGATCCAGGTTTGTTGGAGTCCTGTAATGTATGCAATTTGGACTGCCCTTTTGAAGGAGGAAAAAAAGCAAGTAAAATAACAAAACACCCAGGGCAGTATGTGTAAAAGGACAAATGTAAAATGCCTGCCGCTGTCCTGGGTGGGGCCAGAGCAAGTAGGTTGTTCTCACCACAGATCACAACTCCTTTCACAGCTTCTGGGAAGAGGCTATTTTATTTTCCTGCATTTCTGTACACATGAGCCTAGCATTGGGGCACATTGTGGTTTTTAAGTCATTTCTTTTTCTTCTTCTATCAAAAGCCTTCACTTTTTTGACATTTATGCTATCAAACTACTCATCTACTTTTTCTCCTTGTTTTTTTATTACTGACCTATATCCTTGGCCACTGACCTTTTATTTTAGCTCCTTTAGGATTGCCCTTCACATACCTTTGTCACATAACACCATAAAGATAATACTAATGTCACCATTGTCTCTCATCATTTAAAACTGTTCCTCTGAGTCCGAGTCTTCCTCTAGCCACCACTTTGTTTTCTGATCTCCTTTGCAGAGACCCATCCCATAGGCGCTTCCTCTAATTAGTGTCTTCACTTCCTTACCCCCAATTCTATCCTCAATTTTCCTCAAATAAAGGTAAGTGTCACTCTCAAATCAATAGCAAGTCTTGTGTTTCCAAAAGCAGTCATCTCTCTTTGTCTACATCTTACTTGTCATCTGAGCAGCTGCCTACTCCCTCTTAAAACAAAACAAAAAATCATTTTTTCTTGGTTTCCATGACACCACATTCTCCTGGTTTCCTCTCACTCTCCTGGCCATTTATTCTGGCCTCTCCTCTCTGCTCAGCCTTTAACTAAGAAAGCATTTCAGTCTCAATCCTGATCCTCTTTGCCATCAGCACTCACTATTGAAGTGATTTCCCAATCACATGGTTCTAATGCCATTTAAATGCATGCAATTCCAAGATGTGCATCTTCACCGTTTCATCTTCCCAAATCTCTGGGTGCATAGCTATAACTTGCTATGACAAGTACCACCCACTGGATGACTTGAACAACAGACAATTTATTGTCTCACAGTTCTGTATTCAACAAGTCCAAAATCACAGCAGCAGAGTTAGCTCCTTCAGAGGCCTGTGAGGGGAAATCTTTTCCATTTCTCTCTTCTGTCTTCCGGTACCTTTAGACATTCTTTGGCTTACAGATGGCATTTTCCCTGTCTTCACATTATCATCCCTCTGCGTGTCTGCCTTTGTGTCCAAATTTCCCCTTTTACAAAGACACATTCATACTGAACTAAGGTTCACCCTCGTAACCTCATCTTAACTTGATCATGTGCAAAGAACCTAGCTCCACATAAAGCCACATTCACAAGTACTGGGGGCTAGGACTTCAACAACATTTTTTGTGGGGGATACAATTCAAACCAAAGCTTCTTATGACTGCTTCCTTGACATTGTTCTTGAATGGGAATGTCAAACAATATGCACCAAACAGAAATCTTGATTGATGCATGTACCCACTGAGCTTTTCTTTAGGTTTATTTACTTTAAGAAGTGCTACCACCATTTACTTTTGTAGGTATCATCCTTGATAATTCTCTTTTTCTCACACCTTACAGCTAATACCTCAGTAAATTAACTTAGCTTCATTACACATTCTAAACATGTCCATTTCTCTCTCTGTCTACCACTCACTATCATTTTAATCCAAGCAACTTTCATTTCTGACTTGGACCACTGAAATAGCTGCCTACTTCCATTCCTGCCTCTCCACAATCTAGTATCCACCCTGCCACAATCAACTTTAACCTTAAATTTTGTTTATTTTTGGCCAAAATAATATATATTCATATATTTTAAAAATGTATGATAGTATCTAAAAGCTTCAGTGAAAAACAGCAGCAGTTCCTTATGCCATTTTTTATTAACCCTTATTTTCTTGTTTTATGTTCTGTTGTTGACCTCCACATTTCTAAATAATATGATTTCTATTTTGGGGATTATGAATTTATATATTACCTATTGGCTTTTATTTATGGTTAGTGAAGTTAGTTCTGCTATACTGTCATTTCCCATTTTATTCCTTATTTTTCTCAGAAGAGTAATATTTTTTATTGATTGATTTTTAGAGAGAGAGAGGAAGTAAGAGAGAAATATTGACTTTTTTTTTGTTCCACTTGTTTATGCATTCATTGGTAGATGCTTGTATGTGCCCTGTTAGGATCAAACCCACAACCTTGGTGTATTTGGATGATGATGCTCTAACCAACTGAGCTACGCAGGCAAGGTTATTTTCTGTTTTCTAATCAAACAAGTCATCAGGGTTTTTGTTCATTTAACTAATTTTATATTCTAGAGTTAGGCAGTTATTTTTTAAATCTTGTGTTTTACGTGTGTATGTGAGTAATTTTTTTCCAAACTGGCACACCAAATGTCTGAAAATAATTTTATTTTACCATGAAACTTCAGACTTTGGTTGGGTATAAAATTCCTGGTTAAAAACAATTTTTTTTGTACTTTGTCGGCATTCTTCCATTGCCTATTTTCAATGATTACTTTTGAAAAGTTGATTAGTGTTAAACATTGTTCATCTGTAATCTTTTTCCCCCTTTCTCTAGAAGCTTCTAAAAATTTCTTTATCATGATACTCTTATATGTCATGATGGTGTGTCTTGAAATGTTTTTTATTTTTAATTCATTCTCTTAGGAATTTTTTTTTTTTTTTTTTTTTTGCCTCTTAGGAATTTTTTAATCTAAAGATTTATTTCCTTTAATTGGAGGAAATGTTCTTGTATAATGTCTTACATAATATATTCTCCTGTCTTTTCTTATCTATCTGAAATATTCTGAGTTAGATATTATATACCCTGATCCTCCAAATCTTGTTCTTTCTCTTCCTGTTTCCATTATTGCATTTTTGTTCTACATTTTTTTTAAAGATTTTATTTCATTATTTTTAGAAAGAGAGGAAGGGAGAGAGGCAGAAAGGGAGAGAGACATCAATGTATGGCTGCTTTTCACCTGCCTCCAGCCACAGACTTGACTGGAGACCTGGTTTGCAACCTGGTTATGTGCCCGGCTGGGGAATCGAACCTGCGACCTTTGGGTTCGCAGGCCGGTGCCTTATCCACTGTGCTACCAGCCAGGGTTGTTCTACATTTTGAAAGATCATTTTCAACTGTTTTTATATTTTTATTTAATTGAATGTTTGTCTGCTGTTCTAGGATTTTTTTATAGTTCCCTGATTAGATATGTAATATCTTATCTTTCTAATGATACTAAAGATTTTTCAAAAATAATTATGCTCTATTTTTATTTTTCTCTGTTTTCTCCAGGATATCTATGGTTGTTCTCAAATGTTCAACTGTTAATATCTAATATTTTATATTTACTAAGGCTTGGAAACCATACTGAGTCAATGGTTAGGACCGTCCAAGTGGTGGGCTTCACTGGTGGCTGAACAGAGAATTACATGCAAGTATGCTCTGGGGCTTTCATTTTCTTCTCACAAAAATTTTCTTGAAGTTCTTTCCTCTGGAGTATAGACCAACATTCATACAACAGGCTAGTGAACAGGGATGGGAATTATCCCACTCAATTTGCAGGTTTTAGATTAGTCTTCTATTATTATCCTCAAGGTGCACATATCTGTCCTTCACACTGCCATGTGCCCCAACTCCTTTACTCCTCAAATCAAATTCCCCATAGAATTCATGTTCCTTTTTTTTTCTTTCATCAAAGTCATTATCTTGATGCATAACTGAGTACGGGCATGACTAACAGCTTCAAACTTTCATCCAATCTCTTAGTTCTAGGCCTTTGCCTCACCCTGCGCTCCATGGTATCTCATAACTTCAAGTCCTGGGCAGTTAAGTTGACTCATTCCTCTTCAATATTCACCGCACATACGTTAGGTTATAATTACCTGCTTCTGTCTAAATCAGTTACCATTCCGTTATCCATCCGCTTTCATTTTCCAGAAATATGTGGTTATGCTCTAGCTCCTGCTGCCTCCTCTTCTTTTATCATTAATCCTAATGTTTAGTGCCTTTGATATTCCTTTATTATTATTTCAGCAAAGTCGTTGTAGTAAGAGGAGAAAACTACATGTGGTTAACTGGTCAGTCCTTAACATCTTTAACAAAAATAATGGCTTCATGTTTAAAATTCTACACAGAAATTTTATCACATTAAGATAAAATCCAAGCATGGTAGCATGGCTCCAGGACCCCAGGAGATCCTAAGTGTCTTTCTGCCCTGTCACGTGCCTGTCCTCCTCTTTCACCCACTATGGTCCAGCGCACAGACCTTCCTGTTGCTAGAAGGCTTTTTTTTTTTTTTTTTTTCCCAACTCTTAACATAGCTTGCTTCTTTTTAGTTTTCAGATCTCAGCTCAGATGTCAACTTCTGAGACAAATCTTTCTGACTTTCCTAACTCTAAGTACTGCCCTATCAGGACACTTTACTATATCAATTTGCTTTGTTATTTTTTAGAGTATTTTTACCAGCTGCAATGATCTCATGTATGCATGTGTTAACCAATGTGTTGCTTGCACCCTCTTCACTAGAATGGCAATCTCAGGGTACAGAAGCTCCATCAAGCTTGTTCCCTGCAGTGTCCCCAGTGACACAGCATTGATAATAAATATTTGTTAAATTATAAATCCTCAGTGTTACTGTCATCATTTGCCAAACTCGGCAAAATCTACCCATCTCCTCAGATACAATGAAGGAATTTGGGGGAACCTTAGAAAAGTTTATTCTAAAAAGTTTACTCTAAAATTCAAGATACTGTGACTTGAAAGCATTTTATTTTGTGCTCAGATTTAAGAAACTGCTGTGTAGAGAACTGATGGGACCTGAAACAAGTGTAAGAAAAAGTAAAACAAATAGATTGATAATAGGTAGGGGCCAGTTTTAGACATAGTAATCAGGGAGAGTCTCTTTGAGAACATATGAAGATGTATTCTCATCAAGGGGAGAAAAAATCATCAGTGACCCTCCATATCCTGGAAATATTTAGTCTTCTAATCCAGTCATATGCCCTTTATTTTTTGTAACTTGAAGACAAAATTAAAAAGTTCCACCTCCAACGCATGTTATATAACATGTTGATTTGTGGGGAGGGTGGTGGTGGAGAGGAACTAAGATACGCGAATATATACATAAAAAGCAGAGAGGAAGATACACACAGCAATTATAATCCTTATTTCTGCAGCTGGTCATGAAGCCATACAGCTCTCTCTTTTGCAACTGTTTTCAGGTTCCCTTTGCCCTCAGCCTGCATTTCAACTCCTCTCTGTTCTTAGTTTCTTGACATGGTAGGATGATCCACACCTTTTTTCCTGTGGGGTCAGAGCCATTAGTGTTCTTACATGTAATTGGTTGCTGCTTTTTTGCATGACTTTTAACCCTGAATGACAAAGTGCTAAGAAGCATCTATGCAAATACTCTGGGTTTCAAACATACTCCTTTTTGCACCTGTGGTATAGAAACGACCTTATTTTCCTTGATAATCAAAACCAATCACTGATAACGCTATCCCGGTACTACTGTATTACTCAATATATTAAAGTCTTCTTTGCTTGAGAAAACTACAGATGCAGGTCAGGGACCCTGTATTTGAAAAAAAGAGTCAGGTTACTGTGCGTTATGAAAACCAAGAGAGAAGTTAAGTGGATAAAACTATCAAACACTGCTGTCAAATGCATAGGAGTGAAAACAGATCTATAGATTCAGTGACTTTTAAGAGAATGATTTCAAAGGAGAGGTGACAAGAGATAGACTTTGGAGAGTTAAGAAATGCAAGCTAGTTAAGAGGTGAAGGCTGGAATGCAGTTTGGAGGTGGAGAGGACTGGTCTATAGTGGATTACTAGTCATTCAAAATCATTGGTAGGGAAGGGAAGGAAAGAGGGCAGGGCAGGGTGAGAGAATGGTAATCATAAATTTAGCGTATTTCAGTCTGCCCTGTCCGGTAATTCTCCCTAGCCCCACTCAGCTGCCTTGGATAGGTATTTTCTGTTGAGAGAAAATATTCCTTTTTCATTGTCTCTCTTTCTCTTTTTCCGCCTTTCCCTCCATCCTCCTTTCCACCATTGCTGATTTCATTATCCTGCCTACCTTCAGCTGTATATCTGCAGATGATTCTTATAAGCTGGTGGTTCTCAGAGGGGGCCCCAAACCAAACCTCCTGAATGAGAAACTCTGGGAGAGGAGCCCAGCTATGTGTTAACAAGCTCTACGATGATTTTGATATGTGTTAAAAGTTGATAACCACTCCCATAAGCTAATCCTAATTTCTGAACCTTCTTCCAAACTCAAGGTCTGGCTGCCCCTGGGAACCAGATGTGGCTGTCTTTCTCTCCTCCTACTTTCCAAGACCCATAATTCCTGTTTCCCCTATAGTCTCACTGTTCACCATTCCTCAGTTGGAATTTTTTTCAAATTGCTTCATCCTAATTGTTTTTATAGCATGTTTAATTTTTCTATGTCCCTTTTATAATAAAATTAGTTTTAAAAAATAATTTTAACCCTGTATATGGCCTGACCAGTAAAAATTTATTCACTGTGATTTGCATTTCCTCTGTGTTAATCATCTTTGCCAATTTAGGCATTTAAGACTTTTGTACTTTTATAAATATTAAAGCTCTTCATGTATTGGAGGCATAAATTCTGTTAATCGTATTTATCATAAACATTTGCTTGTTCTATTAGTTTTTAAAGTTTTATTTTCTTGTTTTTAAGGCAACAAAGTTGTATGTATGTAATAAATTGTAGACAAATGTGTGGCTTTGTTTTTGTAATATTTTGTATTGTTCAATAATTGGAAAATTATTGTTCCTACAGAATTGAAATAAAGTTTATGATATGGCTTCTAGTGTTTTTCCATGGCTTAAAAAATACCTAACATTTTCCCTGGTTCATTTTGGTTTATGGTATAAAGTACCCATAAGGTTTATTATACCCCAAATACTTATTAGTTAATGATTACTTTCCCAACTGCTTTATTAAAGTTCATTTTTCAGAGGCAGTAGAGTGTAAAGGTTAAGATGTGGCTCTGGAGACCAGCAGTCTAGATTTAATATTATTAGCTTCAGCTCCATCTGATGATGGGAACGTTCCTTCATCTTCCAACTCCTTCATCTCTGATGACACACATCCTCATATGTCATGCATCCTCACAGGTTGCTGTGACTATGAAACGTGTCACCAAAACATCCAGCGCAGGGTAAGGGATCGGTGGTTAACTCTGTTGCATTTCAGAGTTCATCAGCTTCCTTTCTCCTCTTTCATTGTGACATCAACATACAGGTCCACTTTTGCGCCATTAGCGTATTATTGTTTGCTATTGTGACTTTCCAGGTATAGGTTGTTTCAGGGTGATTTTGTCTCAACCCCCTTTTCCAGGAAATCCCATATAAAATGCACATGCTGTAGCTGACTCACTTGTCAAAGTAGCAAAGGAACTTAACAGGTAGACCATAACTTGAAAGAAGAACTAAGGAAGGGTTTGGAAACTATCAGTGCAGTCAGGTGTGCCTAGGTAGGCGGGCAAAATGAATGGGATGCTTTTAGAGGAGAGGCCTTGGGATAGCAGTAGAGTTTTTGATGGGGAGAGAAGGAAGACAAGTGAGTTTAGGAGGTAGTACAAGAGATGACTTGTTGAGAAGAAAGCAAAGAGGCAAAAAAAGGTAAAGAATGGAACAATGAATCATGTGAAAGACAGCCATACTCTGAATCTTCACAGCTTGTTATCTCTTTGAGTGACTGGATAAGGATCCAGCTAAAGGTCTCAGCTCTCCATAAGTAGGCTTTAAAAAAATAAATAGATAAGTAAGTAGGCTTTGCTCACACACAGCCAATGATGTGAAAGCTAAACAATGAAACGTGTACCTCTACATTTAGTGCTAAGCTCTATTCTATTTTGCTTAAGTGTTTAAATGCAAAGTTACTGATTTTTCCCCCCATTGGCTGGGTATTCAAGATATTATGTTTTGCTCTAAAACTTTGGAACTGCTCTTTATTGGTGCCTCCAAATATTTCTCAATATATAGTTACATGAATTTTTAAAATTGTTTCTATCATTTCAAACTTACCTAAACCCCTTGACCATTACTTTAGCATGCTCAATCATTTTGGCATTATTCCACATTTGAAATTATGATTTGTGTTTCCCAAAAGATTTCTGCTCAAATTTCATCTTGACTCCTAACCTTTATTTTACATTACCTAAGAGTGCACAGTGTTACCTTCAGAGAGGGTAGATGCATATTGCATTGAAAAGCTATGCTGGGCCTACTCCGTGAGTTTGCCTTAAAGCCGATTTATGCCACTTAAAGTAATCCAGTATGTGCCTGAGTAATTGAACTCCTTCCATTACCTTCACTCCAGCCCATTTAAATATTTCTCTTTCAGATGCAATTACGTCAGGAGGTGAGCCAAATGCTTTGGGAAAGACATGGACGTTTCTTCCAACACGAAGGCTATTGGCTGCCCACCAAAAACTTTGTTGGTGTTTATAATTCCAGTTCCAACTCTTCTCTCTGCAAGGCTCCCATTTGCAAAGGGCACTGTCAACCCTTCTGCTCATTCTAGGAGAATGATTGGGATTTGAGTTGACTGATGCCCATGGTGGCAGCCACTGAGAGGAAGTTTACCTAGATTTTTTCATTGCTTGGTATTTTGCTACAAGAAAATATCACACACACACACACACACACACACACACACCCATTGTTTCTTATCCTAAGTTTGAAATCAAAGCCTTTTAATCATGTGAAGCAGCATCATATCATTTAAAAAATCTTAAACCTTCCTGACCAGAGTGGCTCAGTTGGTTGGATGTCGTCCCACAAAGCAAAAGGTCACCAATTCAATTTCTGGTCAGGGTATATGTCTCATTTATGGGTTTGGTCCTTGGTCAGGGGACACATAAGAGGAAACTGATGAATCTTTCTCCCCCTCTCTTTCTCCCTCCCTTCTTCTCTCTCTAAAAATAAATAAATAAAATATTTAAAAATCTTAAACTTCATAGATGCAATTTTAGGTTGAGTGCAAGGCTCACCCCTTAATTACCAGATTGAAAAGAAAGGTTTTGTGTATTAATGAAACTAGCAAGTTTCTAAGATAAAGCATCAGTAATTTTTAAAAATGTGCTTAGACAAATGTTTACTCTGTATTTACGTATGAGATTGTCGCTGGAGGCAAACTAAACAATTCAATGGAATACGTGGAGAAAACGAATGATTCTATGTTCTAATAACTGTTTTATGAAAAGCTTTTCGTTCACCTCTCAAAGAATGACTCACAAATTGACACTTGGATAATGGAGTGCAGTTATATTTAACTTCAGAATTCTCCTCAGATGCCAGGTTTCAAGTCTGCTTCTAAGTAAATGTCCTTTTGGGGGCCCATTAGGACTATTCATGTCTTCCCTCAAAACAAAACTATTACGCATGTTCATTTCCCTTCTTCTCTGGACTTCTGGCTGTGAGATTTATACCTCTTCCAAGCCATATTATCTTGGCCTATTGCAGCAATATCACACCCAAGTATAGGGAGCTCAAGTCTGACAGACTTGGCCAGGTAGTACCTAACACAGGTTTACTTCTGTGATCGATCCAGTCAAGAAATTGCCTGAAATAGTATCATAGATGAGGCTTAAAATGAGCTACTGGAAGAACTATTACTAAATCACTGATTGATATCCATTATTAACATTAGACCAAATTCACTGAAATACAGAGAAGTACCTCCAGCCAAGTCACACAGACTGCCCACCCCAGTGCCAGACCAAGGATTTGAGATGAAAGGAGTTAGGCTGTGTTGCTCCTTGGCAAAGTCTTAAAGTTATGCAACAATAACAGGCTTGTCATACATGAGGATATTGTTGCAGCATGCATCAGGGTTTTTGCACCCAGCTACTAAAAATGCATTCATTTCTTTGTTCAAATCTCCCGCCCCCCCTCCCCCACAAACATGCACATTTATTGAAGAACACATAATTCTTCAAAGACAGGGTGCCAAAAGACTTTAGTATCCTTGATGTTACCAGAAAGATATGTGGTGGCACAAAGCTAAACAACTTCCATTCATACATAAATGGAATAAATGGGGCATTGTGTCTGTCCATCTGATATCTTTCAAGGGTACTAGCATCAATATTAAAATTACCCTTTAGAATTAAGAAAGTACTCCTAAGGGTTCTGTCATGTCCACATTTGTGAGATTTAAAATGATAAAATTAACACTTTTATCTCAACTTATATTAGGTAACAAAATATGTCCATATTGAACATCTAGAGTATATGCACATGTGCACACATGTGTGTGGGGAGAAAGGAAGAGACAGACTAATGTATTTGAGCTTACATGCAACATTAATGAGCACAGAGATTATGGTCCAAAAGTCTAAAGTGTAACACTGGCAAATATTCATTTAGTGGCCCTGGGCAAGTTATTTAATTTTTCTCTCCTTCAGTCACTAGTTGGAAATGCTAACACTAACATGTCTTTCAGAATGCATATTCTCTAATTCTGTTTCAAACATTCCTGAAAGTATGGCCTCATAAAATTTCTTCATGCCTCGACATAACAACAGTAGTCAAAGCATGAGACTTCACCTAAAATGCAAAACAAGCAGTGGGGTTCAAGCAGCTGGGGCCAGAAAATCATTTTCTCAGTCTATCCACAAACAGAAAATCTTTTAATATTAAAATCTTTATGACTTTGTGGTACTGATGGGCCCAGTTCCCAAATAAGTGAAATAACATCAAAGTAGAAAATTTTACCTAATAAAACCTGATCCTTGAGAAAGAAGGCCAGTGTCAGGGATTTAGTCCTTTGGGCTTTTTCCACCACAAGACTTGAACAGTAGTCATTTTCTCAGAGCCCTTGAGGCTGCCCCAATCAAGATCTGGGGGGCCCTGGCCAAGTGGCTCAGTGGGTTGGAGTGTCGTCATACACCAAAAAGGATGCAGATTTAATCCCTGGTCAGGGAAAAGACCTAGGTTGCAGGTGCACTTAAGGAAGGCAACCGATCTCTCTCTCTCTCTCTCTCTCTCTCTCTCTCTCTCTCTCTCTCTCTCTCCAATAAAATCAAATCCTTAGGTGAGGATTAAAAAAAAATAAAATAAAAGATCTAGTGGCCCTGATTCTGCTCAGAGTTCCAGAATATCCTGCACTCCTAGGAATCCAGGTTACTTAAAACCTGGCCTAAAAGTTAGTTATTGATCTCTTTTACTCTAGCTTTTGCTTTAAAAAATTAGCTTTTTGGCATTATTTGGGTAAATTGTGTCTTTCCAAGGAAGTTCACTCCAAAAGTAATTATTAAAACACATTCTCAAGACTTAAAAGAGAAATCCCTAATTTTAGAAAGATACTTGTTCCATGACCTATGGAATAATTTAAATCTCAATTCCCAGAATGATGAACCATCCTCCTTATCTCTTTGGCAGTTTTATGTAGAGAATGAAATACTGTGTTTGATCATTACACAGGAGCATTATTTATGAAGGAAAAAAATCACATTTTTTTCTTTATTCTGTCTTCTTATTCCAGGGCTGAACCCTAACACGGAGGTGGGAGTTTCATAATCTTCCTCAACAAAACTTACTTCAGGAAAAGTTTGGAAAGATCATTAGGGGAATTGACCCTGTCTCAGAAAGTTGAAGTGAACTAAAACTAAAAGCTGAATTGTTTCAGTCAGGACAGAAAGCACTTGGGACTAATTTACATAAAATACACTTATCCTTGGTATCTGAGGAGGATAGGTTTCAGGATCCCTGCAGATACCAGGATCTACAGATGCTCGAATCCTTCATATAAAATGATATACTACTTGCATATAACTAACACACACCATCCAGTATACTTTAAATCATCTTTACTTATGCTATAATACCTAATACATTGGAGGTGCTATGTAAATAGTTATTATCCCTTATTTTTCAGGAAATAATCACAAGAAAAAAGTCTGTACATGTTCAGTATAGACACAACCATTGTAGGCCTAACTACATAGTACAGACCAAGAACAACATAACTTTCGCCTTTTCAAATATTTTTTGATCTATGGTTGGTTTAATCCACAGGCATGGAAGTTGTGGATAGGGAGGACCAACTATAATTCTGCTTTAGGTATGAGGAATTGGCAACAACATGAATCAGGTGTAGAAGCTGTACCAAAATCAAGACTCCGTAAGTCAGGTGCACTGAAGAGTCAGGTGCAAAACATTTGGGTCCATATCAGGGTCCTACAGGAGAGATGAATTCTTTGTAAATATCATTCTTCTTTCACCCCCTCACTCACTCATTTATTCTTTCATTTATTTTTCATGTGCAGATACACTGAACAAGCCCTATGTATGTGTTTCAGATACAGAGATGAATGCAAGATAATCTTTATCTTTAATGTGTGCACAGCCTACCTCAGGAGTAGTATAAGTTAATAGATACAGAGAAGTGAGTCCAGTAAGAAATGTAGAGATTGAAAAAGCAGAGGAGAAGGGATTCACTTGACTGAACTTAGGGAAAAGATGGTATTTGAGTCAGGTGCTGGAGGCAGTTGAGATAAGCAGGCAAAAAAAAGTCAGGGGATGAAATTCCAAATAGTGGGAAAATGTGGGCATGAGAGACTATGATCTGTGATATCAATCATCATATCACGCAACATGGCCATAGTCTGAAACATATAAGGTGTTGACAAAAATGTGGCTGCCGAAGTAGGCACAGGTCATACCCTAGAAGGATCTATAGGCCATTCTTAATGGTCTTCACTTGCTACAAAAGGTAATAATGAACCCAGGGATATTTTAAGCAAATCAGTGGCATGATTAGAAATGTACATTTTTAGCTTTTTAATTTTATTTCTACTTATTATATTATAATATGTAATAATTACATAACTTACAGTTTTACTGTTTAATAAGTTTTAATTTAGTACATTTATATTTTCAAAAAATAAAACAATCAAAAAGGTGTATAATTAATTATCTCATTTCCATCCCTGCCCCAAAACATCCATTCTAAATGCTTCTATCAGATAACCACTTTTATTAGTTGCTTGCAAATACAACTAAATATAAATATATTATTTTTTTCTTTTTTTTCTTGCTTAAAACTGAACATCTACACTCAGTTCTATGTATGATATTTTAAACTTAATATATTCTGGGGATTTTTTCATTTAATTCATAAAAATCTTCCTCAGTCTAGTAGGAATGCCTAGCAATTATAAAGAAACACTCCCACTACAATGTAAAAGAAGAATTGAGGAAACAAGATGTTGCAGGGATCTAAGACTTTGAAAGGTAATATATCTGAGAGACTAAAGAAATACCAAGAAGACAGAATCAACAAAATTTGAAGGTAAATTAAGGAGGAGTTGAAGAAAAGAGTTGAAATGACTCTGAGATTCTGAGCAGGGCAATGGTACAACAGTGGTAGATACTGAAGCAATTACTGAGAAAGAACTCACTACAGGAGCAGGTTAGGATAGGAGGGACTAGAGGGAGATGAGTTGAGTGATCAATGTGGAATTTGTGTATCCAGCTAGAACTGCTCTGTGGTAAATACGGAGCTCGGGAGAAAGGTGTGAGTGGAAAGTTTGGAATCATTAGAATGTAGTCGATAATTAAAACTTGGATATGATAAAACCATCTAGCAAGCTGGAAAACAAGAAAATGAAGTAGGTGAAGATAGAATTCCCTACAATTAAGAAGCAGTTGCAGGAAGAAAAATAAATACTAAAACTACATGGCATTAAAGATTACAGTGGGTTATGCCAAACCAAACCTTATCCTTATGAAGGTGCTACACACACACACACACACGCGCACACACACACACAGTGTTCTTACACACACATACACACACACACACACACACACACAGTGTTCTTTGGTCAGAAATCTTGGGGATTTATGATATACGTTGCCATACTAAAGGCTAGTAACAACTTAGAGCCCATTTTTGAAGAATAATATCCAATTGTTTTAAGGACTGGAAAGTACCACCTGTAAAATATGACCTCAGCCCTGGGAACTGTTCACTTGAGAACCCTGCCTTGGCTCTACCCTAACTGCTCCCCTTTCCCACAGAATGAAATATCCGTGAACCTGGGAATGTACAGCCACTAGGAGATTATTCCACCCCTCCTCCCACAGACCATGTTCTTGATATTTGGGTTCCAGGAATTTTCAGCCTTCATGGCCTAAATCTGCACCCAGGGTCTGTGTGGGTCCTTATCTGGTCTGTTCTGAAGGCAGATTGTATTTACTATCTGATGTAGACATTGGTAATCCCAATTGTGTGACTGTGAAGAACATGAAAGAACTTGGAAGGGTGAGCTCAGTTATCCATACAGATATGCATAGCAATTCTCATCAGTGGGGGTGGGGGTGGGAGGAAATAGCTGACAGACCAAGGACAAAGGCTGGGGTCTGCTTTCCTCACCCATCACATCACCCAAAAAGCATGACAATTTTAAATTCAAACTAGCCTTCAGAGCCATTGTTAATGTAGATGTATCAAATTGAAAGACAGCATATGAAGTAGCCTGCTTCAGCCTTGCTTTTGCCTTCTATAGATTTAGTTACCCACAGTCAACAGTGCAAAAATATTAAATGGAAAATTGCAGAAGTCACTATTCAAAAGTTTTAAATTGCACACTGTTCTGAGTAGCATGATGAAATCTCATGTCATCCCACTCCATCCCACCCAGGATATAAATCATCCCTTTGTCTAGTATATTAACACTGTATATGCTCCCTGCCCATTAGTCACTTAGTACATGGGTAAGTTATCAGATCAATGTCACAGTATCACAGTGCTTGCATTCATATAACCCTAATTTTATTTATTGGTGTCATCCATATAATGTTAATTACAAAATAGTATTAGAAATGCCCTATTTTTATTATTTATTATTGCTAATCTCTTACTGTGCCTGTTATAAATTAAACATTTTTATAGATACTCATATGTAAGAAAACTATAGTATATATAGGATTCGCTACAATCTGTGGTTTCAGGCATCCCCTGGAGGTTTTGGAACATACCTCCCATGGATAAGAGTAGACTACCATATTTAATGTGGCAACGTGTCAGTTTGCTTAGAGCTTGTAAATATTTAGACATATGGTATATGGAACCCCTGTTTGTATTCTTGAGCTGGCTCTGTAAAGTTTATGGGCTGGTCTAGGAAGGAATAACAAGAAGATGATATAACTGACAACCACTGAGGAAGGGTGGGATAACACATATAAGAAAGAAACATCTTGGATCTAGAAATTATCATCCTAAATGAAATAAGTCAGTCAGGGAAAGGCAAATACCATAAGATCTCACTTAATTTAATTAACAAAATAAACCAGTGAACAAGATAGAAACAGAAGCATGGGTACATGGAACAGACAGCTGTCAGAGGGGAGTAGGAAGAGGAGAACTCGATGAAAAAAGGTAAAGAGATTAGCCAAAAAACATATATGTATTACCCATAGACGCAGACAGCAGTCTGGTGATGGCCAGAGGGAAGGGGTAGTGGGGACTGGCAGAAGGGAAACAAAGGGTGAGGGATGGGGTGTAATAGGGACATTTGCAGTAGTGTCAACAATTGGGTTCAGGGTTAGACTGACGTGTGTAAAACAATGACCTTAGTTCTCCAAGGGTGGAAAATATGTGTCTAAGGCTGTCTAACATTGACCTGTAGCCCTTATCCCCAGGAATCTCTGAGTGTTCTAAATGTGACATAAAAGGATTGTGCCACTGACCCCAAACCACCCTGTTGTAGGAGCCCACCTTGAGAGGCCTGCTCACAGACATTTTGGGAGCCATTGGTCCAGAGGAGAGAGCATCAGTGACACAATGTCCAATAGCAAAAACTTGACTATGGGAAGGATGTAGAGCAATAGCCATAGCTTTTAGTACTGGAGCTTCCATCATTTGTCCTTCTCCTAGAACTCCAAGGGCAAAAGGATTGTCTATGCCAACAAGGTGGCCTATGGGACACTTGACTTACACATAGCAGTTCTAAGGTTTCTTGGAGATAGTTATGAAGGGGAACCTATGGAAAAGTCAGGACCTATCTATTATCCGTGGGTGAATGAGCTCAGAGCATGTGGGTATTTGCTGCAAATAAGCTCATATATTCACCAACTGGACAAGCCAGTAACATATAACATTACATAATATGCATACAAACATGTTACATAATACACATACATCCATATTGTATATTATACATAATATTAGGATGTTTTTTGCCATCTAATGTCTGATTACCCCAAATAGAACATACAACTGCTGTTGAAGTGTGTCCTTTATTTTATTTCAATTCCATTTCTAGGTAAATGCATACTATATGCGTGCCCCTAAGACATTCATTCAACATATTTTGAAAGTGATTTCCATGGGTCAGGCACTATACAAAGCCCTGGGTGAGCAAGTCAGACCTGATCCCCACTCGCATATACCTTATAATCAAGATTCACTCCAAATGTAGTTACCACTCAGAACATTTTATTAAAATCTGAAGTTTTAAAGCTTCGGCCTGTTTGTTTTATACATGTGGGAGGAAATGCTTCCAGATTTTACTGCTGCAAAATACGCTACACCAAATGGTACAAACAGGCCCAGCTTCATGGCTGTGTGACCTGTACAGTCAACCAGGCCCCATGCTTGATTTAATGATGTGTTGTTACCGTCTTAAAATGTGTTATACTTTTTAAGCAAGGAGACCCATTTTCATTTATCACTGGGCCCCACAAATTATGTAGCCTGTTTTAGGCTCCAAAAGTTTTGCCCCTCTGTGTATAGAGGTTGTTTTACTTATGCATATGGGTAAAGGATTCTTGGGTAGAATTGTCAGATTTAGCAAATAAACATACAAACACCCAGTTCTAGTATAAGTCCCAAACACTGTGTAGGACATACTTACACTGAAAATATTATCCGTTTTCTATAAGTAATGCAAATTTAACTTGGTGTCCTGTATTTTATCTGATAAGCCTTCTCATGGGGTAAATGTAGTTATAAGGATATGGTATCACTGTACATAATTATTAATATATACTTTCGTTCTCCTAATTATCTGAATTTGTAAAATAAACCTTCTGTTCACTCTAGGTAAAGTACCTGAGAAGAACCTGATGTATATGACACCTGTATGACCCAGAGCACTTGGAAAACTCTTGAAGGTTGACTTCCTGCATTCTTAGCTTCTAGGGAGACAGATAGCAATGAAAGATTTGGAAGGGTAACAGAAGATGGCCAGTTAAATGTGGGCAGTGCCAAATGGTCTTACAAGAGTTAAATGGACTTTCCAGATGTAATCATTTTGAAAATTTTTTTCAATGCGGAATTAGATGCCCCCCCTCAAAAAAAAAAAACTCATATATCATGCATAAGCCTTAAAGAGGCTTTCTTTGAATGGACAAATGCAAAAAACGGAGGGGAATATGAAAGTCATTGAAGCATCTCAAACCAGCTGAGTCATGGAAAGTTTGCCAAAATCTTGGTTGTGGAATTTTTAGCTTGGCTTTTTGAACTAACACATATGTTTAATTCCCGATATAGCTTTTCCTTTAGATTGTGGAATCATTTGAATATGACTCAATGATGGTTGCTAATAAACATAAATCCATAGAGTACGTACTTAATTCTTCATCCCTCATATTCTGACTTCTATCACTACCAATGTCTTAAAGCTGTTCTCTGAAAATCCCCAAATTTCTCAACTTGCTGAACTCCGCAGGCATTTTTCAGTCATGGTATTCTTTCTCTTCCTTTGGCTTCTGTGCTATTCACTCATCTTGATATCTTGCTTTCCCACCTCTGTATCTGTTTATTCAACATTTAGCAGGATGCCACTGCCTATACTCAGTATTCCAGGCCTTTTCCACCAAGGTCCTATCCTGCAGCCTCATCTTCCAACTTCTCCCTTGTATGTGTCTTCCCCTCTTATAAAATAAGTACTTTGTTCTTCCAATAGCTGTAAACCACCCTACCACTCTGCCTTTGTTCATACTGCACTCTTCACCTTCTCCAAGATGTCTTTCACCCTGTCCCAGCCTTGCCTTCTGAACATCTGTCCCATTGGGGGAGAAGAAGGCATCTCTGTTACATTATAACTTGCATTACAGTTATTTGTAGATTGTTCTTTCCCCCTTTATAAAGTCAAATGTACATCAAAACAGAAGCCAATCTTGAAGGGGTTTCTGGCTATTTAAAAAATAATGTTTGTCCTTTATCTAGCCCACTAACTTAAGCAATCCATGCATCAAATACTGTTTCTACAATCACTGGATTTATTCAAATGGATACAGACCAAATAGAATGCAGACCAAATAGAGTATCTTTATAGGATAGTAAGATAATTTGGCTCAAAACAATTGACTTAGAATCTCTGATTGCATAAGTCTTTGAGAGAGATTCCAATATATTCTAATAAAACTAGGCCTTGGTTTTATTGAGAACCAAGAATTTTTAAATGCAAATAGCAAAGGAAAAATCTTTTTAAGCTGTAACTATAGGAAGTCGTTACCTACTCATGGTAAATAGTAGCTAACGTATCACATTGAAATTGCTCAAATATTGAGTCCCTCCTCTATGGAAGATGCAATATAATGTGCTATATTTCATAAAATACTTTGAATTGCCAGAAAATAGAATCCCTTCCTCAATTTTGGGTTGCTAATGGTATTGGAAACAAAGAGGGTGATTCATGTAGAGCGAGCCATATTAAAATTTAAAATGCATTAAAATTAAATAAAGGGCATACTTCAAGAGCACATATAATTTACATTTAAGTAATAAGAGAATAGATACTTTCTTTTCAGAATTTTTCTTTGATATTCTATGAGCAATGTCAACTGTTGATGCCTTCAGCTTATAAATGTGGTGCAGTCATAGAAACAGAATTTTAAAATCCATTTGCCTGGCCTCATTCTCTCTCAAAAAAAAAAAAAAAAAAAAAAATCTCTATTGTATGCCTCTTTATCTGTTTCCTGATAGCTTCTCTCATTTAATTTTACTGGTACTGATAGCGGTTGGTGTGTGTATTAGAGCTAGGAAATGTAGAGTGGAGCAATGTGGTCATTCTTGAGCTGTTACACTCTCATATTACACACACACACAAGAGGATTGCATTAAGATATGGAACATTCCACAAAATCAATGAGATCCAACCTAATTTCATAGAAGCAGTTTGTGATAACACTGGAAACTAGGATTTCTTACATGCTCATATGTTCACAGTGTGCCAGGAACAGCTTTAAGTCCAGGTTCTATATTCCCGCAGTCCTTCGGGCCAGACTTCTACACTGCAACCCTGATTCAGGTGACAGGATGCAGGAGACATGGCCTTCAGGGGGAATTTACTCTGCAATTTCTTAGCAGGGCTGGACTCTGCTCAGCAATTATCCAAGTTCTGAGGAAATCTCTGTTCTTGATAATTCTCCAGGAAAGGGAGGTGGGTGGAAAAACAGGACTCTCCAACCCCCAGATTTATCTAGTAATGTGGAGTTACTGGAGTGTGCCCAGCTTGCTTGGGGAAAGAAATCAACCCAAGCTGAAATTAGCCTCCCCACTAGCAGTAAAACAGCCCTTCCCAAATCCTAGCCTTGTGAGAACTGTCTCCTTTTCCACTGGCCTGGCAGAACTTTGAGAAATCTGCCTGGAGAAGACAAGTGTGCTCGTGCTAGACCCATGCCATAGAGCACCTTTGGCCTTATGAAAAAGGCGCCTCTCCGGGCAAATGTAGCCTCCCTTCCTGGGGCATGGCCCAGTGAGCATGGTGCAAGCTGGATTTACCCTGAATCCGTTCGAACTGGCATGTCCATCTTGCTTCTCCACTGGGTCCTTTTGCAGGTTACAACCTACGTGTCACACAATAGCTCTGGTTTTCAGTGTTCATTTGCTGTCCTCACTTTCAAATATTACGGGCAAAACAGCAACCAAAAGGTTTTTCAAGCTTACTATTGGCAATTTCCAGCAGTACCTTGATAACATTCCATTAAGTGAGATCTGCTAATAACAAGGCCCCTGATTACATCCCTAGCCTCCTGGTTTACCATTTCCTATCTGCTTCAGATACATCGTTACCAAGGTTATGCAGATATATCAAAGATAAAGCCTTTCTTTAAGATGACTCTTGCAGTGGTTTATCTATAACACATGTTAGAAAATTTCTCTAAGTTGTGAAATTATTTTAAGCCGGCCTTAGGTGACTTCATGTTGCAATCCCTGTTGTAATCATCAGGTCATTAAATAACCTGGCAAAAAAATTGTTAATGTGCTCTAACATAATTCAAGGGAATTTTTCTTGAGGTCCATGGTGGTTACAAGAAGGAAAAAAAATGTTACTTTAGCATTATGCTAGAAATACATTTCTTTTTAGCTCAGCCATCAACACAACCCACTCATTTTTCTGGGGGAAAGGTGTCCTTACAGGGTCAGCTTTAAAGGCACAAAGCCTAGAGCAGTTCATCGCAGAGGCATCAGAGAAAAGAAGGAACCCAGAGTATCTTGTTGCTGCCCGGAAAGAGTTCAACAAGCAGCAGGGAACTGGAAATAGAGACGTAAGATTCCTGTCCTCTTTGTGCCATGCTTAGCACCATGCCTGGAACAGCATAGGCGCTCAATGAATATTTGCTCAGTGATTTGGGCAATCATAATGACCTGATGACATAAATCACCATCCAAGGACTAGTTCTTTCAGATGTGGAAAAGCTCGAATTTTAACTCAGGTTAGGTCCCTGTCTTTAGATAGAGGTTGGCACTATTTTACAAATTCCCAAATGGGTTATATTTTTTTTGTTTCTGACACAATGGAAATGCCTATGATCGCATGTGCATCACTGCATAAGCATATCCTGACAGGTTTTTAAATAATTAATAGCTATTTAATTTACAAAGAATGCTGGTATTATTATGGACATGTCAGTTCCAATGGATTAGGCAGCTCATCGCATTTTATAAACTGCCAACATGTAGTGACACTTTCCTCTTTACGATGCGTTTCATCAAACTGAAGTGCTGGTTTCTGGTTTATAATTCACTCCATTTCACTGACTCACAGAGGGTGGAGTCGAATGACAAAGTCCTTTGGTCCTTCTGTCAGAGTTTTTCATATTACCAGGTGATTATGCATTTATCTTCTTACCACATGAGGTGCTATGTAAAACCATGGTTAATAATTACCACCCTACAACTGACTTTTATGTACTCTAGAACTGCCCTTACATAAATATGTCAGATCAGAGGAAACAAATAAAGCATAAGACTGTCATTAAACTGAGGGTTGGAGAGACAGGGAGGGAGAAATTATCGTGGCCCTGCCAGCTAGAATCCTGCCCGAGAGGAGACTCCAACAACATTTCACCCCCAGGTACATTACGTACTAGCTGCATTTACTGCCTGTTGTAAAGTGATGCAAAACACCAGCTAGACACCGCATAACAAAGCTTGCATTGTACACACAGGATATGGGAATATAAATATAGAAAACCAAGGGCTATCAACTCATTTGTGCTGGCAACTTTCTGAATGGTTAATTAGGTTTAGACTTTAGTTTGCTTTCTTCTCCTGCACCCCTACTCTTTTTGGAATCACTGTCCTCTTATACTGTAGACCAAATGGGTTTCTACAACTGTTGAAGTATGTGAAGGAGTTAAGGCCCTTTCAGGAGCTGCAGGGATCCAGAGAGCAATGTGGTTGTGCGACAGTTGGAAATTCTATAATGAGGGACAATGATTAACTAAATTATAAACTCTCCATGATGCCTTTTTTGTATTTAATGTATGTACTTTTCTATTATTTAATTCAAATGAGCTTAAGAATAGATTGTTAATTTCATGTTTGCACATAGGCACAAATCAAGCCTAGTGAATCCTAGACCATTATGTCAATAGAGGAGAATGGAAGTGATTGAAAATGAAGACCTATATATTTCAAAGTATTTCTGGGTTTATATTTAACTATAATATGTATTTTCATATATGTATATACATACGCTATATATGTATATATGAATTCTGTTCAGAAATTATCGAACCATGTAATATGAAAAATAGAGACATTTATTAAAGAAGATACAAGATACAAGAAAGAGTGTGCATAGGCCAATGATGCCTCAGTCCTCTTCAAAGTAGGCACCTTGGGACCTCACACAGTTCTCCCAATAGCCATCAGCCGCTCCATTGTATTTTCCTGAATCTCATCAATGGTTTGAAATCTATTCCCTTTCAAAGGTGATTTTAGTTTTGGGGAAAGCCAGAAATCGAAAGGTGCCAAATTTGGGTTGTAGCGGGGCTGAGTCACCTGGGTGATTTGATGTTCCACAAAAATACTGCACGGGACGTAATGCATGAGCGGGCATGTTGTTGTGATAAAGCTGCCAATCACCAGTTTCCCATAGCTGCAGCCTTCTGAATCATCTGAATAGTTTTTGCTAAGAAATGTTCAAGCTTAATGCAAAATTTGATGCAAACTGATTGCTCTACTCGCTCAGTCATTTTGAATGTGACGGCCACACAGTGCACCTGCTCACTCAACAGCATCTACCACCCCACTGACTAGCATGGTGAGGTTGTCATTGTTCACACATGTGCATTCCAGTCCACTTTCCTTGGCTGCCAAGTTACATCAATGGTGCTCAAACCATTTTCATTATGTTAACAATGGCTGGCCTTTTTCCAGACAGATCTCATATATATGAATTCGGGGCACTTAGAATATTTCAAACAAAATAACCAAGTTCCAGTTCTGAAAAAGGTAGAGGACCAGTCATCTTCCCCATTCCATTACCTAAACAACTGCTCCCTGTTCTTCATGCAAAAAACTGATGATGCCACTAATCCGTGCTGCATGCGCATTAGCCTGACCAGAAGCCAGTGAGACAGTGGCCGTGGACAGATGACCAGTGTCTACTTACATACATATGAAAAAGAATTACACATATACACCACAACAGCATTCTTTTTTTTCAGAGGCAAAGTCTCCTCTTAATGGTTTCTTTTCACCCTAGGCTGGAAGAGCAGGAGGAATGTAATTTCTACTTCGACATTCTCCTACTTCGCTTATTCTAACTTAAGCTCTTTTGTCAATATCTGCTATATTTATGTTGTGTTTTGGTTCTCCTTAATCCTGAAAAAGTCTCATTAAAAAAGTTAGAACTTGGTAGCTCTGGGAAGGCATTAAGTTCAAATCCAGTCATTTTGTCCATTGGTGCAAAGTAGTATTTCTTAAGCCACCTTGCTTAGCTCTAGCATCTCTAGTTCTTACAGATGTTAATAGATCCCTCATGAAATCAAGTTTTTCCAACCAATTAAGTTTGGAAGCATTGACTTCTGGATAACCCTCTTGAAACTTCTTGATGAATGTTTTCATAACAAAGGCTCATGAAAGTATTATGATAAAGAAAAAAATTTTAAAGATTTTATTTATTATTTTCAGAGATAGGGGAAGGGAGAGAAGCAGAGAGGGAGAGAAAGACATCAATGTATGGTTGCCTTTCATTTGCCTCCAGCTACGGACCTGGCTGGAGACCTCGCTTGCAACCTGGTTATGTTCCCTGGCTGGGAATCGAACCAGCCACCTTTGGGTTCACAGGCTGGCACCTTATCCACTGTGCCACTAACCAGGGCCTAAGAAAATTTTTATTGAACTCTTTTCACAATAAAACTTTTGGAAAAACACCCACAGTCATCTCGTAGAACTAATATTAAAGCATATTTTTGAACAATACTATTGCTTAAAAAACAACAAGAATGGGGAACAAATATACCAGGATATAAATGGAAAATATCCACACAAAAAGCAAAGTAGTTTAATAATACTTCAAAACACTTTGTGCTGAAAAAAATCATGTTACAAGTCACTAAAAGAGTAAATCTGTGAGCAAGGAGTATTATGGTTATAGTTTTAAATGAAAATAGAACATATAAATGTATCATCATATACTTTTTTATTGGGTATTCATTTATTCTTATAATATAATATGATAATCATTTTCTTATTTTTTTCCCCATCATTTGATTTTACCATATGGAATATGGTACTTTAAAAATTAAGAAACTATTAAATACAATGGCTGAATTTAATTTGTGAACCTGTAAATCATGTACCAGGCCAAGGTTTTTTCATTAATTTTTATTTTTATTCTGTGACCTATTAAAATAGTTGACATTCAAAAACAAAGTCTCCTTTCCTCCAAATTCTCATAACTGAAATATGGATGTGCCATGGGCATATTATTCTAAAATCTTCTGGAGTTGGAAGTTTTCACAGGATCTCCACTACAGAATCCAGCTTCCCTACTTTAGAATAAAGATGCTTGAATGGATTACTTGCAGCTATTAACACTAGGAACTGAGGGTCTGGGAGCCCGAATCCCAATACCTTGGTTGTCATGACAAAATGTTGGATGCATGGTTTCTTTAACCTGATCATAGAAACTATTGCTTTCCCAGGACGAGCCCTCTGACCTGGCCTGCATACCACCCTTGGTTTACTACACACCTGAGGAGACACCTCTGCTTTCCTTTATTGTTCTGTGTGTTTCTGGCCCTATGTTCAGACCTGTGCTCCTCTGGACCCACCCCTGGGCACCAGCTTCCATTCTCAGCCCTGTCACAAGAGTCCTCTTACAGACCACCCCGGTCAGCTTGTTCATCACTGGGCCTGCACTTGCCTCTCTTTCACTTCTTGTACCTAGAGTGTCTGCAATCACAAGTACTGCAGTAAATTAATAATGTTAACTGGGGTAGATTTTAAAGAAACATTGATTTTCAAAACATGGGAAAACTAAAAAAAAAATAAAAAAAAGTAAAGAGCTCTAGTTAAAGGGGGGAAATACCTATTCTTATCTGCCAACTCATTTATTTTTCTAAGAATCATTAACATGTATTTTAATCTGTCTTTCCTTAGCAACCATCTCTTATTGGGCATCTGCCCACCATGACACATTTTGCCTGGAGATTTTAGTAAAAATACCCAACAGGGGAGTACACAACTCAATTTTCCCTTTCTTAGTTACCCTTCTTAATAGTTCTATAAGGGCTGCTCCCTAACCAACAGGTTGAAATGGTTTGCCTGGTCTAGAGGCGTTCGAAGGTTGATCTGAAAAACCTGAGAGGTGGGGAGCAGAGCCTCAGGGAGTCCATGAGATCAAAGCTATTTTCATAATAATATTAAGATGGTTATTATTAAGTGCTTCTTTTCCTCTCACATTTTTTTCATCTATGCACATGTTTCAAAACCCATCACATGTTTTTATCAGTAGAAATCTCTGATAGTAAGAGCAAGTTGCCCAGGTTTAGTTAATGGAAGTTACCAGGCAATGTTCTGAATAATTTTACACATACAAATACTAATTATTATCACAACTCTAAAAGACAGAGACTATGTCAGTTTGGCCAATGAGAAAACTGAAATTTGAGAGGTGGATTTACACACGTGTTTACCACCAATGGTTTTACCTCTATAACTCCTTTTAAGAAAGGGCTAGCAGCTATATAAATAACTTCTTTAAATTGTACTGTCATGAGGTGTCCCTCTCAATTGTGTGACAATGAATTTTGAGTCTTTACAGGTAGTGTATTGGAAGTAATGCTCTATTTGATTATGGGTAGGTGCAATGATTTTCTACTAATTTGTATGCAAGCCATCAATTAGAATTCCACCTTTTTTTTTTATTTTAGAAGGATTTTTTTTTTTTGGAAGTCAGAATTTCCAACTGAATGCTCTCAAAGTATGAGACGTACTCTGTGATGCTGGTTTTTTCTGGCATGCTATGTCTGAGCAGGGGATGTCACTGAATGCAGTTTGTCTTACATAGTCTTTGGCATTTTTAGAAAGATTGACAGAACTGTCACTTTCTATGACACTTAGAAATGCAAACAGAGGACACTGGACAATGCGAAACTAAATAAAAGTTTCAAAAGTGCTGTCTGAGCATCTTACTAAGATCAAAGGGTTCAGTGGTATTTTTTCTGAGCTTGTGTTTTATGTTTATCAGAGTGTCTCTGCCTTATTGATCATTCATCTGGACCGGCCAATCAGCCAATATGGATCAGATGTTCTTAAAAAATATATCAGTTACTGATTACATGGCACCAACCAAGTGATAAAATCATGTCTACCTACTCAGATACCCAGCTGCCAAGGACTTTGCAGTTTCATACGTTAGTTTGTTAATTAGCCTTTTAATTAGTTCTGTCTGAATGTTGGTGGTGATGGTGGCACCTGTTCTTTGACCGTTGTCATTGTTGACAATAAAATCTGCTGTATAGATGTTTTTAATCAAACATTAGAAAAAGACTTCTGATTCTGTGTCATTGTTTTCGTTAATAATGAACACTTCTGAAAGGCTTTGTATCATATTAGAAATGACCAATTTGAACATCTCTTTTCTAAAAATGTGTATCACAGAGTTCAACAAACTCAGACTCCGACTCCATTTGAATAACTCCCTGCATGGCCTTCATACTCAAGTTCACTGGGGCCCATTGTTTGGGATATTATTGACTTAACATTCATTAAGAGACACATAAAAACTCACTTCCTGCATATCCAGGGCAGAGTGTTTAAGCTGTAAATATGGCAGTAGGGGTGTAAATATTGGCTTAAAACTCTTGTTGAGTCATTTATTTCCTTTATCTTATTGTCTCTAAATCGCCATTCTATTCTCTTCTGTTTAGTCTGGCCCTTGCCCAGTCTCCAAATGTGCTTTCTGAATTCCCAGTGGCAGTTTTGTTGGGATTCTTCCCGAAAGAGTCAGGGGGCACCGAACTAGGATAATTTTTGTTCTCACTCTGTTCCAGACACTCCGTAGTGGCTGAACATGAAGACTGCACTCCACTGGGCTGACCTTTGATTCTTGGCAGAAGATAGCGATTTCACTGAGGGAATTCACTCTGGTTGATGAGTCTCTTGTGCCCGTTGAGATCTCTGTGGAAACAAACATTCCGAGGGTCTTTGTGGAACGATCCAGAAATAATTAAGCTAGGAGACCCCTTACCCTAACCCCCACCAAAAAAAAAAAAAAAAAAAAAAAAAAAACTCAAGCTACACTTTCTTTGCCAGACCCCCTAATTGATGCCCTTGTATAAATAATTGCTATTTCCTAGCACTTTCTTTTTGCCCTTCTACCAAGGAAAAGACAAAGGAAAAGTCAACCGAATCAAGACATAAATTCATTTTTACAGCTGAATAAGCGTTCTCTTTGGTTGTTTTAAAAATGAAATAAATGGGAAAATATTTGTTGGAGAATAATAAACACACCCAGGTATTTGCTGCTCTTCTTAGGCTGGGCTAAGGTTGGAGCAGCTCGGTGAGACCACCTGTGTTTCTTGGTGCACACCCAGCAGAGCTTCAGAATTTGTATAGTTGGTTTCAGTCCAGCGACCTGGCTACATTCTTGGATCTCTTACTCAACATGAGGCATCAACATCACTGGAAACTTTAACAAAAACATCAACAACTGCAAGAGCCAGTTAGCCTATGGTTTGACCTCCAGCCTGCACACCCTTACATCAATCTACTTCTAATCTTCTGGGAAATTTGTTCAGCCTGCAAGGCAGGAGAAGGGGCAACCTGAGGGTACAGCTGCTCAGTCTCCCCCAGGAGATGAAGAATCTACGGTCATCCCAGAGCACAGAGTTAGATGGTTGCTTTTTCATCTGCTTTCCACTTGGCAGAAAAGATGCCTCCATAATAACTCTAAAAGCATCAAAGAAAAAAAAAAGTAGCATGCTCTGAAGTATTCCACGATGGAATCCAATAAAAGAAACATAACTCAGAATCATTTCAGAAGCAATTAATAAATTGCTACTCAGCAGCAGTTCCTCAAGGAAGCCTGCTCTTTTGCCCAATAATCAAAAACACATCTTGAAAACAGTAGCCGAGGAGGAAAGAAAAAGATAACAAATTTTATTTTCCACTTGTCCTTTTGGTAGGCTTCAAGTAATTTGGATACTTTCTGGGGTAGCTATTTTAGGTATTTGTATTTTTTCCAAAAGTCTACTTCTTTATTTAAAGAAGATGGTAAGATGGCCATATTAACTTTAATAGTAGAAAGAATGAGCTAGAGACTAAGCCAGTATCACCACTATCTTCAGTGCTTATCTGTGGAACCATGGACAGGTAATTTAATGCCTTCCAGCCCCAGAGTTTTGACTAAAAGCGTGGTTTCCCAGAGCACATTTCCTGAACACACTGGATTAATAGGTATGATGTGAAGTTTTATTTTTATTTATGTTTCAGAAATTCCATGTTAAACAAAGTTAAGTGGAATTTTACAATAGGATTGATCACATCTTTTAATATACTGGTTACTACCATAAACTTATTTATGGAGCATCATGGGAATAGTATAATCGAAGGTTGCTTCCAGCTCTAAAATTCCAGTTTTCAGTCTGAAGTAGCTAATTGAAAATTGGCATGTGTACAAAGGTCACAATCACAGTCATTATTAATCATCATCAAATGATGTGCTTCACAGGTGGATGGATGTGTGGGAACATGGAACAAAGCAGGCATATATAACATCCTTCGTCAGTGGAAAGGTTTTCCTATTTTCCACCTGTTCTACTCACCATTGGGGGCTGATGTTCTATGCATACAGGGCCTTGGTCAGAGAGATAAGGCCCCAGACTCCCCATAGTATAAACTGGTATTCTTCATTCCTGGTATAACTCACTGCAACCTGTTATTCTCCTTGTCTGCCCTATGGGGTAATATAAGGTCTACGTAACTGACAAGGCCTGATTCTCTACTCAGCATTGTATCCGCCACACATTTATTACTGTCCTTTAGAAAAGAAAATAAATTTAATTTTATACTATTTTAAAGCCTTAGTTACAGTCATACTTTAACTAGAATAGTTTCCTCAATCTAATATTCATGTGTGACTAACCCATGCTCATTTGAATTGTATAAGTTTCTGTCCCCAATTGTGATTATCACTTTTTTACAAAAGCAAAATGGATCGTAATGTGAAGTAACTGGATCATCTTTCCAGCGACAATTGTCTGTGCGTTTTCTTATCTCAGTTGTCTTCTTTTCCCAAATTGTAAACAGTCTAAAAATGATCTGTGCTTACTTTGTGCATCCAGTAAAGAATACAACGTTAATTAAACTTGCAAGTAGATTTATATTTTGATGATAAATGTAAACATATAATTATAAATAAAAATAAATCATAAGCAGCTTTTTCTTGTCAACAACTATTCATTATTTCACTTTAATGATTCAATCCATGAGTGGTTATGCTGAGACATTGAACACATATGGTTGTGAAGCTATTCCTCTCAACTCTCCCCTTGCATGGAGCGTAGTTGACGGATAGTTTCGGCAGCTGCTCTCGGCATCCACCATTGAACTTGAACTAAGATCACATGTCCCCTGAGCATTCCTGAGAGACACATGTTCTTTGATAGCAACTTTGGCTTGAGGACTCTCTATCAACCTTCCCAAAACTGTTCAGCTGTACTTTTGTCCAAGACTCTTCCACCCGAACTTCCTTCCTTCCCTCTCTCTTTCACAAGGGTGAGACCCTTCCCATTTTCCCTCATTTACATTTACCCTAGTGAATCTATTGTATTGATCATTTATCTTAGCTTCTATTTTTTTTTTAAGTATCTGAGCTAGTATGAACCAATTCCCTATTTTTAGATTTTTAAGTTATTTCAAATTTTTGCATTAGTTTGTTTTCAATAAAAAGCATTGCAATGACATTTCTTGTAAGACCTGATACATGACCATTATTAATTCTGCAGTATAAACTTTAACAGTGTAATTGCTGGTAGCACAGAAAGTATATATTTTAGGACTTTTGATACATATGGAAACACTGCCTTCCAGAAGTTATCACTATTTGCATAACCAAAGTAAATTACTTGTTTCTTTTGGGTTGTTTGTACTTTTCCTTAGTGACTTATAACTGAGTCAATTAGTGAAATAATTTAAATGTTAGCAATTACTGACAACAATAATATATTTCAAGTCAAATAACTCTGTTAAGCAAATTCCACCTACTATAATAAGATGTAAACATCCCCCACATTCATGGATACACACACAAACTCATATCATCTGAAAAATATTGTACATGGATGGTATTATTAAATTGAGAAAAGCAAAATAGAAAAAAATTGTCCTTTGAGAGAATCCTTATTCAGCCAATGACATTATTCACAGCTTGGTTTCCGATTGCTGGTAAATCATCTTGGTAGGCAGCTAACAGAGTCTGGCCAGAGATAGCAGAGGAATTTTGTGTGGGCATGTGCATTCATTTACTTTCCAAAATAATTCCATCTGGATGCATGAGAAATGTTCTATCTGTTTCAGCTCATTAGGAGACAAGATTCAAGCAAACACACTCATTGATTTAACATGCTGGATTGGTGAGAAATGAATCATCCATTGCAATTTGCTTCACCAAGTTTGGAGATGGAAGATGACCCACATGCATTTTCTCAGTTGCCTGTTAATTTATAGCTTCGAAAGCCATAATATTTTATTGGCTGCCTCTAAATCAGGCACCCAAAGCCATTAGAAACTTGGCGAGTGGGAGGGGATAAATAGTCAAGCTCAACTCTTATTTTAATTGATTCTTTCATCATGGGAGTCAAAGAGATGTCACTAATTTAAACAAAATGTCCCTGGACAAAGATGCCTTATAGAACCCTTAGTTTTCTACATCTTGGAAACCCAAATCAAGAATAGGTTTCAAAAATGTACTTGAAATAAATAGTTGAGAAGTTGTACCATTTCCACACATAAACAATGTTTGTTTCCTATTCATTTCTACAGACAAGTTTGTACCTGTTCATTTCTACAGACAAGTTGGTACTGACCCACGACTGTATTCTCCTGTGAATAACAAAACTCCTACTAAGCCCATAATGGGCTGGGCAGGACCTGTGGGGAGTTACAAAGAAAGCATGACTCCCCACCCTTAGGGTCTCCCTAGCTAGTAGAAAACAGAAATAAAAAATGTCTAAAAACCATTTAGGTCCATTTAAAAGCTCCAAAGTATCAACTTACTTTTAAGGAGCACTAATAGAGAGGGAGCTTAACATTTGCATTACTGACTTGAGCAAAACAAAGGAAATGAAACCCTGAGCCTATTAGAAGGACCAGTGAAAGATACAGCCCTTTCAGAACTCATATTCATTTTCCAGGAAAATGCCTATTTTAACTTTCAGTGTATCTTTTGAGGCACACTAATCTATGATGATTAGTGGGTTAATATCTTTCAAACAAATCTCTCCATTTTGACTCTGACTTCTAGATCATTAACAATAGGGAGGTGTACGGTTTTGTGTGTGTGTTTGCATATCTCTGTGTGTGCTGTCATTTTAATTGTGTGGTGTGTACTGCTGGTAAAAATATTTTCAGTAAGGGTATAATGACACTCACTATTTGAATCAATTGTATGAAACTTGAAGCAAAGCCACTCAAAACAGAGTGAAGAATATAAAAGTTTATATTTCTATGTAATTGACTATATTGAGATTTTATAGGACCAAGTAATTTAAATTAATGTTTTCTCTATTTAAGTTATGATGACAGACCCCTGACCAGATGGCTCAGTTGGGGCTTTGTCCGACACACCAAAAGGGTGCGGGTTCAATCTCATGTCAGGACACATACATAGTTTGTGGGTCCGATCCCTGGTCAGGGCTCATACCAGAGGCAACCAATCAGTGATTCTTTCTCACATTGATGTTTCTCTCTCCCCCCCATTCCCCCTCTCTCTTTCTCTCCCTTTCTCATTCTCCCTCTCCACCTCTTCCTCCCTCTCTAAAATCAACAAACATATCCTCATTGAGAATTTAAAAAGTGTATTTTTTAAAATGATGACAGAGATGTATCTATTTTTATCAAAGCTCAAAATCAGTAAACTGAGGATAAATGCTGAGCCCCAGCTGCCTGTTTGCCAATTTAAATTGTCCATTGTCCATCGTGTTTGGATTGGATGAATTATTCTTCCCCTTCTGTCCTAAACTGTCAAATTGATATCTTCAGTGTACAGAGTTAAGGACTGTCGTATCTCTCCCAAAAACTAGCGCCTTTCAGAGGAAGGAAGAGTTCCTGTCTGTTGAGACTGAATAATAGGCATCTGAAGATGTCATGTCCTAATCTTCAGAACCAGGGACTGCACTCTGTTCCATGGCAGGAGAAATCAACTCTGTAGATGGAGTTAAGGTTTCTAATATCCTGGCCTTAAAATGAAGAGATTGTCCTAGAATATCTGGGTAGGTCCAAATGAATCACAAGAATCTTTTAAATGAAAGGGTGAAAATGGGAGCAAAGATCACTCAGAATCAAGGGAATGGCATTGTGTTGGCTTTGAAGGTGGAAGGAAAGCAGGGCCCCATGAGCCAAAGGATGCAAGTAGCCTCTAGAAGCTGAAAAGGCAGAAAGAAAGAGAGAGAAAGAAAGAAAGGAAGGAAGGAAGGAAGAAAGAAAGAAAGGAAGGAAGGAAGGAAGGAAGGAAGGAAGGAAGGAAGGAAGGAAGGAAAGAGAAAGACAGGAACCTTCTCAGAAAGGATGAGGAAAGAATGAAGGCATGCCCCCACCCTAATTCCAGCCCAATGAAAGTCATTATAAACATCTGACCTCTAGAATTTTAAGATAATAAAATTGTGTTGTTTTAAGCCACTAACTTTGTAGTAATTTGTTATGGTTGCCATAGTAAGTTAATACAATACACTGTGTAGTCAGTCATTTGAGATTTTCAAAGGTAAGTGTGTGTGTATGTTATATGTATATAACATAATATATAGACATATGCACACACACATAAGATTGTGTGCATTTGCTGTGTTATTAAATATAACTTTTTAATCATAATGATAGGCTAACCTCTCTTAATTCAGATAAAGTTCTCATGGTTGGTTCTTTTCAGGGCAGTCAAACCCAGTAGTAATATAAAATTACTTGGAAAATTTCAAACCTTAAAAAGTAACTCATTTCTATTAACTTTGAAGAGAGCCCTATTACTAGACACTCCTCTCTGGGGAAATTAAATAAGAGATTCTGATTCCACTAGGCTGAGCGTTAAAGCAAGAAGTCAACAGGGCATGTCTTCCATGTAAAGATAAGGAAGGCCTAGCATCCAGGGAGGAATGAATCCAACCCAAGAGGGGTGGAAGAGAGTCCTCGGGGCTTTACAGAACAGAGGTCCCAAGAGGACAGTGGAAACTCAAGAAATGAGGGGGGCCAGTCCATACTAGAGTGGCCAGTTATCTCCAGGTGAGCCATTTGTGAAAAGTGAAACCAATAAAATATTGATGCACTTAAGGCACAAGTTTGGACTTGAACTAATGCCAGTTATTAATTACTCTTTAAAAAAGGTATTGCAGAAAAGGAACAGGGATTACACTATACTATAGAATTTAGCTGCCAATAATGTTTTCACAATCATAACACAATACTGAAGGCTGAACTAACCAATGTTACAATATAACTATAGTCATTTATCACTTAACAAAAGGGATTTTCTGAGAAATTAGGCACACATCATAGAGTGCACTTGCTGACATCTGGAAGGTATAATGCACTACACACCAGCACTATATGCTACAGCCTAGTGCTCCTAGGTTACAAGCCTGTCCAGCATGTTGCTGTACAAAACTCAAGATTAAATCAAGCACAAGGGAAAATGATGCAATTAAAAGACATGGTAAACACAAGAAGTATGAGGCCGTTACCATCCTAACACAACCTGCTGTTTTACAGCAAACATTTTTTTTTAATAAGTAGAAGCAGTACCGTCTAAAATTATCATGAAATGTATAATAAATACATAAACCAGTAATAAAGCTGTGTATTATCATGATTGAGCATTACATGCTGTATGTAATTGTATGTGTTTTATGTTTATCCGAATTGCAGCGCAGGAGGGCTGTTTACACCAGCATCACCAAAAACACATGAGCAATGTGTTGCACTACGACGTCACGATGGCTATGACCTCGCTAGGTGAGGCTTTCAGCTTCATTATACTCTTCTGCAAGCACCATCATGTGCACGGTCTATCTTTGACTGAAACATCATTATGCAGCACATGACTGTAAATTAGGAGGAGGCGACATGGGAAGGTTGTTTGTGTGACAAAAGATAAGGTATGAAAGCGAATCCTGATTTTCTAAAGTGGGAAGTCAGTTTTAAAAGCCTAAGTCAATAAGTGTTGTCAACAACTTCAAAATCTAGAAGTAGCAACATAAATGTATTCTTTAGCCATTTAGAGGAAGCAATGGAAAGAGCCAGTTACCTGAGTTGGAAAATGTTTTCCACTATAGAGAAGTAGGGTGGAGAGGCATGGGGCTATCATGCTCTTAACCAGTCTCATATAACTGCAACATATTTTACATACATGTATGTATGTAATTATGTTCAATAAACAACCTAATAAAACAGAAAATTTACATTTATAATAAAAAAGCAATGAATAGTGTGTTTTAATGAGGATCCAAACCTCCCACTTCTGCTAAGCTCAAAGCCTTGATCTCTTCAAGAGTTGTTGTTGTTTATACAAATTAGCCCTTGGGCCTATTTCTCAAACTTTCCCAGAGAATTCACCATGGGATAAGGAAGTGGAAGGTTTGTTTATTTGAAGAGAATCAACAAACACACCTCATCCCCTCATCCCTCTGAGGGTGTCACCAGTGACCCACATACCCAAAAGTCAGAGAAGAATCCAAATAATTCATATATTAGTTGTAAGGCTGGGCTAGACAATAAGGTTTGGCTTTCCAGTTGAACAGTCATCTCTCAAATTTCCCCAAAACCTAGACCAAGAATCTCCTGTGGGCAGGACATGTAAAGGTGCACCCATCATGGCCCCCAGCCCAAGTGGGCCTTTAGGTAGGAGGTACTGGCCCCTGAGCCAGGTTTGCCTTGTATGAGGGGGTTAGAAATAGGACAAGTATGTGGGCACCCTTCAGAAAGACTAGATTGAAAAAGTGGGGGAGGCCTGGAGCACCAGATCCATATACGAAGTCTCCTTTCTCCATCTCAGCCTGTTGCTTCTATGATGCCAAAGGATAATGGGTGAGAGGAAAGGCAAACACTTTCCCCACAACAGTTCTGAGAATGTAAAAGTCTTGCCTTAGGTTAGAATAAAGGGAGCAGGAAAAGTGGGTCTCTCTTATACAGAGAACTAGAAGAAGACAGGAGCTGCCATCAGTCAACAGATATTTATTGAGTTAATGCCCCACACTGGGCATTGGATGCCAAGCTAAAGCAGTTCCCGTGTTTTGCAAACTGACTTCTCAGTAAAACTTACAGACTCTCTGATACCTAGCCTCTTGACAACCTGAATCTTGTTTCTGTCTCTCTGGATGCAATTTTCAAATCTGGATGCAATATCTATTTGAGATACTTTTAAAACAACCCAAAGGTAAATCAACAGCCAAGCACTAAAAACATAAACCCCAAGAAAACAAAGAGGTGCATTTTATGTTATGTTGCAATTTCATAATATTTTGTCTATTTTGCAGCCAGCAACAGAGCAAATAAAAATGTCCTCTATTACTCCAGAAATACCAATCATGCTCTTTAGAACCTTTACACTAGAAGAAACCTCCTTCTTTTGAAATAATTTCCTTCCTGTAAATCAGAAACAAAACTATTTCATAAAATGAAGTTTTGGCTTCCCTATCATTATGATAGCCCATAAATCTTGAAGGAAGGACAAAGAAATGCTGCCAGCCTAAAGGTGAACTGTCTGAGGAAGCAGGGGTGGCCTTTCACATAGTCAATCAGTCCTACTATATGACATTCCAAAAAATAGGAGCTCTGGGAGAAACTGAGGAGACTCAGAGTCTAGTTAGGCACAACATGAGGTTCTAGAGGTCAAATATACAGAAAGCAAGAAGCACAAAAGAATGAAGAAGAGCTAAAAGACACTTTCCTCTGAGTTCTCTCTCTCCTAGGACATAGTAAGGCAAAACTAATGCAGCCTGGTGCATTTGCCAACAGAGTAAGGGAAATACCCAAACAGCTACCCTTCCTTGGGTATCTGCAGTATGACAGGTGCTAGATGTTGTTTTAAATTCCCACAGCAACAGTGCTAGGGAGGCATTTCCATCATCCCTTTCCACCAATGAAGGCAAAGGCCCAAGCTAGTTAAACAATCTGTCCAGGTTCATATGATTGTCATATGCCATAATCAGGATCCTAACCTTGACCCATTAGATGGGTAGATCCCAGAACCATCCCTTTCTCTGGCATTCCAAACAGCTTGTCAGCATGTTAAATAGGCACTTGAAAAATGTTTGTCACACTAATGAATAGTATCACACTGAAATGTTACTCAGCAATAAAATGAATGAAATCTTGCTGTTTGTGACAACGTGGATGGACCTAGGAATATTATGCTAAGTGAAATAAGTCAGAGAGAGAAAGGCAAATACCATATGTTTCCATTTATATATTGAATCTAACAAAAGGAAATAAATGAACAAACGAGAAACAAACTCATAGATAAAGAGAACAAATTGATGGTTGCTAGATGGAAGGAAGGTTGGGGGATGGGTAAAAAGGTGAAAGGGATTGAGAAGTACAAATTGCCAGTTATAAAAAAATAGTCATGGAGATGTAAAGTACAGCATAAAGAATATAGTCAATGACATTGTAATTACTATATATGGGACCAGAGAGGTGCTAGATTTTTCAGTGTAATCACTTTGTAAGTTATATAAAAACGTAATCATTATTTTGTACAACTAAAACTAATACAATATTGTGTGTCAACTGTACCTGAAAAATAAATCTAAAAAACTACTAAACAAATGAAAGAAGTAGGTTCAGAAAAAATTAATTCCAAAATTTAGGTGTACAACCATAAGAAGGAAGAAATAAATATACATAAGTCTTGGTAAGAACTTTTGCCTTTATTTTTAAATGCTCACCTAATGATATGTTTATTGATTTTAGAGAGAGAGGAAGGGAGAAAGAAACATTGATTAGTTGCCTCCTGACTGGGGATAAGACCTGCCACTTAGATATGTGCCCTGGCCAGGATGGAGCTGCAACCTTTTGGCATATGGGTGACGATGCTCCAACCAACTGAACCACCCAACCAGGACAGGATTTTTGCATTTTTTGAAAAATGTCCATCTGGAACAGGAGATTTAGTTGATTTACAGTGAAAAAAAGAGAACTATGAGTAAAGTTACTAAACAATAACAGCTATTATTTTAAATAATAATCTCTCCAGGGCAGTAATGAAAGCCATGGTGGGAACATCAAAAAACAACTGAAAGTAATAGTAATGGAAATTTTGAAAATAATATTGGAAGCAAAAATATAGATTGTTATGTTGATTCTATTTATGTCAGTGATGTTATACTATAGAATTTATGTGACTCATATGCATTGAATTTCATAAGGGCAAGCAATGGAATATATATTTCAGCATCATAAGTGAAATTAACAAATGATAATACTACTTATCTCTGGGGATATTAGATACTAATAACATTGCTTATTCATGTAAGTGCCAAATGCTTTTTAAATCTTGCAGTTGTGCTTAAATTAATACTATCCATTAATTCTATCTTATGACATTAAGTACAACACGTTAATTATATATCTAAGGCTGTTTCCTTATAACCAGTTTTACTTGTCTTTAATTGGGTCTTCTTTTGTTTGAAAGAAGCCCGATGGTCTCATTAAATTTGTTGCCTTCTTTTAATTAGGCTAGTTGACTATTAAATATACAGTATTATCAATTCCATGATCTCCCCTGTGCCAAATGCCATCTTTGACACTGCATTCCTTAAGTAGAAATAGGATGGACGTTCACCAATAATATAGTATAGAAAGAATGTGGAATTCCTATTTCCTTTTCAATGATCTGTCTTTTCTACTAAGAATGCTCTTCCTCTCCCATCATCCCTGATACTAGATCACTACAGTAATCATCACTTTTGTCATCATCACCACTGTTGTCACCTCCATATTCTGGCACATTGATCTTCTCTTGCGATTTGTGAAGCCTGATTATCACTTCAAGTACATACTGAGCCCTCATGAAACAATCTCGCCAGACCTGGTTCTTGTCTTCCAGAGAGAATTTAACCTACATCAGCCTTATTTCCCAGTTTTTTTTAATTTCTTCCATTCTAACTGGCCTACTTGCATTTTTTTTCTCCTGTAATCTAGCCCCATGGCCTTATATTTGTATGGACTTTTTGACTTAAGGTGCTTTCCCTTCACAAAATCATCAAGATCCAGTGCAAATGCCACATCCTCCACAAAACCTTCCTTGTTCTTCTCTCTGACTGCAATGTCTGTCTCTTCTAAACTTCCTTATCTACACATCTTTTAAGTTAATTATTAGCTGGCCCATTTGTGCTAATATTCCATGTCTTCCACATGGTAAAGCTTAAGAAACGTTCATCAATGGAATAAATGAATTTATAGTGCTGATCTCAGTTTAACTTGCAAGAGTTACATGTCTTGTTCCTCCACTGGAAAAAGAACATAAGTATTAACATGCATAGTTATTTTCTTCTGGAACCTTTTAGAGTAAATCCCACAAAATAGACCCTCACTGCATGTCTTCTAATAAAAAAATAAAAACAGTATTCTGATGAGCACTGAGTGAATGACTGCTGTGAAAAGGTGAAGTGTGAGAATGTTGTTGTGGCAGCAGTGTTAAAGGATATATAAATGACTTGTTAAGATATAACTCACCAATGGCCCTGACCTTCCCCTCTCAGTTTAGCATTCTGAACTCAATTCTAAGTGGCCCCATAGATATGGAGAGGAGATTAATGATTTGATACTGAGGATATGAATAGGTCATCTCTCTTTACTCCCCAGTGAGTGACAATATAAATTGGTCTGAGAGACATGGTAAGAGAACAGCTTTCTATATTCCATTATCTCATATTCTCTGTCTTGTAAGAATCTATAGGCCTTCAAGGGAAATAGAACAGAAGCTGTGTGCCTGGTAAGCACACAGTGATGGATGCTTAATGGTCCCAGTTCCTTTAAATGGCTTCCACAATTATGTAGTAGAAAGAAACAAATGCATAATGTCATGAAAATAACTTGATCTAAAGAATTCAACCAATCTCAATCTGAAGTTTCGTTCTAGTACTCTAAAAGTCATTTCACTGCTCAACTGAAAAAAAAAATGGGGATGACATCCTACACCCCAGAAGATCATTAGAAATATTTGAGGTTCAGTAGATAATGGGTAGACAGACAAATATTCTCCAGAACAACGCCTAACATCCCATTTAAAAAACGTAGTGTTTTCAGCTTTGTCAAGAACTTTTAATTGGAATGAATTGTATATTTACCAAATTTAGAACCTAAAGTAGTTTGAGATTTTAAATAAACACTGAGCCTAGTATAGGCATATCAAAATTCTGAGGCTACCCAGACTATTGTGTATTAACACAATTAAGTAAATCAGAGATGGAGGCAGTAAATACATACAGCAACTACAAGCTATAGTAAGCTCTATTGTGTCTTAGAAGTGAAAAGTGACTCATATGTTGCTGCAGGTTCAGACAAAATGAAGTTGAGGAAGAAATCTTTTTTTGTCCAGTTACTCAGTAAAGCTTTGGTAAAGAGGCAAAATAGGGGAAATAAAGGGTCTAGTTCAGTTAAGAATAGGTAATGTCTCCAGGAATAGGGTACAAGGGTTAAAAAAGAATAAGAAGGTGATTAGCTTGTCTAAAATGAGAACTCACAGGGACCACAGAATAGAAAGAAAAATAAGAAACACCTGGGTTTTTTTTTTTTCCTGGAATGTGCTTGCACAATCTCTAGTCACTCATTCTATCATTCATTCATTAATTTATTCAGCCATTTGACAGGTTTTAGTTGGAACTATATGCTAAGTGGTAAGTACTGAGAGCACTGTGGTAGGGTAAACAATCTCTTGAGTGCATAATTATGAAAGGATAGATACATGCTGTACGAAAGCTCTCAGTTCTCTCCTCTATAAAATAAATTATTTGACTAGACAGTAATCTCTTATATTTCCAAAACTATGGTTGTAATAAAGCTAATTTTGCCAATTTGTACTTTGCAATTTGGCAAAGGTTATCAAACACAGAACATTGCCCATTTCCAACATTCAGCACATCCAATATCCCGAAGGGCTGACTATTAAATGTGCATGCACTTATATCTACACTTGTTCTCACAAGCTTGCATACACACATGCCTGGGAGTGCCACAAAGTACTCAGGGAAATGTGGACATTAGAAAATTATCTTGGGAAATTATCATGGGATTAAAGTCAATATGCAAATAACTGCATCAAGTATTTGCCCATTTTTATGAGATAATGCTAACATATCCTTTAGGGACTCAACTTCTTATCTTTTCCTCTCATGGTTGATTTTCCTTTAAATCTATGGAATAAAGAAAATTTTATATGTTTTAAATATGAAAACAGTGAGTTATGATTTTTTTTAAATCTCAAGTAATTCAAAATTGTTTAAATGCTAAAACTACAAATATCTCCCCCTTTTTGTGTGTTGAGTCACTCATCCTAGATGTATTAGTCACATTCCTTAAGGCTGAACTTAATTTTATTAATTTCTGGAAGTTTCTTCTTATGTAAGGGTATCTGGAGTTCTGCAAGAGCGTTAGAACAAGATCAGTCTGTTCTTAATGTGACAAATTGCATGGTTTCTATGTGAACATTGCCCTTCTCCGTTCGGAGTTAGGTAGCATGAGAGTTGAGATGACTCACAGTTTCCCGACACTGGTGGAACTAGTTTACATCTACAACCCCTTAAATACCATCAGAGATGAACTTGATTCTTCCCAAGTGCAAACAACCTTTAAAAGATCTCACTCTAGATAAGTTCAGCAATAGAATTGTATCAGGTGAAATCAGAAAAGGAGCTGAGAAAGCCACTTTGTCAACCACCATGTTGTACCCAAACAAGTCAATATTTAAACTTTCTTACACAGATGTTTATACATCAAAGCAGCTTGGTAATGTTAATTTTGGTGAGGACTATCAACATCTTGATGATATAAGGGAACATGTAGAGACATATTTCAAATTGCAAAGGAAGTCACAGCTAGTTGCATCAATAGCATGCCAATGCTCAGCCCCTCTGTGAAGTCCAATAAGCTAGTCCACACTTATCCACTTCCTTGAAGTGTTGCCAATTTTCTCAGTAGTCACAAATTCTAAAACTATCCTATGTGTTCTTCTTTTTGAAAAAAAGACCCTGAATGTTAGAATCATGATCCAACATATTTCAATATTTGCATATGTAGAAGTAAAATGGGTACACAGAAAGAAAGTAGACATTCAAGTCCAATAGAATTACATTAGGACCCTGCTATGTACATTATTTACTTAATTTTCTTTCACCCACCCAAATTTCTTCATCTGTTAAAAAAAAACAAAAGGATCATGAGAGCTCTTTCATAGGGATTTGTGAAGATTAAACAAGATAATACAATTTAGGCGTCACTCCACAGCTGTGATAGTTACCATCCTCTTTCTTCTGAAAATTAATTGGTTTTTCTCTACAAAGATTCAACATTTTAAAAAATAAAAAAGTAATTTTCTAAACAAATAATCACCAAAGGACTCATGAGAGCTCTAGAACAAAGTCTTGTTAGTATAGTGGTTAAGAAACTAGTCTCACCAAGCTAAGCTTCGAGTCACCTTACAGCAAATGCACCCAACACTGCCCCTGGTAGACACATCCCAGATGCTTCTGCAAGTTCACTACCCCTGGTAGTTGCTCTTAAAAGGATGGGTTGTGATGACGGGATGAGCTTTCTGCCACAATCCATACCTGGCTCAGGCCACCTCCCCAACCTCTTGAGCTTAGGCAGTATGAAAGCAGAAGCCAGAGCTTAATAATAATAATAATATAGCATCTTCCTAAAATCCTTTCTGAAAGGAGGGTGTGTAGAAATAAATAAATTGCTGAGCTGGGAGGCCACCATAGAATGTTATAAGAAGTGAAGAGTGATACATAGGCAAATCTTAAAGTGGTGAAGGAACCAGCTATACCTGGTGAAGATAAAAGCAAACAGAAGTGTAGAGGGGGAGGAGTAGGCAAAGAAGGGGAGCAGTTTATTCAAGGAACTAGCACGGAAGAACCATTGACATGGACAATAAGTGGGATTGACTTTGGAGGGGAGTGGGTGGGTGGGGAAAAGGAGAGAGGGGAGCGGAAATGGGATGGATGTAATACAACAACAATAAAATTAAATATTTTAAAAAAGCAGACAGAAAGGCTCAGTGGAAAGGGAGGTGTTTGGTGGGCACTAGGAACACAAGGGGCTAGTGTGGCTACAGCCATTAGTTTGAGGAAAAGAGTGGTAGAGAATGGATTCAGAGAGAGAGAGCAGAGATGCCAATCAGGAAGGTTTTGCAGGCCAATACATATACCTGGCTTTTATCTTGGAGGCTTTGAGCAGAAGAGTGAAAGGACAGGACCTATTTTAAAGGCTTGCTCTGAGAAAAGATCACAGAGGGAGCAAGGGCTGATGGGAAGACAAGTTAAGAGACCTCAGCAGTGACCAAGTCAGGCGGTGCTGGAGGCTGGACCCAGAGAGGAAGCAGCTGGAGATGGTGGAAAGTGATCAGATTCTGAATACTTTGAAAGCAAAGGTGAATGGGTTTACTGCTGGACTGGCTGAAGGTATGAGAAAGAGACAAGTTCAGGAAAGATTCTAAGTATTTGGCCTGAACAACTGGATGAATGAACTTCCCTTTACTGAGATAAGGAAGATGAAAGGAGGAGCAGGTTTAGAGATTAGCAGCTAGGAATTAAAGTTTTTAGACATATGCAGGTCAAGTTTAAGATGCCTGTTGGCCATCCATAAGGAAGTGTTTAAAAACATCACTGATACATGTATATAATTTATATGGTAATCACAAAGTGAGAGCATATACTCTATTCAATTATGAAATATCATAGGAGTATTTTTTCTAACTTTATTTTTAAACTTAATATTATACTGATAGATTTTACCATTCAGGAATTTTCACACATTAGTTTCACATTTTTCATTATTATACATAATGTTTTAATAAAAACCTTTGTCAGCTTCACTGACTATCTCCTTATGGAATGCATCCACATATAGGGTCAAAAGTGTGAAAATTTTTAAAACCCTTGATACATACTAAGCTGTATTCCCAGAAGTATATACCAATTCACAGTCTCACACTTAGGTCTGAGAGGACCTACTTGTTTAACTGTAGTTTTGCCTGAATAGAAAAGTATTGTTTTAAATATTATTCTAGTTTTATAGTAAACACTATCTATCCATTTTTAATTTGCATTTATTTGAGTCTTAATAAATTGGAATATTTCTTCATAAATTAATGTCTTTTGAATTTGTCTTCTGCATATTATATATTCATATCCTTTAAATTGATTACTTTGGAAATTAACATTTACTATTAAATAATAACCATAATAATAGTAAGTAGTAGCTACCATGAATTGTGCTAAACAATGTACTAAGAAATGTATATGTATTAATCTTCACAAGTTTATTATAAATACTTAGATTACAGGCAAGAAAATTTAGAATTAAAGATGAAATGATCTGCTTCAAGTTACATGACTACTCATTGCATGAGCGGGGATTTGACATCCTGACTTCAGAGCCCACCAAAAGTAATCATATTTAGTAATTTGAGAAAAGAACAAATTAAGAGACCACAGAAAAGTTTAAAATATAAGATATGAGTTTACTCAGGTAAGAACTTACTAAGACAAATAAAACTGGTATAGAAATGTTATTTTAGCAATTCCACTATTCTACTTAATTGAATATCTATTAAGGGCAAAGGTTCACAGAAGAAGCTGTGGAGCAGTACAAAGGATAGCCTGACAAGCTCATTTCTAGCATCTGAACACTAAGCCCATCACCCCAAACATGGCTGCCCTATTTTTGGAAGGGAGGATCTGCTCGTTTTTAATTTACCTGAATTACAATGCCTGTTCAGAAAATATCCAGCCACATAATATGAAAATAGAGACATTTATTGCAGAAGACACAAGATACAAGAAACATTGTACATAGGACAATAAAGTCTCAATCCCCTTCAAAGTAGGCATCTTGGGACCTCACACAGCTCTCCCAATTGCCATCAGTTGCCCCATTGTATTTTCCTGAATCTCATCAATGGTCTGAAGCCTCTTCCCTTTCAAAAGTGATTTTAGTTTTTGGAAAATCCAGCAGTCACAGGTGCCAAATCTGGGCTGTAGGGGCGCTGAGTCACCTGGGTGATTTGCTGTTTTGAGACATGATGCATGAGTGGGCATGATGTCCTGATAAAGCTGCCAATTACCAGTTGCCCATAGGGGCAGGCTACTGAATCATCCAAATAGTTTCTATGGAGGAATGTTCAAATTTAATGCAAAATTTGAAGCTGATTTGTTGCTCTACTCGCTCAGTCATTTTGAATGCGACAGGCACACAGTACACATGCTCACTCAATGGCATCTACTGCCCCCACTGATTAGTACAGTGAAGTCATCATTGTTCAGACACGCACATTCTAGTCCACTCTCCTTGGCTGCCAGGTTAGTTTGATATAATGCAACCTGTTCTTGTTAAAGTAACAACAGCTGGGCTTTTTCTGGATAGACCTCAATGTAGACTTTAATCACTGTATTTTAAGAAGAAATGTTGGAAGGAAAATACAGGGTGCCTGAAAAGATGCTTTTGAAGGATAACTTATTTTGCTTATAGTAGATGCCCTCAAGAAATAAATACTACTTACAATTAGACTTAAATATTTTTTCCCCAACATAATAATTACTCTTAGAAAGAATGTTAAGGTTCTCTCCTTCCTCTCCCGAAACTGGCCTCTGAGCTCCTTGGTTGTACTTTCCTTGGCAGATTCTTTATCCCCACCTGCATAGTGATCTTTGATCCTGTGCAAGGCAGCTTCAGCTTCATTAAAATGACTCTCTCATTTCAGCCGAAGTTTCACTCAAAGTGAGTAAGTGGTTGTGCCTGTGGTGGTGAATTGGGGACAATTCTTCAGCAAGGAAAAACAAAGGAATGAGGTGAGGACCCGGCAGTGCAGCCAAGACAAGTAGACCTCTTAAGCACCTCTCAGTCAAGATGAACCAGAAAACTGCAGTCCCTACAAACATGCATTGCTTATAAAATTAACTGACCCCTATACTGACCATCAAAACCTTTAAAAGACGCAAATATAGTTCTTGAAAAGTTGAAAGTTGAGACCAATAAAGGCATCACCGGCCTAAAATACAGCAGGAATCTGGTTGTAGCCCTAAAGACAGATCAAGGATGTCGTTGAGAGATCCTGCTCTGTGACTTGGGAAGACGTTGAACATGGATGATGTTGTATGCTTCATGTCTTGTTGGATTCATGCCTCCTTCAATCTTCAAAACAACTGGTGTTTTTATAAAGAACTGGATCTCAACAAACCTGTTAAGGAAAAGAAAAGGCAACTAGGAACCCTTCTAGTCAATTGTAAATTTATGGGAATTAATATAATAATAATTATCATAATAAAAGTAGTTGCCATTTGATAAACATTATTATGTACCAGGCATCACATAGGCTCTTGTCTTTATTACTGATTAATAACTCTTTGAGGTAGATATTATTCTTATCTCCATTTCATGATACAGATCTGAAGTGTACTTCAGATACTTTAATATATGTGTCTATGCATATACAGGTTGGGCAAAAGTAAGTTACAGTTGTTCGTATAGAAAATGATACAATAATTAATAAATAATAGTGCAAGAATGAAATATGTTTCCTGTACTCTCAACTGTAAACCTACTTTTGCCTCAGCCTGTCTCTACACATATGTATTTCCCCACTCCTGTCCTACCTTTCTCATTCTTATTATCCTCTTGCCTTAGTTTTCTTATTTATTAATTTATTTGCTTCTACTTAGTAATCCATTTTAAATCCTAAAGAAGGGGTGAGACTGCTAGAGGGAGGGAGTGCTAGGCAGAGAGCAACAAAGAAAAAAGAAATTGGGACAACTATAATAGCATAATCAATCATTCTTTTATTTTATATATTTTTAAGATTTTACTTATTATTTTCAGAGAGAGAGGAAGGGAGAGAGGCAGAGAGGGAGAGAGACATCAATGTATGGTTGCCTTTCACCTGCCTCCAGCTACAGACCTGGCTGGAGACCTGGCTTGCAACCTGATTATGAACCCTGGCTGGAAATCGAACCAGCAACCTTTGGGTTCGCAGGCCAGTACTTTATTCACTGTGCCACCATCCAGGGCTCTATCAATAATTCTTTAAATATTTAAAATAAATAAACCCTAAAGAGAAAGCACAAATAAATGAAAAAATAAGTTACCTGACATATATTATTTTAAAGTCTAAAGACTTAGTAAACTCAAGAGAAAAAAAAAATACACTCATTGCCAAGTATAAAACTAGCTCTGAAGCAAAATGCCTTGAGTAGTTAATAACATTTTAATACTGAGTAAAGATAGGAAGTAGAACATATAGCATACCTAAAATGGTATTACCAATAATCTTTACTACTACAACAGAATCAATTCCGAAGGCATCCCACAGAGCAATTTCTGTGAAAACTCTTCAGTCAGCAGAAGTGATTAAGACCTTTACTATACCTCTTATTCATAAGGACCCCTGAAAGCAGCACACCTACTCACAATGATTAGCTGGTGGGTCAGCCTGAATCATAAGAAAGAATGGACCTGACTGAATCACCAATTCCACTTCCTGCAGTACCTGGTTTTCCTTGGACCGCTGCCATTCACAAACCATCCCAGCCAAAGCCTGCTCAGTGTATGAAATATGATAAGGTCACAATCTGAGGTAGTGTGGTAGTGAGATCCACTAGAGCTTTGGTGCGAGAGCCAGGAAATCCACTACCATCTGAAACCAGCACATACAGTATATTTCTACAGTTTTATAATGTATGCATCATAAGCTCCCAGTCAGTTAGAAGCAGCCATTCTACTGGAGTGCCAGAGAGCATACATGAAACTGCCGGTACAAGTCCCAGTAAATAGCAGCCTGTTGGCTTTCACTGTTGAGGTACAAAGTGTCTGATAAATGTGGCTACTGAACTTGTGAGTCATCTATTACCACAGTTCTAGCGTGAGAATTATCCTACTTGCTAGACAGCCCGAGAGCCTCTCAGAGCTTCCTTCCCCAAAGTTTTGATCCAGTCTCTTCACTTCCATCCCGGAAGAAGCTCTCATCTGTGTGAGCTGGAGAACAGTCACTTGAATGAAGCTGTTTTTAAATCATATTTTTATTTCAGCCTGAGAAAGACAAGTAATGAGAGGGAGAAAGAGATTGATTGCTCAAACTGCTACATGTTTACATGTACCTTAGCGAATATACCAGGCTATGAAACCTACAGATTCAAACCACTAACATCAGCATGCCAATAGGTGAGCCATCTCTTCTAAGTAGATTTGCATTAAGTTGGCTCCTAAGGACTGATCTACAAGTCACTCACAATGAAAAAAAAAAAAAAAACAACTGTCAGGAAGGTTGGAATGATTGACTTGGCAGATCAATACACTTTCTCTCAGAGTCAAGCAATGTGGCAAGTCAAATTATCTGGAGCTCGCTTTGTGAGGATGAATGGAATCAGAACCTGACAGCTGAGAGAATCTTAGGGAGCATGAGACACTTAGCCAATAGGTCAATAGAGGAGAATATTTCAAGTCTCCCTGACTTCAGTGACTGGTCCTTTTCTGAGCTTCTGAAGTTGCCAAGCCTTGTTCTAGCCACAGATGTTTTCTCCAAGACGGAGTAGAAATCAAAGGTTTAAGTTTCCACATACTGAGTTATAAAGTTACAACCACCTTCTACTTCTCCTAATATCCTTCTGTTTTCTTGATTGAAGTGGAATATGTTTCCAAAATCTCTACCTAACATGCTAAGATATCTAATCATATCCACTGTGTAAGAACTATCCAACTTTTAATTAAAAAATTAACTTAGAAAAAAACAAAGACAAGCTTATTTTCAAAATTTTGGGGGATACCTCATCCTCACTCCCAAATATTGACAATAGCACTTCGCTTCCACTTAAAATCTACATCAGAAAACTGCCAAAAAGGAAGTAAATTGTATCCATCTCAGACAAATTTATCTAAAATATTGTATTCATTATAACATGGATTATTTTTAAGTACATACATACACACACAAAAAATATTCACAAATTTCCACACAAATGAAAAATGGCAAATATGTCCTTTGCTACTCAAGTTGACCTTATCTGTAAGGCTAAAAAAAAGTGAATTTCTGATCAAGACCTTTCATGGTATTCACAAGGTTTTGAGTATGACACTGTAACTCTGCTTCACAACAGAGATTTCAAAAACCTGTGCTCAAGAATAGCAACTGTATTGCTAAATGGGTCATGCCTGATTGTTCTGTCGGCTTCTCTTCCTGCCTTGTGGACAAAATTTTATTTATGCAATCATGACACTTAAGTACTAGATGAGACCTAAAGAAATTCCAGTTAAGCCTTCTGCTTCAACTCAATACCACATCAGATTACCAGGGCTTCCCTTTTTAATTTTTAAGATTTCCTAAAACAAAGACCTACAATTTCCTTCCCTAGTAAGTTCTAGAGTTTAATCAAGAAGTTCTTTCTTATATGTAAACATTAGCTTTCTTGCCCCAACTTGAGCATATTTCTATTTTTTATCTATATTGAAGTAAAAGCACAAATAGTTGTTCTTCAATAAATACATTCCATTGACATGAAAACATTTAGTTTATTCCTAATTGCTTTTTCCCCAGATTAAACTCCCCACAGTCCTTTTTCTTTATCTCTTAGTTCTCAACATTTTAATTATCTTTGTTTGTCCGATGCTTAACAAATTTTGTAAATCACATGCAAAATATAGAGAAGTCCAACCATACTTTAATGGTGTAATAGATCTCTAATAATTTTCTCAAATAAAGATTTTATACCATCTAACTGATCATAAGTTGTGACTATACCTTCTAATATGTTGACTTGGGGAGAAAAAGGAACTCTAATCTGCTGACTTTCCTATGTCTCTCTTATTTGTTCATCTTCATTTTTGGATGGCTAAAACTTAGATTCTCCTCTAATATTTTCCCTTACCTTCAGCATATTTACCTTTCTCGATGAAGAATCATCAGTAAACTCAAAGCACCAGGTTCTACCCTACTACCTAAATTCCAAATTCTTCCAACAAGGCTGAAGTCATCGCCTTGGCAGTTGGTGCTAATTCAATTCCATGCCAAACATTAAGCCTTCTCTTTAGGACTTCCAGTAAACATTCCCATCAGCAGCTTCAACATAGTGATTAGATTATCATAACTACTGCTCAGGAGTTGCGTAGTGATTTTAACAATCAGGTGGAAACAGAACCTGGAAGTGAAAAATTTGTAAGCAAAAACAAGGAAATGCTTAGGAGTCACCCTCAAAATCACAAGCAAAATAAAAAGAGAAATGCTCCACGGTCATTAGAATCTGGGGAAATTATTACAGCTGTTTTCAATGAAAATTCTTATAGTGACAATTAGACGAAGCTAAAGGATTGGGGAATGAGTAGGAATTTAAGATAAGAATGGAAAAGGTTAAACTTGATTTAATTCAAATAGCAAATCATTATCGGAAAATAAGAGCCCAAACACATGTCTCCTTAGTTTTTTTGAGGTTGTTTTAACATCATATAGTAATATATTAAGAAGCTGTATAACTTAGTGCTTAAGAGCATAGGCACTGGGAGTCAGATAGTCTGTGTTTAACTCCAGCCTTTTGAAGAGTTCAGCTTCCTCATTCATTCTTTTCCTTTTTTATGTTATATACCAAACATTCTTATAAATTCTTTGCAAACATTGCTTTATTTAATCCTCCTAACAACCCAATGAGAGAGAAGTTATCATAAACCCTGCTTACAGATGGAAAAATAGAGGCTCAGGAAGATTAAGTAAATTGTCCAAGGTCACATACCTAGAAAATGGCAGAATCAGGCTCTGAGCCCAGGTGGCAGGGATTCAGTGTTTACTATTAACTACTATTGCTAGGATTGTCATTCAAATTAATGGAAATAACTTTTAATTGCCTGGCAAATAATAAATCCTCAATAAATGATAGGGTTTATGTGTTTGGGTGTGTGTGTGCTGTGGTTGGTGGTATTGGCAATTGGTTTTCCTTACGTTGTGTTGACTTCCAGGGATGTAGCAGGAAGTGTCATTGCTGATCAGTAGAGGGAGCTCTTTCCTCTGATTATATACTTACCCCCATCAAACCATCTCCCCTCCAATATGTTCCAAGGTGCTTGGGTCAAGCCAAGGGTCAAATTTTAACTGAGATGCCATCCATGCTGTATCCCAAAACCTTTATAAAAAGTCTATGATAGTACTGAAAATTTCTGTATTTTATCAAACTGCATTTGTAAAGAATCCAGCAAAATCTAACAATGCTCATTTTGGTGCCTGAGTTTAGTTGAATAAATTACATTTGTTATGTGAAGATGTGTTGAGAACAGATAAGATATACTGTGCCATTATGTAGGAGTTATCAAAATATCCAGCTTACCTGATCGTAGCAATTTACATTCCATTTAGTTCGAGTTGTGTTGATATGAATTTGCAACAACTCTAAGGCAACTCTACACCCATTTAACAGATTAGAAAGCAAGAACAGAGATATTTGAAGTTAAAAGGATCGGGAAACAATATTCCTGGAATATAGGACTTGTGGATCTTTCTCTAGTGCTTTTTGCACTGTCCCATGTAGACTGACATGGTGTTCTGCTGGTAATTGTTCTTTCCTTCCCGCTTTCCTCCTGTGCTTTACAACCTCCCTGTGGCTGAAGCACCAGGCAGTCTAACTCGGTGATAAAGAAAATTGGGTTTGAAACTTATTTCCACCACATCTCAGCTCTGTGAGCCTACACCAATGACTTATTCTCTCTGGGCTTTTGTTTTTTAAATGAGGATACTGATTGGATCTCACAGAATGTTTGATGGGAGGTAACACAGGATCCAAGTGAGGCACAGGTAGCAAACACAAGGTCCTTGGCTGAATCTGGTCCTCCACCTTCTTTTATCCAGCCCTGCACCTTCAGCCAGAACCTTGTTTCTACCTGGCTTGCTAAACTGTTAAAAAGTGGTTACATTTATACACTCCTAAAATGACATTTGGCCCTTTGAAGGCAACCACGAGGCTCATGTGGCCCCCAGTGAAAATGAGTTTGATACCCCTGAAGTTAGGCATTTAGAGCAGTTCTCGGTCCTCAGACAGCCGCAACTATGAAGCATTAGTAAATACTACTTTCTCTCACCTTCCTCCTGTCTTGCCTTCCTCATGCCACAAACATTTATGGAGTGCCTGTGAACAGCAGGTAGCTGCTGAGGTGAGACACTGGAAATACGTGAGCTAGAATTTTAAGTTAGGTTTCCAGCCACCTGCGATGCTATATGAAAAGATCAAGCCCGGGACATGAGGAAGCTCATGACCAAGGAATGCACCATCACCCACATGTTCGTGCCCCCTCTCAGTGGAAGAACTATTTATCCATTCAACAAATGTTTATTGAGCACATGCTCTGTTCGCTGTATAGTGCAAGTGCTGAGGAGATAAAAAATAAAGGTGAATCAGGGATCAATTTTACTCCCAAACAATTAAAACCTCATTCAGGAAACAAGAAATAGGACAAACAAAAGACAGAAGGCAGAGGATATTGCCCCACAGAAGGGGTAAAATTCTTGTAGAGTTTATTCATACACTTAGTACCATAATTGTTCAACATTTATTGGACACAAAGCAGTTTATGTGATATAATTTCATTTAAAAATCTTTATATGAGTGAAGATTATCTAGGAGAAACTGAGTGAGATGAGATGTATTATTCTCTCTGTCCTTTGTAACATTATTGTAATAAAATATTTTAATTAGAGAAAGATTTACTAAAAAAACCTTTCAACTTTTTGCTAGGAATCTAATAGAATCCTTGTTCAGACAGGAGAATGTAGGGGGAAAAAAGAAAAGAATGGTGCTGGAAGGAGACATTGCTTGACCTTGAATGATTCGCATGACTTCTTAATAACTTCAGTGTGTTGCCTATAAAATGGGAAAATTAATAACTTCATTGCTTCAATCCCAAGGATGCTAAAAAATACAGTGAAAAATAGTCAGTGGGAAAGTTCTATAGATTTTACTGAAAGCAAGAGGCTAAACAAACCAAAGCTATTGATTGGATAATGCAGAAAAATGACATAGACTTTTATTATTGGTAAAACAGAGGTCATGATTCCACGTAAACACATATTCCATGTTAGCACCCAGTAAGTCCCTTGGATTCTTATTTCTGGATCCTCTCAGAACCTGGAACTATGATTTGCATAACAAAAGTTCATTACTATCATTGATAGAATGGCTTTTAGAAGTTATAGTAATTTTTAGGAGGTTGGGCAAATAAAAATTTTAATGCCTACTACATAGAAATAAATTCAAATTTTATTTACTTTGAGATAACTTAGTTACCAATCATTCACTCCATTCCCATATCTGAGTATTTTGGGGGCTTCACTTGGCTCTCTACATGTTTTTTCCCAACTATAGAACACAAGACATTAAAGAGTATGTGATGCTGAATAGTCACAATTTCCAGAACAAAATTGGTGACCTGAAAACCAACCATGATTTAACTCTGATTTTCTTTTCCACCTCTACTACAGTTTTTTAACTAGCCTGGTGCATAGCATCTAGTTGAAAATCCCATACCTGTTCGTTGAACTGATATGAATTCAAATTCTTAGGGCAAGAACCTGAAATTCGACTTTTAGTAGCTTTTCAGTGATTATGTTTTGGGATTCAGGTAATATACACTCACATCCCTATTTCTTTCTCCAACAAATGAGGCAAGTAATATAGACCACCTATTTAATTTGAAAAGATGTTATGAAGATTCCATTTCTACTGACTGTTAAACACTTTGGTATTTTCAGATGGTGAAAGAGCACAATGTGTGATAATTACTGATTAAAACTTTGCCTCAGGTTTTACCTATCAATCATCTCTAGGGAAGAATAAAGAATAATGTACAGCCTCAACTTTCCCACCTCACTGTTTTCTTTCTAATCCTTGTTAACATAGAAACCTAGAATATTTTTCCGTAGATCCTTTGCTTCTTTTACATTGAAGGTAGGAGGCTAGACAAGGAAAGGAAGAAAAGAGCCTGCCAGAGGAAAACTCTATAGAAATAAGCATTTGCACATATAAAATAGAGAAATAAAATAAATGTTGATGTATTTCTTTAAGGAGTTTGAAATTCTTTGCTTCTTGTACTAAATGTCATTGCTAACCCTTTATGAGACTTCAAAAGGAAGGTAAAAGGAAGTGCATCATCTTAAAATTTTACAGTTCTATTAATAATACAAAGCATTTAACTAAAGCAGAGGATGCTGATTTCTTTAATGTTTTGCTTAAAAAATTCAAACTGTTTTGGAATGATTCCCTATAGGTTGTTAAGAAGGGTTAATGGGAAGCTGGATGTAGAGCTAGGACAACCAGGCCCACCCCTGTGCACTGATATTCAGCCCACAGGACCAGTCTGGGGCTCCAAACGAAAGGAGAAACTTGTTTTTCCTTCTTATCTTATTAATATTCAACTCACAGTACAAATTCCACTTACAATCTTTCAAAGACCCTAGTAAGCACAGAGAGATAGCAATGAGGAGCTCTACGGTAAATTTCTAATACAAATAATAGAAGAGAGTCATTTTCATAGGGTGAGCTTGTATGTGTCAAGGAAACAAAATGGAAAGGCAACAGAATGAATATCAGAAACAGCAAGTAGGTTCAGAGGTGGGCATTTTCAGAAATCAGAACCCAATACAACCTCCCTGGGTCCACTACATCTGTCACTAAAGTTGAGGACATAGCAGGAGCACTTAAGAACCTGGAAACTTTGTGATTCATGAAATGGGCTTTTTTGTTTGTTTGTTTGTTTGTTTGTTTTTTTAAAGCAAGTTTCAGTTAATTTTAGTTAAAGCAAAACATTCTTTTTCAAGTGATGCTGTGAGCTGAAGGTCAGAAGGAAGCAGGGCGTGGGCTTCTCACAAGCTCATGCTCCAAAACCTGGACTTAAGGAACAGGGCCCTTTTGGGTACTCAGGGGTGACTGACCAGCAGAAGGGTGACTTTGGTGGATGGGATGAATCTGCAGCACACCTCGGTCACTGGATTGGTCTGTGGATTGGAATAAAATTATTCCTACCACCGAGTCAGTTGACATGATTAACATTATTATTCCTGGGGGTTAAATTAAGGAATGCTATATGGAGCCAAGAGTGTAGCTTATTTAGTTGGATTCTTATTCACAATCTAGGAATAGTCTTTATGTGGTGCAACCATAATTTATTTATTTTTTCTTTTCTTTCTTTTTTTTTAGGAAGTTCAAAGGAAGATGAAGTCAGGCCTTCAAGATGAAGTAATGCATGAAGCTGGTGTACTGTGTGATGCTCTTAATGGACATGCCTTCTTTGTTCACCGCAATTCTCTGCATCCTCTCCTGGCTCTAAAGTTGCTTCAGTGTCTCCTCTTGCTGCCATCTTGGGATGTTAAGGCAGCTCTCAAGGGAAGTCTTTGATCACGCCCCTTACCACCCCATCCTCAATTCCAGTGCTCACTTTTTCCATCTCAATAATAAACCAGTTTATTTCACCAGCGTCATTGATCTCTGCAAAATTGTCCATGATTTCTACTAGCTTCATTTCAAAACACTATACAAATGGAAAGTGTTACATATTATATGGCAAGATTTATTTGATATGGATGCTTTTTTAGGAATGCTGTCCTTTTAAAAAAGTAGAGGAGGTGGTCTAATGTGTATAATTGTTGGGCAACTTCTACAGGAAGGAAGGCTTGCTGTAGAAGTTGTCAAATAAGAGATAAAATAAGAGAAAAAGCCATCTTGAAAACTCAATCAAGCATTCTTCTGTTTTATTTGGTGATCCCCTTTTAATTAAAATTTGTGTCTATACGTTGGGATAATGCAGACAAAACACATAAAAATGCTAGAAATTCTTAATTATCAATGGTAGTTAAGAATCAATGCATTGTTTTAGTTTTAGATGTTTTTACTTAATCAGGCTTATCATGCAGTTTGCCTGTGGTTGCAAATTTCATCATAAATACACAACCTTGAAACCTTAATGGAAATAAATCAATCATCGAAAACTCAGGAACCACTTTGGAATGATTACCTCAGTGTCCTTAAGGTAAGTATCAGTCCTCATTGTCTGGATTCATATCTTTAAATAATGAGTGAAATCTTGATTACTACTGACCTACTGACATGCCCTGGACTTTTTTTTTTTTTTTTTTGGTCATTTTTAAATCCATAATACATCGGTGGTTACAGAAAGGACAGGGGGATGTTAAGAATAATAGAGGAAATGGAGAAGCCAAAGAACTTACATGCATGACACATGGGACTAAGGGGGGTATTGCCGGAGGGAATGAGGGGTTATTGGGTGGAAGAGGGCAAAGGGGAGAAAATTGGAACAACTGTAATAGCAACATCAATTAAATAAATAAATAAAATCCTTAATATTAGGTTGTTTTTTCTCATTTGTCTTTAGTAAGAGAGGGTTTCGGAAAATCATGGCAACATTATATTGGTAGCGTAGGGCCCCAGGATCCTGACGACTAGATTTAAGTGCCAGATTGTGAAGGGGCCAAAGGAGAGGAAATGGGGCTTCCGAGCCTGTCTGTCAGTAACTCGCCACAGAACCTTGAGCAATTCCCTGAAGCTTCCTGCATAGCAGGTGCCTCACCCATTGAAAAAGGTATAGAAAGACACTCCAAGTCTTTGAAAATGGAATTTAGTAGAAAGGTCAATCAATTAAGGTCAGGAGCCTGTATTCTAGTTAGCAAGGCCACTAACTAGCTGAGTGAGCCAAATTAAACCCTTCTGAAGCAGGAAGAAGTATGGAGAAATTAAAGTAAGGATTTAAAAACTGAATGATTCATGCAAGTCACTTATTAACCTTTCTGGATCTCAGTTTTCTCAGTTGACATATAAAAGTGCTTGACTAAATTATCTCTGGAAACTTCTGGCTCTAAATTTCAATGTTATTGCAACAATGTTACAAAAGGACTTGGCCATTTCTGTTTTCTAGATCAGCTATATCATTATGATGGTTAACTTGCCAGTTTCTACAGTAATCACTGTAAATATTGATTAATTAGCAGTAGATAGCTTCTTATGTATTCATCAGTCTTCCAAATAATTAATGTGTTCCAAGTGTTCATTGCCAAGATAACCAGATCTTGTTGATGAGCTATTTCATTCATTTATATTCATTGAGTTTTGCCCAATAAATATTCATTGAGCCTCTGTGCCTTTTTAAATGATGACTAAACCTTTTCACTAAAATATATCCCAATTTAAAAAACAAAAACACCTTCCCTGTGCTTCTTTTTTTTTTTTCCTTTTATATTGAATTTATTGAGGTGACATTGGTTAATAAAATTGTATAGGTTTCAGGTACACGATTCTATAATACATCATCTGTGTATTGTATTGTGTGTTCACCGTCCAAGGTCAAGTCTGCTTCCATCACCATTTAGCCCTTTTTACCCTCTTCTACTTCACCCTACCTCCCTTTCCTTCTGGTAATCACCATACTGTCTTTAAGGCCAGTGAGGGGTTTTTGGTTTGTTTGTTTTGCTTAATCCCTTCACCTTTTTCACCCAGCCACACGAACCACTCTCCTCTGATAGCTGTCAGTCTGTTGCCTCTCTATGAGCCTGTTTCCATTTTGTTTGCTAATTAGTCTGTATTTCTTTAACAATAAAATTTTGTGACCACGGATACTTAACTCCACTATAGAAGGGTTTTGATGACTCATGACATTTGTAAGGTGCATTGAGGTCCTTGATGGAAGGCACTCCATCTGCTGCAGAGTGTAATTAACATTATGAGTTTACCAAAAGAAACATAAGAGTCATTGTTAAAGAGCATCATAGGGACTGTCTCGTCCTTTGGTCATGAGACACCTCTGATGTGGAGGAAGGTAATAATTTATAATAGCATCTAAAAGTAACTTGGACATGAAAAGAGTTGGTTGTTTTTAAATTCAGCACAGTCTTTTTATTAATTAGAGAAGCAGCCAAGGCCCTGTATTCACCATGTTTTATTTTTGAACTAATAATAAAAACAATTAAGTATCATGCTCTAGAGAGCATGTTGGATTCCATGAATGTTAAAGAAAGTAATGTAATATTCATATAAATTAGGCATATGATCTTCAGGGAGCTCAGTGGTTACAGATCTGGAAAAGTCCTGTCCCTTTAGTCAAGAATGGAGAGATGCCACTTCCTTTCTCTTTAATATATTTTTTAACCCTACAACTCTCTATAGTAGTATTGGAAGAAAGGGTACCCATTCCAGGGCTCTAATCTGATTGTTTGGCATTCCAAGTGAAGCATTTCCTTAATCCCAGCACTGCCTCTGCAAGACAGGGAAAGCACTGGGCAAGCCTCAGGATCTAGAGAAGGGCTGTCAAATAGTCCCTTCTAATAGGTCAAGCCAAACAGCATCATGTACATCTTGGTGCTTAATAATTAAGAGTACATTAAGAGTACATGATAATGTTGACAATGATATTGAAGATGGAATTACTGATGTGATTATTTTGACAATTTGGGGATAAGAGGTAATCGTACTCACAAATGAACCACAGTTGACAATTTGGTGCCTTTCACCTTCAATAAAAGAGAGAGGGAAGGAAGGAAGAAAATTTCTATTCTTATTCCAGACATGTTCAACATTAGAACCAAAAAAAGAGAGAAAGGTTAAAGTGAGAAGCTTTCTGAGAAATTAGTTAAATTCATATTTATCCATATATTATTCAAAAGCAGAGCTTGAAGTAATAAGATAAAAATAATAATAAAATGAGAATAAAATATTATATATATGCCCCTTAATTTTTTTAATAAAATTAAATCATTGGAGGGTTTGGAGAGGGAAGGAGGGGGCAATAGGTAAAGCACAGGAGGTTTTTAGAGTAATGAAACTACTCTGTATGATCCTGTAATAGTGGATATGTGGTATTAAGCGTTTCTCAAAACACATAGAACTGGGTGACACAAAAGTAAAACCTAATGTAAACTATGGACTTTAGCAATAATGATATATCAATATCAGTTCATTGTTTGTAAAAATGTACCTCAATAATGCAAGATGTTAATAATAGAGAAAATGTAAGGGTGAAGGAGGCTGAAGGTAATGAAAACTCTCAAAACTTTTTGCTTAGTTTTCTCTGGAAACCTAAACTGCTTTTAAAAGTAAGTCTATGTACATTTTAAAAAACTAAATCATTGCCCTTTCTAAAAAAGAAAACTTTTATATTACTTTATAAACATTCAATTTGTACAAAAGGAGATCAAAAAAGTTATAACTGTTCCTTTAACCTGTAAGTGTATGTGATGTGTTCAAAAGAAACAATATTAACATGAAGTTCTTAGTTTCTTATGAACCAAAAAATAAATTTAATTATAAGTTTTTAAAGTGAATCAGTGAGGATCACCATTAAATCTATACTTCTATTCCTTAATCCAGAACCAAAGCTAAGTACTTTACATCATGATAAAAGTTTTATATTTTTGACCAAGATAGATACCAGGCAAACAAAGGAATAATTAGACCACATAAATAACTGAATTATATGTTGTGGGATTTTTGTACTTCCAGTTCTGGAAATCTCATGACCCGAAATTTAAATGTCATGAGCAAGTAGACATGAATACACTGTTCTTTAAGGTAAGCCATCTGGAATCAAATGGTTATGGTATAGTAATAACATTTCATATTTATGCAATGTCTTTATGTCCTGAATCATCTCACGAATGGGTTCACTTACGTCATAAAAGACAATGCCAGTTACAAGGAACCATTGTGTTAAGACTTGAAGGATTACCAGGGTCAAAACTTATAAACTCTGTAACAACTAAATTGATCTTTAAAGAGACACTTTCATAGTCCTCCTTTAGACATCATTGTCTTTTAAGGTTGCAGAGTGAAATTGCAGTAATAAAAGGGTTCCGATGTAGTCAACCAGGGAAAATTAAGAAATGGGACAAATTTGACTTTGGAATACCTTGAGGGATAACTAATTTTCTTTTCTCAGAAAGAGGTTTTCGGTACACCCACCACTCAGAGATCTTTTTTTTTTTTTCTTTCTGCACTTACAACATTTGCTGCTCCTGCCTCACCTTACGTTGATAACTTTAAAGATAAGGCTCCACCAAGGAGGCCTTTATGGACTTACCCTATGCACCAATATCACCCATTGATTCACTCATTCTTTTGTCACTCATGTTTTTATTATATTCATTCACTCATTTAATCATTCGACAAGTACTCTAAACTTTGGCGTCTACTGTAAACTAGACACGAGACTAGGGGTCCAGGATATTTCAGACAATAGGAGGCATGTGGTGTCTGTACTCACAGAGTTTAGTTTATCCAGAAAGGCTAACATTAAACACACATCATTCAAATGAGTATTTAATTAAATCATCGATAAGTTCTACAATGGAAAACACGAGTTCTGAGAATATGTAAAATAAAGGCACCTAACCTGAAAATATCTGAGTAACGGTTAATTCAGAAAACTTTAAGGTTGTGATTTTTTTTTTTTTTTTTTTGGCCTAACCTATCATTAACTTACTGAAATCTGCAGGTCTTACAACTCACCCTTTTAGGATAGAGCTCCCTATTTCTTTAAAAATGCCATTAGCTAGTCAGAGTATTGATACACTGTGGAAAAAACCTCCTGGAGAGACCTTCAGAAGAATCTTTTTCTCTGACCAGCTCCATGTGTTCATGTCAAAGGAATTATTAAGCCCCGTTGGTGATCACAGGCCAGTATTTCTAAATGGGAGAATATGAGGTCAATTATGATGAGAGAGCTGATGAATGAGTTAATTTGGACTGAATGGTTTCTGCTGCCTTCTTTACCTTTACCTGGGGTTGGATCCTACAGTGAGCCTCAGATAGAGGTCACTGAGACAAAGAAGTATATCACTGGTACTTTCCAGGTCTCATGAATGGCTAATACCAGAAGAAAGTCCCAGAGAAAAAGCAGTGACCCACTTCAGTAATAATGACCTCGTTAGGTCACCTTTTGTAGATCTTCATAGAAACCCCTCACTGTTATCTCTTGGCCTTGAGGTACCTAATTAAACAGTCTTTATTGGAGTCATAAAAGCCAAGGGGAATCCAACATGAAATTTATCAGCCAGCAAACAGGAACAATCTAGGCACAACTGTGAGATAGTTTAATTCCAATGTCACTATGTCCTGTGTCTCTCCATTCTGAATATCCCATGTCATAGGCAGCTGCCCATTTGGTATTGCCTGCTTGATATTCCAAAGTCTACATTGCTATGTCCCACTGGTCAAAACAATACCCACATCTCCTAATCAAAATTGATCTATCCTCTGCATCATTCTTTAAAAATCTATTATCTCTAAAGAATAATTAGATATCACATTAATTAAGAAATCAGCTACTTCCAGTCAAGATGGAACCATAGACAGACATGGCTTGCCTCTTCTTACAACAACAATATAGAAATGAATGTCATGGTATGCAAAAATGCAGAGGAGCACTAGAAGTCACTATAACCCAGAACTGAAACTTTGGAGTATGATTCCTAAACAAAGTCACATCTAAAGGAGACTTGAAGGTCAAGGGACATCATCCACATATAAAGAGGAGCAAATATAACCAGGCAAAAAACAACAAAGAGCACAGGGGAAGATTGAGAAGGTGAAAAAGCATATCTGAAGGATGTTATTCAAGAGGGAAAGGGGAAAAAATAAGGTCAGAGGTGTATACAGGGTCCAAGGATATGACACCTTTTTTTTTTTTAAGGATTAGCTGTTATCCTAGAAGCAAGGGGGAGCCGTTGATAGTTTTCAGACCGGCAGGTTTCACTTAATAGTTTAGAAAGGCCAGTGTTCATGGCTGAGGGCAAGGAGCCCAAGCTACAGACAGATCCAGGCAGAAAATGTGCAGAGCTATGTGGTACAAGTGCCAGGGAAGATGGAACAAAATGGTAGATTTAACAGATTTTTCTGTAGAGGTAGAATCAATAGATGTGTTGAGGTGGCATAAATGAGATGTGTTGAGTAAAGTAAGGTCAAAAAGCAGAAGTGCTCCTGGGTTTAGGGCTTGAATAAATGTGGTAAAGATGATGCTATTCCCTGAGGTGCTGCTGGTCACAGGGCAGAAGGGGGTGTGTATCTGATGACAATTTGGAGCACGTTGAGTTTGAAGTAGGTGGGAGATATCCAAAAGCAGTTGTCTAGTCATTAGTTGGATTTGTGACTCTGTGATCCTAATGAGTAGTCTTGTCTCCAAATTTAGATTGGAGACTCTTTGCTATATAATAAGCAATTGAAGTTGTAGTAATAGATAGTGTTACCTAGCTAGGACATCTAGAATGAAAGGAAAGAGCAAAGGGCAGTGAAAGCAAGTTATCAGAAGTATAGGGGGAAAAACAGGACAGTGTAGTTTTACACACACACACACACACACACACACACACACACAAAGAGGGTAATAAAGTGTCAATAGCTGCTGAGATCCACAAGAATTTTCTATCTCTAGTTACCCATTCTTCTCAAAGTTTGGTCTTAGCAACAATAATTTTTCCGAGAAGTCCCATGATGGTTTATGGGCTACCTGACCCCAGAGATGGCTTTGAGAGATCAATTTATGACTACACTGGGGCACTGAAGTGAGCGGTGGAAAATCTGTCTTGCAGTTTCTGCAGTCTCCCTGGTAGAAAGTGTCATTTCAGGCGGCATCATGCTTATCACTCACACCTTCTTGACCTCCATCACCTTGCCTTGCAATGCCCAAGAAGAGTTAACAGGGACCTGCCAGAAGATGCTACAGAGAAAGGTAAGAAAAGTGTCCTATTAATTGATGGAAAATCCTAAGACACAGACTGCGATGGCACATATAAAAATTAGCCAAAAATGATAGGGACATCCCTCCAATTCTAGCGGAAAAAAAAAAAAAAAAAAAGTCAGTGGAGAATTACTCTGGGACCTAGTCCAGGATGTACCAAGGACTGTTGCCTCTCAAAGGGCAATTTCTCCTGGGCCTGGGCGAGCATTGCTAGCTCTGGAGCCCTCCAGAGAAAAGTGCAACCCAGAAAGTGGCCCATGCTTCTCCATGCTTTTCCAACCCACCATGAGTTCTCGAGCGTGTACCATTTGTACTCTTCAGTCCAGTCTCTACCCACGAACCAAGAGTACATGTCACTGTTCACATGAAAACCTTGACACATCACTGCTTCAATTATTTAAAAATGAAACAAAACAAAGTGACCTCTGGTTTTGTTTGTTGCCTCCCTATTACAAATTGCACAAATTAGATGTGGCTCAGTGGATTGAGTGCCAGCCTGTGAACTAAAGGGTCACTGGTTCAATTCCCAGTCAGGGCACATGCGTGGGTTGTGGGTCAGGTCCTGCTGGGGGCACGCAAGAGACAACTACACACTGATGTTTCTCTCCCTCTCTTTCTCTTTCCCTTCCCCTCTGTCTAAATTTAAATAAATAAAATCTTTAAAAATATATAAATAAATAAATAAATTTTTTTAATTGCACAAATTACAAAGGAGGACATTGGGCATCCTCAAACAATTCTGCCTCCATGAACTCCATAGGAGGGTGGCACCCACAAAACGAGAAATAGATGATGGGGTGACAAAGAATGTGAGCTCTTATAAGACAGGAAGTAGAGACCTTGATCTCCTGTAAATATTTCTAAAGCAATAAAAGAGAGAGAGAGGGAAAAAATACACAATGACGACGTATGTCAAAACATTGTCACTCGAAGTGTATGCTTTAAAAGGTTAAGAGGAAGAAAAGGGCAGGCGCTGTATATAGAAATTTTTAGTCATGTTTTCAAATCACTCATGGGATTGAGGTGCTGAAAGGCCTTTAGGCCGGGGATTTATGCATAATCGGATCATTCAAAAACATATAAATGGCTGCCAGACCAAAGTACAATGTTCACTTTTGAAATCACAAAAAAAGCTTTGTTTTAACTAGACTGAATTGACTAAAGTTTAGTTTCAGTGAAGCATGTTTTTGCTTTGGGTGTCATTATTTAGCTTGGCATCCTGGCCAAGGAAACCTTTTTCTTACTTCGACTGTTGTTTTTCTTCTTCTGCTACAACTGTGAAAGTCCAGGCAAGATTTTGATGCTGTGTATTTAAATGAGAGCTGATTCCCTGTTTACCTTTGATTCTGATGAAGGGAGTGGGGGAGCATGGGGTCTTGATGGCTTGCCAGGGCTTGTAAAGCTGATAGATGTGTGCCTTGTCTCCTGAATAATCTGGAAAATCAAGTTTAGCTGGTTTGATCAAAGGATTTGCAAGTCAGTTGAGAACACTTGCATGCAATAACTATAGATACTGTATACATCGACCAGCCAAAGGCCAAAAAGCTAATAGCTCTGTCAGAGATAAAGGATTATGTATGTTATGCTTGTGAATACCAAAGGAAGGAATTCTCCATTTTAATATGGTGCTGGTTAGACATTCAGGCAAACAACAAACTCTAAATCTTAAGGATTTAAGGCATGACAAAAAAATAATAATAATTTCTAAAATCCTGCTGCTATCTGCCCACTTAAATCCCACGTGGAGTGAGAGAATAAACTACAGACTTCCTACTGACATCTCATCAGGAGAGAGGAGAGAAGTTTGACATAGTTATGCGTTGAAGTCTCCTATTTTTGGAGTCCTTTCTCATCCAAAGCTTCTGGCCACAACACCTGCAGAGACAAGACAGCTTTGATTGAGATTGATGGTGAGAGGGCCTGGCATGCATTCCTTTTCGGACATCCTCCTTTTGGGCAAGTTGGTCATGTGGGAAAAACTTGTTTTCCCTGCCAAGAAATGACTGCCTGAATCAGAAAACTGTATATCATGACATGAGAAAGGAGAAAAACTCAAACCAAAACAGACCTATCAGATCATCTGCAGCTAGTCTTTCCCGTGAATTAACAACCTGACTGGCCCTCATAGATTTGTTTCAGCTCCTGTGCTTTTATTTTGATTTAACTCACTTAAAAGCACCTCTCTGGGCAAGATCATGGATAAGAGTTGATGGTGCCTTCAGCCAGCGTTTCCCATTTTTAAAGATATTGTTAAATAATTCCCTAAAAGGTGACCCCCCTCAATGCTCTAGTGGGAGCGGAGACTATTGTAGATACCTGCAAGGGACTGTCACTTCGACCAATTATGATTTCCTAATAAAGACACTGTTTCAGCTATTGCTGTGAAGGCCCATGAAACAACTGTTGGGGAAAGCTTCAAACACACATATACTTGGCACACTGACCTGGCATTAAACTAAATTACAGGTATGGTGGTGACATATGTAAACAAATCTGCCAGTACAAGTTACCCAATGTTATGTGCCATGCACAATAATAGGCAATGCATTATTCAAGTTTTGTACTAATTAAAGAACTACTTTGTTGCTAAGAATCAGTATATTAAAAACATACGTTCTTATTAATGGCGTTCCCAAGAGTTAGAAAGATGAGAGGTTAGATCTCAGGTTTCAGGGACCTATTATTAGGTTCTCAAAGTATTTTCTTAATCACATGCGTTTTTTTGAGAGAAAGCTCCGGGTCCACATCACATAAACAAGGTCTGATTGTGGGATTTTAAAATGGCTATCTTGGGGTTTTCTTCTTTCTGCGTTGTTTTTTCTTCTCACTCCACCAAATTTCACCGCTTGGAATCAGGACCTGAACCAAAGTTAAACATCATAAAGGCATTTGCTAAGAAAAACAGAACTTTTATTGACTGAAAAGCATTTTTACAGTGTAATCTGCATTTCTGTAAGTCCTTGTGGAAAATCCCCTCTGACTGAAGGACACTTAAAGACTTAAATGTGCACATTGCCCATGAAGCTTTCATAAGTTGAAGCAAAGGTTACAGAGGTGGCAAAACTGGTATGTCTGTCATCCTCACTCTACCCCCACCCCGCAAGTCTGTTGTCACCAACAGAACAGAAAGACTGCTTTTACGGACCTCCCTTCAACTTGGCCTCGTCATCTGGCCTGGCCCCTGGATCAGGGGGCCCTGTTCTCTGCTCCACAGTGAAACACCGACAGACCAGAGGACCTGAACCATCCCTGTTTTAAGGACCCCTTCCCAGATTTTCTGTCTCCCCACCATTTCTGCCTCACCATCTTCCTCCCCAGCTTTCTCACCCCACTTCAAGATTTTTCTCTTCAACACACTATTTCTGAAGACATTTTTTTCCCCAGGGCCCTTCCCTTTCTCTCGACCTAAAATGGCTGAAACTCAAATGCCCGTCTCTATTTCGCTGATTACACATTATCCCCTTAACCCACAGCTTTGGACCTCCCTTTTCCCTTGATTTCTGGCTTGTGCAGTGATTTGTTTCAATAGGAGTAAATCCAATTTCACCCTTTCTCATTTGTACCTTGATAGGCTTTCTTGAGCGGATGAGAATAAGGTGAAATTACAATTAATCTGCCAGAAATTACATACACCCATGACAGTGTAGAACATGTGAACATTCTCATTCATGTGTGCACAGTGGAAACCTTTTGAGAATCATTGGTGAGGCATGCTATCCTGGCCTGTATTTACTAAATTTGCTCTGTATTTGAAATTCTGTGCTCTTATTTCAAGCAGTTTTCCTGGTCTCGGGTTTTAAGGCTCTTCTTAGGTCCTCTGAGTCTGCACATGGCCTTCAATCCATTGGTCTCTAACCTCCTTCATGTTCAAACAAAAGAAAACCAACATGCTCACTGGTGGATCCCATCACTCTATTTTCTATCACTCCCTTTCTTCGCTCGCTCACCTGCTTTTTCTCTTCCTTTGAACCTCTCTACTCACTATCCTGTCCCATAATTTTTGAAACTACTTAGTGATCTCTAAGTCTCAAATCAAATTCTTCATTTGTCTCTTTGCTTTTTATCTGCTCTTCTCATCATCATCCCAAGAGATTCATAGATTCCATAAATATAGATTGGCACCGTCTAACAGTAATATCTGCTTTTGATATTGTCGCCGGTTCTCTCCCTGGCTTGTTCAGTTTTCTTTCCTAGCAACCTTCTGCCTCATCTCTTCAACGCCTTCCTTGCTGACTGATCCTCCTCCCTCTGATCCTATTCCCACCTTCTGGAACTTTGGCAAGAGTTTTTCATTACCAAGTCACTTTTTTTTTTTTTTTTTTTTTTTCCACACTCTCTCATCCTCTTTTCTTCCCTTGCAAGATCTGCTTTCTGTATCCCCTTTCCTCTTCTGTCCTCTTAGGTAGAACCCAACATGGAAAAAGACATTCTAACTCCAGACCTAGCAACACCTAGAACAGCCAATGACAAAGGCAAAACATAACTTTATTTTCCCTTAGAAAGGCTCTTTCTAAATAGCTTCTGTGATATAATTGGCAGCAGGATTATTCTATATTTTTCCTTTAAATTGTAACTTTAAGTTGTGAGGCATCACACTGTTTTCCAATAGACTAACCAATTATGTCTTCTAGAGAATCATTTTACAGATCTGCCCATTTCCTGAGCTAACTTAGTGATATGTCATTGGGTGGAGGACCAACAGATGCTTTCAACACACACTTGAGTTTATTCTTCTACATCAGGAGTTGATGTACATTTTAAAGCTAGTTGTTGATTTTTCACATAAGTGGCATCCTCCTGCTAATAATTATAGCCTACAATTCCCTAAGTAGTTTATACCCCAATTAGGTATTTTATTATCTTATTAAAATAATGGCACCTAGAATTTTTTAGAAAAGATTTGCTTTATGTTATATTATCAATTCCAGCTGCTGTCCACCTTCACCCAAAACCACCCTTACCAACAATAGATCTGAAATGAAGCTCTTTTCCCAATTTTCTGTGTACAGGGACTGCAGCCTATAATAACCGTGGCACAATATGATCCAATGTTGTTTACATGTGACTGCAGCCATTTGGAAATAAATAAAATATTAGGGAAGTTTGATTTATTGAGCCTATTTTCAGGGTAGACATGGTGGTGACCTGGACTTCCCAATGCTCCAGCATTGGGATGGGAGGTGCCCAGAATGGAAGTATATATGCCATCTGAGATGGTGGAAGAAGGCTTTCCCTGGAGACATTTACTGGAGGTTATTTTTTAAGGATAAACAGAAATTTCCCAAAAGATAATTCCAGGCACCAAAAAAGAATATGGTCAAGGCAGAATCATAACGCCCACAAAACCCATAACTCATTTCCATTTCCGTGATTAATACTCCAGTACTGGCCTCCATCAAAGCCTCACTGGCCTCCTCATCTCCAATATCTTCTGTCTCCCATCCATCCCCTACATGGATTCATCTTCAACCATTCTCTGCCAAGGCTGTGTGTTCCAGCCAAACTTAAATACACTCCATCATGTTGCTTTTCTACTTGAAAAGCCTTTTATTCCCTCCCTGCCTCTGGATGTTCTGCTCACCATTCACTCCTGTGAAACTTTCCTGAATCCTCCAAAATTTATGATACCTCCTTTTATGCTATCATATCATAAAGCGTTTGTCACAGCCACACCTATTAGACTTAGTTATGTGCTTGTCCATGTCCCCTACCAGATTATAAACTCCCTCAGAATAGGGACTTTATTTTACTTATTTGTGCCTCTCCAGTAGTGCCTAACATAGTGCTTTGTAGCAAATTCTTCACTCTTACTTGAATTGAATCAATGGTTACTGAATGAAAAAAAGTTACCCATAATTTTATCTACATAAATACAGCTAAGCTGATATAGGTGGGTACTACGCAATTCTTTTGGTTTCCAAGTCTCAACTTGCTGTTGAATCTTTCATAGATTTCCTAGTATATTATTTTTGATATTACTAGGATTTAATGGTGCAAAAATATGATCTAACAATTTGATTTACTGTAAAAGTAGTTTTTTATTTTTATAATCTGTGTACAGTAAATGTTGTAGCTGTATATTATTCTTCTGTCTTAACAAGCAAAGCAATTTTAGTTTTAAGTTAGTTTCTTTCCTTTTGCCTCTTTCCTTGAAACCCAAAAGTAACGATTTCATTCCTACATAAGGTGATTAAAAACTACACTATCAATAAACCTTGTGCTACACTTATTTTATATCCCACATTGAAATAAATTTTTAATAGTCTCTGCATGTAAAATGAATGATTTTGTCCAGATGGTCATATCTTGCACTAAATCTTCACCAACTGAAACATTTCTCCAAAGAATAAAGCCTAAATAAAAGTGCTGTTTACATGCGGCTGCAGCCATTTGAAAATAAATAAAATATTAGGGAAGTTTGATTTATTGAACCTATTTTCAGGGTAGACATAGTGGTGACCTGGACTTCCCAGGGCTTCAATTAGGAGACATCTTAATGGGATGGGGCCACTTAAGGCAATGGAGCATTTTCAGTCACTGACTCTCTGACTACAGCTTTACAGGTAAATCCTACGTTGTTTCTGAGCCACTAAGATCACAATTTCACTTAGATCAGTCTCCTACCTCTATAAAGATCTGAAGTTGATATTCATCTTCATGTTTTATTCTATAAATAAATGCTTTATGGACTTCAAAACAAATCATATACAACTAATTTTAAACATAAGTCTAAAAAATTAATGAGCAAGTGTTCTTTAACTATGAATTGATTAAAATATGGTTTTTAATTTGGAAGTCCTTTCTCTGTTTCAAAGATTTAAGAGTTCTTCGGCTCATTGAATCATATCAAAAACTAATGATCAAAATTCCTGGCAAATTCATCTGAAAATTATATAGATTCAAATAAAGAATTATGCTACATGCTTTTAAAATATAATCATGGGCTTCAGTCACAAATCTTATTAATTTTAATCAAATATATAGGTCTCTAGTAATCCAACCCTATTTATCTGACATAATTCTCAATCCATTCTACTTGAAATATAGACCTTTTTCATTTACCTTCTATCTACAGTTGAAGGTAAGTTTCTGGTTTGTCAAGCAATGTATTAAATTTGAGAAGCAAAAAAAATAAGAAAAAACAATTGAGAAGCTTATCTTTTTTGTAAATGTTACCAGTGTCTTATAAAACATTGTTTTTAACACACAATGTCTTCAAGATCTACTTTCTCCAGAAATTTTGAAATCATGTTCACTATGATTATTTCATTGACCTTTGCTTAGAATACACAGTGGAGAAATTCTATAGTTCCAAATGAAAACAACTTTTGACCTTCGAGAGATATTGCCTCATTTATATGAGGAGTATGTTATTGCATGTTCTGTGCATACTAAGATTAAGTGAAAGTACTTATATAAGACAAGGTCCTTGGCCTCAAAAAAGTCATTGTAATTACAGAAACTGAAGGGCAGCAGGAACAATAACTATTGGAGTTGAGAATGAGGAGAAATGAAGAAGTTGAGAGTAGAAAAAGGTTATTTGACCTTTGTGGGTGTCAAGGAGGCATGAAAAGAGAAATATTTGGCTAATCTTGATGTGTTTAAGAATGAAAGAAATGGTGAGGAAAAGAATCACAGTGACAGATTTGAGCATGGGGTATAAAGGCTGAGAATAGCAAACTACAGAGCAGTGAGGAAAACATCCCTGGCTTTGCATGTGGACTGAGTCGGCCGATTCTGTACTTCTCCCTGAGCTCCATGCCTAGGTCTGCACTAAGCCCTCATGCAAAAGATTTAACTCCACCAGTGTCCATCTACCAGATTCAGCACTTGGAAACCATAAAGCACTTTTATAATGAAGGTGATAAAATTATTATCTATGTTATTAATGATCATATTAAAACATTCTCCTGTTAAAAATAATAATAATAAATAAAATAAAATAAAATCCTCCAGAGACTTCCCTTTGCACTTATGATGTTATGTAAATGTATCATGATCTGCAAACAATGACAAGATCTGGGACCTGCCCACTCTTCAGCATCAGCTATTTCTGTTGCTCACTTTTCTTTAGCCATAGTGGTTTTGTGTTTGCTAGCTCCATTTTCTGCTCTTCCATTCTCTCCTGAAGCTCTTCCAGTCAGCCTTCATCCTCACCACTCCATGAAACTACTCTTATCAGCGTCACTAATGACACCATACTTGCAAATCCAAATGACAATTCTCAATCCTCGTCTTCCTTTGATCAACAGCATTTGACATTGGTCATTGCCACCATTGTCTTTCCTTGGCCTCTGGGACTTCATTCTCTCTTAATTCTTCCACAGCCTCACAGGGAGATCTCAGTCTACTTTGTTCCATCCTCATTATTGTGTAGACCAAGAAATTGGCTCAATCTTTGGACCTTTCTGCTGTCTAGACTCACACACTATACTTAGTCCTATAGCTCTAATATTTTCTATGTGCTTTGGCACTAGTCCTCGGACTCTTTCCCATAGGAAGTCTTTTATTCTAGAAGGACCCTGTCACCCATGTCATAGTTGTTTCTGTGCCTAACATTCTGTGCAAAATCACCTGATTATTTAGGCTGTTACAGTGTGGTGTCCCACCCTTGAAAAAACATAGATTTTTAAAAACATAATGAAGACCTTGATGAACACCTAGACCCTCTGTTATTTTATAGAAAACAAATTGAGATACAGAGATGTTAAACAAGTTGTTCTAAGACACACAGTCATGCAAGATAAGAATCCAAGATTTCCGACTCTTAAGATTCTTCAAGGAATGTTCTTTCTGATATCTAATACTGCCTGAGTTTTCTTGCATGAAAACATGTGCTGGAACATCAAACACCCGACTCGCAAAACTAGCAGTGACCTTAATCATCATCACATCAATTCTATTCCAGTGTCAAAGGGGAAAATGTTATGTAAGTCCCACTGCTACATAAGGCAGAGGAAATATATCCTGCTGCCAGTTACGGATTTGAACCTTACAGCACAAAGACTGATTAGATGATGGGTTTCTTGAAATACAGTCCATGCTCTTAAACCACTATTGATCTAAAAGTCTGCCTTCTCTTTTATTTGCCTCTCTTCATTTATCCTGGGGTCATTTTACCTGCTAGTCTTTTGAAGTCTTGCCATTCTGAAATGTCACATGTAATAGTATTTATTTTGGCTTGAGAGAAGTTTCCTTTCACAATGACCTGTCCTACTCTGTAACATTTTGTTCAGTTGGTCAGGTTGTCAACTTAGGATGTTTGATGATAAAATACTGACATATTGCCTGTTTATGTGCTGTCATGTCATTTTCTAATCGGGTGGCTTGAAAAATAATAGTTTATTATTCCCTGGATCACTTCCACTGTCTTTTTCAATGTACCTTCTGGGCAATCCTGCTGGTTATTGACTGATGTCAAAACACTCTAAGCTGTTATAGTCTGCTGTGTTTGTTGCTTTTTAATTTCTCACTTGATCAGGAAATGCCAGTTTCCCCGATTTCACAATTCATCACCAAAAGCAACCTTGTTTCCTGGTACCATTTTACCTTGAATTTGCTGTTGTCTTCCTTAATTTATTTAAAAATTTGATTATGAGATGTCAATGCCTTTATGGACTATAACAGATTATTACAGTTTTTTAGTTGGCATGCCTTTGCTCATCCCACAATATTGGACATGACTTTTGCTGTTATTTTATTATACTATTCAAAAGATGTCCAAAATATCACCATTCTCTCCTAGAAGAACATCTTCCTCCTTTTTCTTTTATTAGTTTCTGTTTCTTGGTTCCCAGTTTGGAGATGACTTGAAATTTCATTTTCAATCTTATTTCCCTAAAACCTGTGTCTCAGTTCAAAATACCTGTTTTTATATTAATTGTATTTTCCTTGCTTCTCATCAAGTAGGTATGTCCCTTGCCTTCTTTCCATTCTATCATATTCTTTTTAAAGTATATTTTATTGATTAGCTGTTACAATTGTCCCAATGTTTTTTCCCTTTGCCCCCTTCCACCTGGTACCCTCTTCCCTCCAGCAATCCCCACTTAGTTCATCTATTATATTCTAGACCTAAGAAATTACTTTGTTAATCCCTGCCTCTTTGGCACATTTAGATTTCCCCACTGACTTGTTCTGTCTCTTCTGCCTTCCAAACATTATCCTGAAAATCCATCTGCCTTCCAGCTGCCTTCAACCCATTTCTTTTGTCAAACTTCTCATTTACGGCCTTCTGCCCCTCCTGCTGCCATCTCTTCCCACCCTGGTCTCTCTTCAACCCCCTCTTGTTTCTGAAATAACCTATTCAAAGATGAACAACGTCCTCCTTATCAATACATCCAGTGGCCCTAGCATATTCCTTAGATATCTTGTAGCCTCTACCTGCTGCTGGAAGCTCCTTCTCTGTGTTATTTTACAACCCTTGGTTTCTCCTCCTAGCCCACCAGTTCTTCACCTGCCTCCTTTCCAAGCTCCTCTATCCTTTCTCACTCCTTGAAGTGTGACGTTCACCCAGGTGTAACCTTTGCTCTCTAAGCCTCTCTAACTGTACCTCAGCATTTTCATTTTACAGTCTAACTAATATACAACATATTTAAAGCCAAACCCTTCTCTACACTCTGAAAACTGGCTGCCCCTTTGTACTTCTCTATTGATGGATTTTTATCAGTGAAAGATGAGGTCTTGTGGTGTCACCAGAAAAAGAATTTTCTGAGACCCTCGTGGGAGGACGTGGCTCCACAGTGAACTTTATTGATAATGTAAGATTAAGGAGTTCTCTTCCTGACTTCCCAGTTTCCTATCTCCACCGATCTTGCCATAAAATAAATCGTCCTGTGCTCAGCAAACCAGAGCCAAGGCCAGTGTCCAGAGTTTCTGCTCCATATTAAGTATAGTCCAGCATCCTGCTAGCTCAACTGTGTGTTCACAACTGTAGTCCGTTGCAGTGCTATAGTGTTTAGGTTCCCTCCCTGTTTGTGGAGCCTGAATGGCCATGGGCCATGTGGCTATTAGGACTACATGGCCATGGAGAGGGGATGCATGAGTGCATGGGGGAGTGCAGGTTATAAGAAAGAGGGAGAGAGCTTAGTCTTGTAGGAGCCCACACCATCTGCCATGGATCCTGCTAGCTGCTGGAATGCACCAACAGGGCAAATCCATCACTAAGTGGACGAGAGACAGAGAATACGAGAGAGAGAGAGAGAGAGAGAGAGAGAGAGACAGAGAGAGATCTTTGTTCCCCTGGGATTATGGACCCAAACTTGCTCAGGCTTTGACTGGGTTTACATCCCTAAACTCTTTGGTTGAGAACCCCTGCTGCACTCCCCAACAGTCTATAGCAAAGGACAGAAAGTGGTGAGGTATTAATCCCTTTGGCAGAGTACAGCGTTGTGGTCCCCTGAAATGTGGAGCTGTAGTTTCCAGGTGAAGTAAACAGTCTCATGCTTCTTATTTTATTAAACTGAATGTCTAAGTCCCTTTGCTCCTCCTTTTCTTTATCAGTACCTAGTTAAGTACCAATGATAACAAGATCACCGTTTCTTAAGTTGAGAGGATCTCAACATTTCAGAATGACCAATAGATTTCCTCTTACCTTTATCCCTTACCATTATTCAATCTATCATGAAGCTTTATTTTTCTTCTTCACAGCACCTCTTAAATCTAACCCCCTGTTGTTGTTGTTATCACTGTTAACATCATTTATAATTTGGATATTTAATTGCTAATGCTAGATTTAATGCAATAGCTTCCTAAACACCATCCTTGCCTGCAATTGCATCACTCTGCCCAGTCTAGTTTTTACATTATTATTCTATCATGTTTTTCTTATGACAGTTTTTTATTCAGTTAATATCCCAATCAACTACCATCCCTGGTTACCTATGGGCACACATAGCTCCCTCTCCTTTGTTTGACATTTACTAAACAGTGCTTTATTTATTATGCATTATGTCCATTAACACACATACACACCTCTAAGGAATATTTATTATTGGCTACATTTCATATATAAAGATTTTGAAGATTAGGAAGATGCTTTCTTGCCCAAAGAAACTAGTAAGTAAGTAACTGTTTAAGGATTCAAATCCAAGACTCAAAAGTAGCTCTTAATACTTAGGATATGTTGTCTTTACCCTTTGACTCCAACCTACTTTTCAGACTGTAACTCTCCATTGTTCCCTTTCCACAAAAACATAACTCACATGTCCCTATCTTGGTACTCTCCTTCTTCTTCTTTTTCCCCATCCATGAATGATGATAAAGCAGTGTCTTGAAAGTTCCTGATAAATGTGACATAAAAATGTTTTCTTCTTCCAGCTTTATTGGTATAATTGACAAATATAATTGTATTTGTTTAAAGTATACCTAATGATGGTATACATATGCATTGTGAAATTATTAGCACTATCAAGTTAATTAACACTCCTATCACTTCACATAGTACCTTTTGTGTATGTGTGTGGTGTGAGGATAACTACTTTCTCAGCAAATTTCAAGTATACAATATAGTATTATTAATAACCACCATGTGGTACATTCAAAGCTCAGAAATTAGTCATCTTATAACTGAAAAATTAAGCTCTTTGGCAATGTCTCCTCATTCCCCTACCTCTCAGCCATTGGCCTCCACCATTCTATTCTGTTTCTATGACTTTGACCTGTTTTTGATTCCACATATAGCTTTACTATTCAGTATTTGTCTTTCTCTGTCTGGCTTATTTCATTTAGCATAATGCCATCCAGGTTCATCCATAATGTCATGGATTTTCAAATAGCAGGAGTTCCTTTTCTTATTAATGGCTAAAAAACATTCTATTGTATGCCACATATTTTTTTCACTCATTCATCTATTAATGGACACTTAGGTTATTTCCATATCTTGGCTATTATGAATAATGCTGTAATGAACATGGGGGTACAGATATCCCTTTGAAATAGTGATTTCATTTCCTTAAGATCTATGCACAGAAGTGAGATTACCAAATTACATGGTAGTTCTGTTTCAAAATTTTTTTAAAGATTTTATTTATTATTTTCAGAGAGAGGGGAAGGGAGAGGGGCAGAGAAGAGGAGGGACATCTATGTATGGTTGCCTTTCACTTGCCTCCAGCTGGGGATCTGGCTGGAGATCTGGCTTGTAATCTGGTTTGTGCCCTGGCTGGGGAATTGAACCAGTGCCTTATTAACTGTACCACCAGCCAGGATTTGTTTTAAATTTTTTTGAGTTTTTTTACATATGCATTGTGCACTGTTTTCAATAGTGGCTATACCAATTTACATTGCCACCAATACTGCACTAGAGTTCTCTTTCTCCACATCCTTACCAACACTTATCTCTTGTCTTTTTTATGATAACCATGGTACCAGGTGTGAGGTCATATCTCATTATAGTTTTGATTTGCATTTACTTGATGATTACAGATTTTGAGTATCTTTTCATGTACTTGTTGGCCATTTTGTATATTTTCTTTGGGAAAGTGCCTATTCAGGTCATCTGCCCATTTTAAAATCACATTATTTAGTTTTTTTGCTATTGAGTTGTATGAGTTCCTTATATATTTTAAATATTAATCCCTTATCTGATATATGGTTTAGAAATATTTTCTCCCATTCCCTGTTTCCTTTTCATTCCGTTGGCTATTTCTTTTGTGCAGAAGCCTTTTCCTTTGATGTAGTCCAAATTGGTTTATTTTGGCTTTTGTTACCTTCACCTTTCATGTCCAACACCTGTGTTCTTTTGTAGCTCACTGAGCTTTCTTTAAACATTTTCAGTTTCTTGCCTGTCTAATATTTGCTTCCACTTCTTCTAGGCCAATTACTGAAAAGTTTTTGTGTTCCTTTGGAGATGCCTTGCTTTCTTGTTTTTGTGTTTTGTTTTGTTTTTTTTTCCTTTTTTGTATTTCTTGTATCCTTGAAACAACATCTGCACATTTGCTGGAGCAGTTGCTTCTTCTCAAGGTTATGCATCAGTGTTGATGAGTCCAGGCCTCCACCAGCAAGTAAGTGCAAGGGTGTGGCTGCCTGGATTATGGTAGCTCCTGATCTGGGAAGGTCCAGTGGTGTGGTCTTTGTGCAGATCTGTCACTTGACATTAGTATTGGTGATGACTGCGGAGGTCCTCAGCAGCCAAGACTGTATCTGCAGCGGTAGCAAGAACTTTGGGGGTCTTTGGTTATACAGGCTGCTGGAAACCATCTGGTATTTTTTCCTCCCCCAGTAAATGTCATTGCCCTAAAAATCCATCTTGGAGCATAAGTGCTAATGGGGCAGCAGCATCTACAGGTTCCGAACCACTAGTCTACAGCAGCAGTACCTCTGGTGCCAGGAACATGGCAGAGCAGCCAGGGAGCCATGGTCTACAGTGCTTGCAGATGAAAAACAATCACAGAGTCAGGGTCTAAAGCTGGGGTACATGTGGAGTAGCTGTGGCTCTGGGGTCCAACATGTGCACAGGGTTTTGAGGGACAGCCTTGGTCTCAGGATGGCAAAACAGCCTTGTGGAGGCCACACAGCTATGTTTTCTTTCTGGGAGATCTGCAACAGGGATAGCTGTTGGTTACTCCAGTAGAAAAAGCTGTAGTGTCCTTGGAGGAGCAGCCCTCTTAGGTTTGTGCCGATGGACATTATTAGGTTCTCTTCTGTGAAAGCTGATCTCCCAGTGATGCTTTTCATACATTTATTCTTCACCTTATGCTCCACTGTGTTGCTATAGGTTCTTCTTTGGGCTCATAAGACCTCCCAGTACTTCTTCAGTTTGTGGATAAGCTGCCTAATTGTTGATGTTATTTGAGAGGGGAGTGGAAGGAGCAGAGGGAAACTGGTATCTCCTGCTCTGCCCTCTTGCTGGCACCAACTGCAAAATGTTTTCTTTTTCCAGCATAATCTAATTGGTTGATTGGTTAAGAAACTGTTGAACAAAAAAAGTGACTCAATCATGTGTCCCCATTGTTATTGTTTCATTATCCCTGTTTCTCATTTGTTTACTCACCCAAACCTGTCCCAAGCTCCATCCTCACTACTGTGACCTGACTTGAAGACTTCCTCTTTCTCACTGAAATTTCTCCACAATTATCCACCTGGTCTCCCTGCCTCCAGGCTTCCCCCTCCAAATCAAGCCTCCACAAGCCCCAAGAGAAGCCTTTCTAAAATGTAGGACTGACAATCTCATTTTCTGGCTGACAAGCCTCCCATGGCTTCCCCTTATCTTCCCGAATTCAAGTTTGAACTCTTGAGGTTGGCACACAGAGCATCTTACCATCTGACTCTTGCTTTTCTGTCCAGCCTCATCTCTCCATTTCCTCCCCATGTTTGGGATTTAATATTTAGGAGAGCACCAGCTTTTTTTATGCTATTGCCTTTTATAATAACATCAAAAAGCAATGCTATACGTGAACTGGAAAGCTCAATCGAATGTGAGAACATATAAGTTTTCATAGGGGAATGAACCTCCAATATGTGGTGCTGCTTGCTAAAGATGCAGTTATCTGAGTCTGATATTTCCCGTGGAATTTATTCTGGTCTATAAATCTTTTCCGTTGAAAAGAAAGGCGCCTGGCTCCCAGTAAAGAGGTTAGCATGAAATCAACAAACTCATTGGGGATTTGCCCATCTCTCTGGGACAGAGAACAAATTTCTACTGTTCGTCGGGTTTCCGTGAATTTATAAAAACAAGTTTCCCAGACATTAAGGTACAAAACTCAAATGTAGGAGTAGAAAAAAAATCAGAGTACAAAAAGGCATTCAATTCTCTTGGAAGCACGGTGCTTGTTAAAGGCATAAACATTAGGTACAGAAAGTTCAGTAATCTTTTTCCTAAAGGCAATAATAGTTTTTACATTACAAAATCAAGTGGTTGTTCTCTACCTAAGGGCTGGAAATAAAGTGCCAGTTTGGTAGGAAACAAAGTGAAACCAAGTCAAATGCTTGCATCTCAGTGGAGGGTCAATCCATTTCCATTCTCCATAGCTTTCATCCAAATTCAAGTACAAGATAGTTTTTATTTTCACCTCTCCCAAGTCGTACATCCTTTGCATTGGCTGAGATTCTGGCATAATGACAGAAACCCATCAGCTCATTTCATCTTTGGTCACTTTGGCTATTTCTGCATATCCTAAAAGGAAGCCAGGATTCTGCTCCCAGCTTAGCACATGCTGGGCCTTTACCACGGAGCCATCATCCCTCTGTGCTCTCATGACCATTGCAATATTAATAAGCCCTAAAATTGGACCTGACAGCTACATCCTCAGAAAAGTATAGGGAAAAGAAGTGAAGATTCCAACCTTTGAGTTACTCTATATCAGTGACCTCCCATATAAGTAATATTCAATAGTCATTGTTTTTTAATGCAATGGATTAACTGCCACCAACGCAGCTTAACACACCATGCCCAGTAATGACCTGTTTTGCTCAAACTGTTGCTGTTAGCAAGTGGACAGAACCAGGATATAAACTGATATTCCAAGGATACGTTCTTTCTCTTCCATGCCAACTGCTTCCCAGAAAAGAAGTATGGACCTATTGTGATGCAGTTAATTTCTAGCACACCAGAAATTTCAATATGGGAACAGATTCTCAGCAACTTCTGTGGCCTCTTTATGTGTTGAATAATGAAATGGGTCATGCAGAGAATAGGTGTCTCATCTCATGGTTTCCATTTTTGTTCTCTGGTGAGCATTCTTGAAATGACACAAACCCTCTGAATTCTACGCTTTGATTTTTTTAAAGACTCAGCAAATATCACTAGGACAAGTGGAGACAGGGAAAGGAAGATATTAAGATAGAGAATAGAGATTACCTTAAAGTAAAACCACCCCTGCTTCACCATTGCATAATATCTTTAACCTCAGATGAGATCCTCCCTTTCAGCATTGCATTGTGATGAACTGTGAAATACAGAGGAATTACTTTTGTATTATCCCTACTGATATGACAAGTTTGGACTACAATCCGTAGTAGCATCCTTCATGACCTCAGCAACTGCTGGTAAATTCAGAAGTCAACATTTCATGGTACCAAACGTCAATGTAGCATTGGTCTTTTGTTGTTGCTTAGATATCTCTTCCTAAATGCCCCCCTCCAAATATTATTTTAAGCAAAGTACTCATTGTATATGCCACACTAGGCAAGGAAATATATAGAAGATAGGCACACAGAGCTATATATCCAAAACCAACCACTTATCACCTTCCTGCTACATTCCCCATAATATAAACAAACATCACCTCCCACTTAAAGTAGTACAATAGCCTTCTGATTGACCTCTGAATCTTTTAAAAATGGGAATCAAGCCCTGGCTGGTGGCACAGTGGATAAGGCACCAGCCTGCGAACCCGGAGTCACTGGTTCAATTCCCAGGCAGGTCCCAGCCAGGTTGCAAGCCAGGTCCCTAGCCAGGTCTGTAGCTGGGGGCAGGTGAAAGGCAACCATACATTGATGTCTCTCTCCCTCTCTGCCTCTCTCCTTTCCCCCCTCTTTAAAAATAATAAAATTTTAAAAATAAATAAAATAAAAATTGGGATCAAACCATAGCATACCCTATGTAAGACCTTTTGATGGCTGTTCATTGCAATTACAACAAAAATCAAGGATTTTATTTTGCCCTACAAAAACTGCTTGATGCTCCAGCCATACTAGAACTTTTACCCTACATGTTCCTCTTGCCTGGGGTATTCCTGCCCTAAATCTTCACATGTCTGGGTTTCTCTTCCATCATGTCTGAAATGGTACCTTCTCAGACAGATTTCTTCTGAAGATTCCTTCTTCAATTATTATTGAATATTCCTACAACATTTCCTTTTTTAGATATCACTTTAAGCATTTATTACTATATGAAGTAAGTTTTTAATTACTTTAATTCTACTACCACTAGAATGTCAACCCTTTGGGGAGAGCATACATTGTTGTTTTATTTGCTTAGGGCTCAAGCAGAATCTGGTTCACTAAGGTGCTTAAGAAATTAACATTTTTATCACCCCAAAAAGCAATCCCACACCTATTAATAGTCACTCTTCATTATTCCTCCAGTCCCAACCATCACATTTAAAAGCAATGGCATGTAAAAACTAAGAAAATAATGTAGGGGAAGAAAAAAGAGCAACTAAAGGAAAAAACAACTGTTAGGAAAAGTTAGGAAAACACAAACAAAGCCATATATAGATAGGGATAAATAAGTGGTTCATTCCCAATCAATATTTCAGCAAGGATCCTAGTGATTCTAGGACCAATATGGGTTCACTTCTCTAACAATAGTCCTATTTTTGTAAGGAGGGGAAACAAAGATAGTAATTAAAAAACACAATATTATGACCTACTTATGACCTACTTAAGCACAACTTGCCAGATATGGTAGAACTGAGGTTGAGATACCAGACTGTTGACCACAACTCCATTGAGTAAAGCCACAGAATATTTCATAATTTAAGAAGTTACTGAGACTGAAAAAACTTACAAGTTGAAATTATTTTTTTCTATAGCCCAAAATGAGTCCCCCATTCTTGATTTCCTGGGATGTTAGGATGGATTATATAACATTTTCCATCATATTGGCAAAAACATGTACAATTCAAACATCTGAGAAGCCTTCTTATTTTTACATCATCTTCTCCCACATCTGATTTAATAATTTAAGAAAGGTCACCCTGGGACAAAGGGTCACAGAATACTGTTCCGGCATCTAGATGACCTTCCACCCTCCCATGTTTAGAAAACACATTGAAGTTCATGTTAGCCCGCCCAAGTTGAAAGCTGTGACTCAAATTTTGCCAACGGCAATCAAACTCTCCTTCATCTAAACTTCTGTGCCTTTCAAGACCACAGAAGTCTAACTCTTAGGAGGTAAGACAAAATGAAACTCCAAGAAGCAAAATTTCTGTAAGCCTGACTTTCTCAAGTTTTGACATATGGCCACTGATTCAAAAGGAAGTGAGGTTTATGTGTAACTGGGAAAATTTACACAATACTGTAGACATGCATGTAAGATGCCAATTGTTAAGGAGTGCTCCTTTTAAGACTGTGTTGCTAGGTGGTTGATAAATGAAAACAAACAAGGTGAACTGCAGAGAAACCGAGTCTGAACAGGACTTCTTGGACAGGGAAATCAATAAACTGCCAGTTAGTAAGGTAAGAAGAATGAGATTAAACATGCAAAGTTCACTTGCTTTTTTTTTTTTTTTTTTTTAAGTAATGACACAAAGACAGGTGCAGTGAGAAGTCACTGGTATAGAAGGTAGGAGACTAGGAAGATGAGAGAAAGTTTGTTTTCGAGGTGGGGTTAAAAGGAAAGGCTTGAATCAGTGACACAAGCAGCCACGTATTTGTTCCTCTGCAATTTGTTGTGGAATGGCCTCAAGCCACTGGTACATAGACCAGCTTTACATAGAAAAACTGTCCTTTGGAGATAGATCCGGATTTCTCACAGCTTCCTACCAGGTGCCAGGACAACAGCCTTGTGAACAAACAACAGGTTGCTTGGGTTACTCCATGCAAACCGGAAGACCCACAACAGTACATAGTGAGGTTGCCTTAAACAGCTCCCCTTTGGCTGCAGGGAGAAACCAGTTCCCAAGGCAGCCTGGCATTCAAGACTATCTCCAATCACCCCCCCAGTACTTTCTCAAAGGTCACCCTTACTACTCCCTGATGAGGACGAATTGTACCATCTGTCCTAACCCTGATGGTGGGTTCACTATCACTTCCCCCAATTTCAAGACATTTGCCCATCCAGAATGTCTGCCTTGAACCTCTTCATTTTTCCAAATCTAATCTATCTTTAAGAAATTTTTCAAGTCCCACCTCCTTCGTGAGAATTTCTAGCTTGCTACAGCCTAAAGGAGTCTCTTTTTCTTCCCTCTAGTGGATATATGTATATATATATATATATATATATATATATATATATATATAGTCTGTGATCCAAGAGATGTAGCATACCAGTACAATCAGTATTACTGTTATGTGTTCTATCTGTCCAACCTGACTACAATCTCCCTAAAGATACGGACTAAGTCTCATTCATTCACATTTTTACGCCCTCATATAGAGAGGGCCCAACACATAGTCAGTGTTCAATAAAAATGTGTTGAGTTTGACATAGAACGAAAAAGACAAGACGCTGTATAAGGGAATGAACATCCACCATCTACCATGACAAATGCGTTGCAATGGCTTATAACTGCCTTGGTGTCAGCAGGAAGAGTCCTTCACACAGGCATTCAGCGAGCCAGGCTGACCCAGCTCTGCCATCTTCAACATGCTGATGTTGGGGCTAGCTTATGGCATCCACCCCGGCTGGTAGGAGCAGAGGAAAAAGTGGAGCTCCAGTGCCAGAGACTGTTCCCTCAGGAAGGGAGCGAGAAGTTGCACACACCAAGTGCATTTCTTTGCCTAAAGCCTAGCTGCAGAGGAAGCTGAGGACAGCATTCCTGAGCTAGGCTGCCACATCCCAGAGGCAACTCCGTTATCAGGGAAGAAGGAGAGAAGAGCTTTCCAGCACCGAGTAGTATCCTAGCTGCAGACACTCTGGGCACCTTTCCCATATGCACAGCTAGTGAACTTCCTAATGACAAAGAGCGTTCTCTATGATAGAGTGGGGCTTTCTATGAAATGTCAACCTCTCGTAATCCAAGGATGAATCTCAGCTGTCCCTGGCCCAGCTCTCTCCATGGAGTGGCCAAGAACCCCATTGAAACTCTACACCAGGCAGAAGGATCTCTCTCTCTCTCTCTCTCTCTCTCTCTCTCTCTCTCCACTTTATACACAGAGAAGGAAACTTCTGTCCTGATCATCTTCATTGTGAACCCGAGTGAGAGTGACTCCTGCCCACCAGCTCAGCTGCCTTCTGCTACCTCATCAAGGGGTCTGGGACAAATGAGGACTGTCCTTGCTGCTGACTGTCAGAGACAGTCACTTTGCTGTACTTTTATGTCCCCAGAGCCACACCTGCCTACTAATCAGTGTGCCCAGAGCAGTGGCTCCTGCCTACTACCGGGTATTTTGAAGCTTTCTCTGTAAGTATATAATTTTAATTCAATTTGAAAATATTGATTGATCATATATAATGAGCAAACCACTATGTATATATTGAGGCTTTCAAAAGCCACAACTCTTGCCCTGAAGTTGTCACCTAATAAATAACTATTACAAAACTCAATTGGCTAACTCTAACCAGAGATACAAACAAGTGCTGAGAGACTGGCCGAAAGAGTAATAAATTCTAACTAGGTGACTAGGGAAGGTATCAAAACATGTTTAGATTAAAAGGTTTCCAGGCAGTCCTGGCCAGGTGGCTCAGTTGGTTGGAGTGTCACCCTATGCACCAAAAAGTTGTAGGTTTGATTCCCAGTTTGGGCGCACAAGGAAGGCGACTGATTGATGTTTCTCTTCCACATTGATGTTTCTGTCTCTCTCTCTCCCCGTCCCCCCTCCCCACTCCTCTGTCTCTAAAAGCAGTAAATATGTCCTCAGATGAGGATTTTTAAAAAGACTTTCTGGGAGAGGTGATACTTGAACAAGGCTTCGAGGGGTGAGTAGAATTTTAACAAGTGACACATCAGGTGGAGCATGAGTGGAGGCACAAAGTGCAAAAGTGAAATGAGCAGGGCTGGAAAGGAGGGCAAAGAGGAGGAGATCTGGGCATGAAGCAGGCATAGCAGAAATGCCTTCACGTGCATGCAAGCCTGAACGGTCAGGACTAGCAATGCCTAGGGACTTCTGAGGAGTTTGGCCACTTGATTGATTCCAGGTGGAAGGAAGACAACAACCCTGCTGACCGTGGGATGGTGAGGTAGAGGCAGGAAGACTAGTGGACACTCGTACAACTAATGTTTATTGAACACTAACTATCCAAGCACAATAGGAAGTGCTTCATCAGCATGCTATCACATGAAAGGAAAGTCTTATTATGATTTCCATATCACAGATGGGTAATGACAGAAGCCATACACTAAGGCAGGATTTCACCCCAGTATGCCCTAAATGCAGAACCCAAGTGCTTTTAATAGGGTAGCCATGGCACCACTATCCTATGGGCATGGGGGTTGTCCAGCCTGGACACACAGAGGGGCTGCATGGGGACAAGTGTTGTGGAGGGAGGGCACTGAGTGGAGTTGACGTTGAGGGATCAAAAAGAGGCTGAGGACTGTTACTTGAAGGAACCTAAGACTAGAAATGGGAGAAGGATAAACTTTGCTGAGACCTCTGGAGTTCTGAATGGCTCAAAAGGAAAACTACAGGGACCACAAATTATCCCTGAGAGAGCTGGGGGCTGGGAATTATGGGGAAGGAGACACAGAATGGCAAGTCTTGGCATTCGTATTTGTTGATACTGCACACAAGGCAATCAGGCAGCATGAACAAACAAGGCAAGAAAGCAAGTGGCTGCCTAGGGAAGCCACTCAACTGATTTGGAAGAAACATTCAACGTGATTGACTGACTGGCATTATTATACTGATAACAGTAAATCCTTCTGGCCAAACAGAACTTGATGCAACTTTAAAGGTATGCTATGTATTACTTAGCATTTTGCATACCAAAACATTCCTATATCTTGGGAAAGTATAAAAAAATGATGTTTTCCCCTTCAAACAGTGGAATGTAAAATACCCACCAAATCCTTCTTCTGCATGGCGCCTGGGTAAAAGTACTTGTTATTTCATTTAAGCTTCTAAATATCTATTAGAGTAAAATGATGGGCTCTTGGCATGTGGAGTTCCCACTTATTGCTTGCTGAGCACGGAAGCAATAAATGTGGCTCAGAGCCTCTGTTTTGGAAGGCACACCTGCTTCAGGACAGCAAGTGGCCAACGGTTCCATGGGGAAACTGTCTCCTCTGTGTACTCATAGAACCAAAAAGGTAGCCCAAATCTTAGATAAATATAGTGACAAACCAAAGCCATTCACTGATGTTAGACCGCCTTTGAAAAACCTGAAGCCACTGGCAATTCCAACAATCTAAACATGTCACACAGTGACCTTCTGACCCAGGGACTGCTCTCTCCAGAAATGGCCCACCCACTTTACAAAGTCAGGATGACTCCCTGTAAACTCTTTCCACTTTCCTCCAGCATGCATGTCAAGTTTTTCAGGTGAGCCACCTGTGGCCTTTGCTAAGCAATGAATGGAAGTGGAAGGTATGGGTATAATTCAAATGCTTAAAAACAAATGAAAACCACCATTCCCTTTATTCAGTTGTATTAACCTTCTCACCATACATAAGGAACAAATGCAAGTAAGATGTTAAGATCAGCAACTTTATCAAAGCCCAGAGCTGTCAGGGTATGAGGGAGGATATTTGCCAAATCAGAATGTGTACACTTTCAGTCTAAAAACTAGAATATGAATTAAGTTATCACTCAAAAAGAGCTGAATGCATCTGAAACCAAAGTACACTGTCAGCCACCTCCACTTGCTCCAGGCGCTGATGCCTTGATTAGCTATGCAAGAAGCTACCTGCTATTTTAGAATTATATGAAGTCACCTCAGGGTATCTACAAGCTTCTCACGCACAAGATACTAACTTTTTTTTTCCTTCTCCCTCTTGGCTTAGAGCACAGTTGTTGCTACATCCAGGTAAGTACTATATCACGGATTGTTATTGCATAAGCTGTCATTAAGGTAGCCTGCCTTCTCGCAGAAGAATATGTCTGCAAACAATAATGGTTTGTTGCTAAAACCCCCTAAGACTAAAATACACCTAGCAGACTTTTTTTCAAGTAGTTAAGTATTCTCCTAAAAGATTAGGGAACGGAAAGCTTAATTTCTAAAAAGGATTTGTTTTTTAAATAATAGAGAACACTCATTCCCTCCACCTCATTTTTTTATTGCCTGAAAGAGTATCTAAATTTATAGGACCGAAAGAATAGCTCACCTGATAGGCATCTAACCAACGAAGCTGCCGGTGTACATAATATTATAGGTAACTGTGCAGTGTAACATGTTTCTACCTGAGGTACATGAATTCAGTTTTGATACTAGACTGCTTTAGAAAAACATTTTTAGATGAAAATGTGATCATGAAAGTGAGAGACTGACAGCTCAGTTTTCAAAAGCCGAGGTTATTAAGGGCCTTTGTACACTTTCCCAAATAAATACAAGACTGGAGCTCACCTTTGACCTAGCCCTGAATCTTCCAGCCCCAAGCTTCTTCTGGGAAGGGCGGAGCGAGTCTGCCCAAGGAGCGGGGCCAAGAACAGTGCTGAGCCCTCACTCTGGTTTAGACCGAAACCACCTTAATCACTCACCTTTCATCTTGCCAGATTTTCAGAGTGTAACTATTCAAACTGTTCTTAGATTTCTCAGGCTTAATCTTCCCCACAAAACCTGAGCATTTCACACAAAGAAAGAAAGCCCGATGTTCCTCCTGCTGCCGCTTCTTTAGCTCAGAGGCATTTCCCCGCTCCAACTCCTGCGACCACCATAAACAGATTAAAAAGCACAGCGTGGACTCTGAGCGCCCACCTGCTCTAAACTCAGGCTGGGGTCCCTTTGAACTGGCTTCTATGCTTTCTCCTCACTGGGACTAGCAGGTACGACCTCTAAGTCCAGTCTTCCCTGAGGCCTTCACAAAACTCCCTTTTCTGCAGATGCAATTATTAGGCATGCGATTCATATTTCCAGGTGCAAAAATTTGTCATGCAAATCTGCCTGACCTGAAGTAACCGAATGCGTTCTGGAAACAGGAGTCTACTGCTTACGTGAGGGATCTGCGCTGTAAACACCACCAACTGCATCTGGTTCTTCCCCGCCCCCCAAACTGCCATGGCTTAATCAGACCTGTCTGAAGCCAAGACTCCCTTCTCAGGGCAGACCCTGCAAGAGTCAAACAGTGGCTACGCAATAGGGTTAGCTTTTGTCTTTGTGCTTTTTACAAGTGAGAAAGATGATTAAAATCCAAGAGTTCCACTCCTGTGATGTAAAAACTACCTGGTTACTGAATGGTTCTGACCTAGGCTGCACATCAGCTGTGAAAAAATAAAAATAAAAAAATAAAATAAATGGGTATGAAATAACTCTCGCTACTTTTATTTCACAACTAAGCCAAATGCTCTCAAGCACAACTCTGATACAAACCTGCCAGCTGATTAGTGAAAGTCTAGAGGAGGAGGAGACCTGAAGACTCTCCCACTGGGAAGTTGTTGAACCTCTCGGGGCATGGCCAGTGCACCAGCACAGGAAGTGGAGTGTCCCCAAAAGATTACACATCTACAACCCTTGACCTTCCATTCCCAGCCAGACAATCATTAGTGCTCCACAGCATCCAGGAAAATGTGAGGGGACTATTTTAGTCCCAGCACTAAGTCAGAGACGCCATCAATGAAAAGTCCGTAAGTACTTCCTCTATTAATATTTACCTCCATTCCAGGGAACAATAGGCAAATGCATTTGAAAGGCTCCCCTTGTCCCTGGAATCAAAGAGAACACTTTGTCGTTGGCTAATTATTTATTTATTCATCCCACAAATATTTATTTGCAGTATACTAAGTGTTGGGCACATGCATCATCACATTGGAAACACACAATAGCAGGAAACATTAGCTAAATAAATGCTCCTTTCCTTCTTTCTTCTCTCTGGGTAAATACGCTCTGATTGAAAACAATACACTGAAAAGCAGTCTTTTCAAGACCACCTATAGCTAAATTCAAGCTTAACATGAAGGATTTGGGTAGCTCCAGAGTGCTTCCTTTTTCAAAGTACCTCATTGCCAACTGGATACTGATAACCACGATAATGGTAGAAGAACCTTCCATATGTGTGACGTGAAGTTCATTGCACTACTTGAAGTTTCCTTGCAATATTTCTTCACACAGTATTATTAAATTCCAAAATCAATTATACCAAATATTTTTCTCTTTGGTCTTTAGGGGTAATCTGGCACATATAAATTGCTTTTCCTTCTTTTCATACTGTAAAGAGTGACATAGATTTGATCAGTAGCATTTTATTACAAAATCAACAGGTAGTAATTACCTAAGTGACTCATGATGAAGTGTTCTTAGCCTATCTGAAAAGGAAGAAAAGTTCATTAAAGTTCAGGTGTACAGAGCAGAAGTCTAAAAGCATCAGTCTTTTTAAATTACCCAATTTAAAATTATCTTAAAATTCTGATTTTCACCAAGATTTTATGAATGCACAACCTACTCATGTGAAGGGGAGTAGGTTAATTACAAAATAGGAATCATGCTATTCTCCTTTGTTTATTACAGGCCAATAGGAGTTGAGTTACAAGTGTTTATTATTTTGGAAGATGTACATCAGAAATACAAACATAAATACATAAACACAAACACAAAATTTTCAACATGAACACTGCCTAAGAACAGGAGCCTCCCAGAAGGGTCACTGAGGAAGAAACCTTATGCCAGTCTCCACAAAGCCTCTGCTTTCCCCACAGAAGCCTCTGATACAAGATGTCACTTCCCTAGTTCAAATCACATGATCTGAAGCCCACAGGAGAATGAAGGGTCATCAGGTAAACACATGCTTGCAGAAGTCCTTTCTGAAATGGATTGAGTATCTTTAATCCTGTATTCTGGCCTCCAGATGATTTATGGCTCTTATTTTCTTTTCTCTCTTTCCTTGTAAGGCTTGCCAAAGTAGACTTTAACTCTGCCTTGAAGCATGCAAACACAGAGTTCTATCTTCCTTGACGAGTCGGATTCTTGCCAACTGAAAGCTTTAATGACAAAATTATGCTCTAAAGAAAGGACAAGGTGATCATCTAAAAGACTGGGGGGAAAACACCAAGTGTTCCTTTAACTGTTAAGAGTTAGAAAAGTAACAGCTACGCCATGTTCTTCCCTTCACACCCCATTGCTGTCTTCTCACCTGGCCCCAACTCTGGTTCAGTTATAACAGAAGATTTGAATATACGTTCAGGCGGATTTGATTCATTTTGGGTAGGGCATTAGAAACTGCCCATCATCCTTGGGTTCTGCCTTACTTTAAATGACAAGGAACTGTCTGCATTCTCAAATCTTCTCCCTCCCTCCATCATACAAGGTTAGACTTATGCCAAATTGTGAAGCAGGTAAAATGTGTCACCAGCACCCAGGCATATTCATTTGTGAATTCTTCTGCATTCTTATCCACCCCTAGTCTTCCAGAGCCACTCAGCCATCTTCCTGTGAGGCTATGGATGTGATAAGCAACTGTGTCCTAAATTGCAAGGGCCTTCCTTTTCTGATTCTTCTCATGCCTACACTTAGAAGAGGCAACTTCCCAATTTCTCTGCCCATCCCAGATCTTTACCCTGTGCTACAAAACACAGATTAAACAGTTTATTGGACATTTTCTTAGGAATATCCAACAAAATGCTTCCCTTATAAGTTTATTCTCTGTATTGGCCAGTGGAGCAGCCTACTTGGACCCACATCAAAAACCAGAGAGTTGCACTACACCTACTGTTTCCTTCACCACAATAGCAGGACAATTACTTGCTTACCTTTAATTGAATTTCATCAACAAATATTTATGGAGTGCCTACTTGGTGCCAGGAATTTGTAGTGACTCTTGGGATTTATCAGCAAGCAAAATGGGGAAGGTACCTGTTTTCCTAGAGTTAACATTTGAGTTTTGGGAAACCAGATGGTTAATAGAAGGGTGATGATGATGGTGATGATGATGATAAAATAAATAAATAACAATCTCTTAAAAAGTAGGAAGCACAATGGAAAGAAAATTAAGTAGAACAGAGCTAAGAAGACTGGGAAATCCCACAGATCAGCAGTGGGAGGTGGGTGGTAAAATTTTTAATGAAGACCAGCAAGTAAGCCTCCTTGAGACATGATTTTCAACTATGGAGGCATTAAGAAGGTTTTGCCAAAGGTTCTCCTAATGTCCTGAAAGCATCCTGCCTGGTGGCCATCTTGATATCGATATTTACACTCTATGTCTTGGGTGGGGAAGAGCTGAAGTAGAGCTCAAGCTCCTTGTCTGAAACTTCCCCTCTCTGCATTTATCTTTGCAGGGTTAATGGGCCACATTTCCCCCACCACCACCACCACCAATTGATGGGGGACTCAACTATTGGAAAATTTTAGTTCCAGGTAACAGCTAATAAGCTTAGTAGTCAATGTATGTGAAGGAGCTATTGTTTCAGGAACTAGAGGAATAACCCACCTTGGCTCCAGGAAACCATAAGCAGTTCCACCTTTGTGCCTCAGGTGGGCTGCAAGCCATCAAGATGGTATCTGAGCCATTATAATCCAAGGTGAGAGGACCCCCACCTGGGACACAAAGACCGCCACCCAAGACACCGATGGAAGATTGCTGTAGCTTTTATCTCATTAACTTTTCCTCTGAATTCCAAACCCCTTACCTATACTTTTTTCTTTTTAATAAAAGAGCTTGCTTATAATGGAATTTAAGGCAGTCTGTTAGGGTGCAAATGTACTATCTTCTCAGACCATGGACCATCTGAATAAAGCACCCATAAAAATTCAATCCTGGTTTCTACTTATTAGGTCTGGTAGATGGCAGGCAGCATGAACACCAGTATTTCCGGTTTCACAGTGATAACTCTCTCAAGAGTGGCACTTAACTACTGACATCTAGCTAGGACAACATTTACCTTGGGCAATTTATTTAATCCTTTATTTTTTTACCTCTATGATGATTATATTTGTAAAAATAAAGATTTTGCCTCTTCTATTACAATGCAATTACTGAATAATATCATGTCTTAATATCATGTCCTTTCTTAATAGACAATAAAATGATGAGAACTACATCTCAATATTACGTTATTGGTCTATATTGGATGGTTAAGTAGGCAGGCAGATGGAGCACAAGCATACTGAGCACTCCATATATGGGGCACTATCCAGTGTTATAGTATTAAATCTGATTGTAATTTTATAGAGTAAGTATTCATATTAGCATATACTTCAGAATTTATAGAACAAAAATAGGGATTCAAGTTTTTCTGACCCAAATAAGTGTTTTTTTCCACTGCAACATGCTGGAAAAATAAGGTCAAGAATCTACCATGTGTGGGAGAGAAGAAAATGCTCAGGTGAACTTTGGGTGGAAAAAACCACATAGCTCTTGCTTTTTGGAGGAACGCTTAGACTTTTCTAGTACTATACTAGCCTAAATTCCCATTGTGGCACTCTAATTGAAAGAAAACTTCAACTGGACCATTAAAACCTGGTATTCAGGCAATATATAACTGATTATTTTCCTTAGGTCAATGTTCCAAATTTGCTTCTCAATGTTTTCTCCTTAATCAACATCACACTTTTAACTCAGTGTGTAAAAGGATAAAACAAAAGACAGAAGAAATCAATGACACCAATATTCAGAGTGTCCAATACAAGAAGAGTAGAACTAGAACCCAGCTGGTACATTTGGTTTGGTTTGGTTTGGTTTGGTTTTGGTTTCTATGTTCCACTTTACAGAGAAAAGAGCTTACCAGAAAATAAATCTATATCAGAGATTTAACTTCTACATCAAAAAGGCAATTTCTAGAGTAAGTCCCGCTCTATATGCATTCAGGGTTCAATTAGGTGTATCTTCTGTGCCTACATGTACTTGGCTGCACATTGAGAATTCTTATCTTTAATCATGACCTAGGGGCACTGCAAGATAATCATTAAATGTATTCACAAACCTGTACTTACTAGGGCAGAAAATTGGAATAGCATACCTCAGAAAGATTATTTTTAACAAAGGTTGAAATTTAAAAAATGGTTTTCTCGTTAATTTTCAAGTTAATTAAACATTTTTTACCCTATCACACCATGGCAGATTGTGGTAGAAGATAACATAAAATGAAAAGCATTTGTCTCCATATGATTCATTTTAGCAAACATTTATTCAGTGCCAGGTACTTTGTTAAGTTTCCAGTAGTATATGAAAATAAGCATGAAATTGCTCTACCATTTAGAACATGGTTAGCAACCTATGTGTTTAAATGGTCCACAAGCTAAGAATTACATTTTTTAATGGTTGGAGAAAAACCCAAAAGAAAAATAGTCTCTAAGCCGTAAAACTTCCATGAAATTCAAATTTATGTCCATAAATAAAGTTTTATAGACACATAGCCACATTCATTCTTTTACATTTTATCTATGGATGCTTTCACAGTAAGATGGCTAAGTTGAGTAGAGACCATTTGACCTTCAAAACCCTCTGCAGGAAAAGTTTGCCCCTGTTTAAGAAACTCACAATCTCTAGTGGGGCAGAGGTGTAGATAGGCACTTTGTTTTTATAATATTGTTAGTGCTATGATAGAGGTGTCATAACAGAGGAGAAAGTTATTCCTTCTATCTATCGAAGATTAAATTTAATGAGTATACTTAATGAGAATGGAGTCAATGAAGGGGATTCTAAGCAAGGATATGGAGAATGGAAGCATCACTTAGAAACAGAGAGTAACAAACCCCTATTAAGTCTGGGAGAAGTTCTGGAAGGAGTATAGAAAAAAGTGGGAGGGAGATGAGCCTAAGAAAGTACATGAAATCAGATTTGGGATCCTGATCTGTTCAAAGATTAGGTGCCACCTGTAGAAGGTCCTCAAAGATTTTCAAAAGCAGAAATACTTACCATATCTGAGTTTTAGAAAGATAACTCTAGCAAAAGGGTGGGGACAGAAGTAAAAAGGAGAGAATAAAGGCAGAGACACCAGATAAAAGATATCGCAACAGCCCAGGTTACAGATGATCATCCAACTCAAATCAATTTCTTAGAAGGGTGGGGTGGAGTCCAGAGGACAAAAACATTTCAGACTAACTGAACTGATGACCCACTGGTTTGGAAAAAGGAGATCAAAGCATCAAGGTGACATGACATGTGACTGAAATTCTGAACTGAGGAAAGCATACTATCCAAATATGAATTCTCCTTGGAGAAAAAGTCCTGGTTCATCACTTTTAGTACCCCACTCCAGGATGTAAAACTGTGGCTGACTCTTTGCTGAATGAATGTCAATGAGTGCCATGAAGCAAACTGGGAAATCAAAAAGAAAAGTAGCTTTGGTAGAAATGATTGAAGCTTTTCCATACCTCCCTTCAGTCAGAGTAAGATAACAAAGCTCTAATGTGGCTAAGTCATTCGGGAGGTTCCTGCAAACATGTGGGTAAGAGGCATTTTGGAATATATGCTCAATACTTAGCTGGGAGACAATGATGATCTTGAAGGTCAGCAGCACAAAGGCACTCAATGAACCCACGGAGTGGATAATAGTACTCAGTTAACTTGATTTTAAAATATTATACCTGGATGTTTTTCCCCTGTTAAACTAGAAAATAATCCTGTCTAATTGAACAGGTACTACATATCTTCACAGCCTGGGTTCATTTCAGCACCACCCTGTTGATATAGACTTTTTAAAGGCATAAATAAACTAGGTAGGAAGGAAAGAAAAAAGGAGATTAACTATATTCTAAAACATCTTGAAATGATTTAATGTCTTCTGCTATAATACTGCAATAAAATAAAATTGTAGTTATCTGAGTATAAAATGTAATACCAATGTCAAATTTTAAGCTAAATTAAGAGAATAAAATGAATGTAGAGCATGACACATAGTTTTGTTTAAATACGTTAAGCATTCAGCGAACAAAAACAAAAATACTTGATCACATTGCAACTTTGGGTACCAAGAATTGTTACATCCTATTGTTATTGGAAAGTGAAATAGAACCCCAATTATAGCAGGGCCACATTGGCTGCATGTGTGTCACCAGCAAGGTGAAGAAGCCTCAAGAAAAGACTGATTACATTTGATTTCTTTCCCCCATTGAAAGTTGGGAAGTTTTGGGAAACACAGCATTACTAAAACTTAAACATATTTTGATACTGTCAGACTTTCTGATTATTAATCCAATGGTGCGTCTTGTACATTTTCAAGACATGAGTACTATTTGATGTGTTCTTCAAACTTACCTGACTACAAAGCAATTTTACAAAGCAGCTAACAGGACTAGTCCACCATAGGACGTACTTTAGGAAACAATATACTAATTATCTCCAAGAGTTACACACCTCTTTGCAGGCAACTTCACACACTGCTATCTTTCAATAGCCATTTATTTGCATGATGAACTTGTTCTTTTACTCTTGAGCTTCAGACACGTGTCTTATGGACATCAAGATTAGAACCTCTTGGAAGCACAGAAAAAATCTGTATGTTGAAAACTGAAGTCAACATTTCCATCTATGCTTCTCCCCATAGCGCATACATGTTCGCATTCATGTTCGCATTCATGTAGAGTCTTCTGAGAACTCACAATGTCAGGAATTAATACTATCATGTGGCTAATTGCTTAAACAAGAAATATGGGAAAAACCTTTGAGGTTTTTTTTTTTTTTTTTTTTCTCACTGCTAGTGGCCTTTCTCAAAAGCCTGATGAGATGATCTCTGAAATACCTCTTAATTCAAATTCCTTCTCACAAGTCCTATCATCCTGATTCAAGTAATGGTCTTTAACATGTTTCCCATCTTGCTTCTTTCCAGTTCACTATTCATGGCATAGACAGAGGTTACATAGATTTATACAATTGTCAAAACTCATGGCACTGATGTATGCATTCTATTTTATGTAAATTATACATCAATAAATACGAATGTTTCACAGGCTTGTTACCAATCAATTCAGGTACCTTTATATAGAGAAGGTAAGTTAGTTACTGATTCTCTAATGTAAATCATTGCTGAAATATTTATTTTGAGTAATGAATGAATCACTGCAAATTCTGCTGTCATGAATCAGTGGTCTTCTCATGGTTGTAGTGCCAATAAAACTCAGACATTCAAATCAGTACAAGCCTAATAAAAAAGTAGACACATATATAAACTTCAACACTGTTAAGCAGGATTACTCAGAACAAATATTTCATCCCTAATGCAGAGCCAGGCTTGGCTTAAGGACCACAACATGGTGCCCCTAGAGCTGCCTTTTCACCACTTTAAGAAGGAAGGAGCTAGGAATTACAGACAGAATTTTCGCCTTACATCACATTCTATTATCTATTTTGGAAATACCCTTATAGACTGTCTAACAGACCATAAAGAAAATGCAGGCCATTTTCTCCACAAATCCTTTTATTTTTAATTCATATCTTTAACCCTGATACTGTCACACATATAGTTAAAAACAAAAGAATATCTGCAATATTTTTTAAAAAAAAAACATAATATTTTTCCTTTACTCTGATTTCTCCAAACAAAGCCCATATAGAACCAAAAAGACAAATATAAATGTGATATTAGTTAAAAGGGATAACAAAGACCAAAATAAGCATGACTTAAACAAGTTGTAAGTTTAGCTTTGGCTGGTGTGGCTCATGGATTGAGTGCCAGCCTGCGAACCAAAGGGTCACTGGTTTGATCCTGGTCAGGGCACATGCCTGGGTTGCAGACCAGGTCCCCAGTTGGAGGCATGCAAGAGGCAACAGATACCCCACATACCAGTGTTTCCCTCCCTCTCTTTCTCTCTCCCTTCCCCTCTCTCTAAAAATAAATAAATAAAATATTTTTTAAAAGTTATAAATTTAATTTCCTCTTGCAAGAGTCCCCATGAAGACCCCAGGCTGGCCAGGATGTTGCAGAGTTCTGAGAATTCAGAACTTTCATCCACTGCCTCTGCCACCTTCAGCGGGCAGCTTCCATCTTTTGGTCCGATGGCAACCTTACTTTTTTGGTGTCAAGTTGACTGAGCCACAAGGTGCTTAGAAATCAGGTCAAATATTATTCTGGGTATGAGAGCATTCAGGGTGAGACTGGCATTTGAGTCAGGAGACCAAGTAAAACAGAGCTCTCCCTAAGTAGGTGGCCTCCCTCCAGTCAGTTGAATGCCTGAACAGAACCAAAAGGCCGACCCTCCTACAAATAAGAAACAATGGCTCTCTATCTGATAGCCTTGGGATAGGGACATCAGTCTTTTCCTGCCTTTTTCTCAAATTCAGACGGGAATTTACATCTTTGGCTATCCTGGTTCTCAGGTCTTCAGATACAGACTGAAGTTATGCCATCATCTCCTGGGTTTCCAGCTTGCCAACTGTAGATGTTGAGACATCATACCAATTATTTATAATCAATTGATCAATCATTCTCTTTCCTTCTCTCTTTCTGTGTACACACACATACACACATACACCCTTCTGGTTATGTTCCTCTGGAGAACCCAGGATAAAACAGTTTAGATTCCAGTGACTCTAGAAGAACAGAATTTTAAGGATGAATTTTCTAAATTTTTTTTGGGATTTCTGGAACTGACTCTCTAATCTGATTATATTTAAAGATGCTAATTACTCCATTTCTAGCAGTAAAGAGAGTACTGATTGATTTGGCAATAGAGATATGCAAACTATCTCCACTGGATACTCCTAATCAACAGCTGATAAGAAGCAGGGCTCTGGGTGACTGTGTGAGATACTTCCAAGCATCCTTTGAAAATTTACAATATGGTAAGATTGCCTGGTTTCTCCTAATGACACTGGACAAAGAGGTGAAAGAAAAAGATTGAGCTCTGGGATTCCAGTCCCCTACTCAAGTACTGTAAAAATGACTTCAAAGCTTCTTTATGTGCCCTGAAAGGAATCTTATCTCTTGTAACCAAGGGGGGCAGCAAAGATTGGTGAAAAATCAAACACAGGATCTTATCCTGTGACTGGCTGAATTACAATGAGTGCAACTCCCTGCTTCACAGGGTGTCTCTGTTAAAATAAAGGTATGGATTGGGAAAGAATGGAGACCCTGGTAAGGTGGGAAGGAGATGTGTGCCTAGACTTTGATGAAGCTGGGGACAGTGAGGTCCTAAATCCTTTACCAATAAAAGAAGCCTCCTTACTCCTCTCTAAGGAGATTAGCATTGCATTGCTTTAGGAAGCTATAATGGGTTCCCATGAGGCAAGTGCCATAAAAGACTGCCCTGATTCTCCTCAGAACCTACCTCTACCACTCATCTTGTTTCTACACCTACAACTAGACTCGTCCCAGGTGGGCCCTAAAAATGAGGCACAGAGTGTATCCCTCAAGGAGGTATGCTATACTCTAAAATAACTAATTGAGTTTTTGAATTTATGCACCTAGAAATCTGAGGAACATCTGTGACAGCAGATAGTGAGGGTGTAGGGTAATGGTGGAAGGAACACGAATTTGGGTCAGGCTAAATTTATTGATATGGGTTCACTAAGTTGAAATTCTGCATTTAATTTAATGTTGCAGTGTGGGGAGTTAGGAAGAACTCTTGACAGTTTGATTGGTTGGCTGAAACAGGGACCAAAAGTTGGCCCCAACTGAATAAATTAGAAATGCCAACTTTGATTTGATTTAACGTAGGGGAAGGTATACAAAGATGTGGGGAGATTGGAACACTGAAGGGATGTATTTACCACAGCTGTGAGAAATAAACATGTGAAGGGATCCCATCCTTGAACTCTGTAATCACACTTTTTTCTAAGCCAGAAATAAGAGTTTCTGCAGTCACTGAATTGGAAAATCTCAGTACAATGAGAATAACTGGATCCCAGGTGGCAGAGGTCAAGTGGCAGCAGTTGACTGTCAGAGGAAATGTCAGTGAGGCTACCACAGAGTGAAAGCAACTGTCAAAGTAGTCTGACTTGTGAATGTCTAGGGCATTGGCTACTTGAGCATGGTGTTTCGAGAAGTGAAACAGATAGAAAGCCTACTAAATTCTTACTCTGTTTAAGCAGGGAAGTTCCAGATCAGGTACATTTTAATCTGAATGGTAAAAAAGTCAATCAATTCCCACATTTGAACCAGTTTACAGTCCCAGAACACCTAAGGAAAGAATCAAGTAAACCCCAAAATTTATGCTATTAATTTTTTCCCCTGCCTTCCCTGAAGAGACCTACATACAGCCTTTTACCAGGGTAACTGTGCTTTCAGGAACTATTTAGCATTGACTCTGAACCAACATTAGCTCAAGAAGAATCAAAACATGGTTGTGGCCCACCATCACAGAAGGGACTTAACAGAGGTCAGGAAAATCAATGAAGTTTTAGCTCAGATCCATCTCACCATAGGGCCAGTGGGTCTCTGAACCCATCCTATAGTTATTTCCCCAATTCTTTAATGCAAAGTTGGGATAGGTATAGTTAGCAGCTGGCAGCATCCCCACGTTAGTTCCTGATCTGTGAAGTGAAAGCTATTATGGTGTCAAAGGCCAAGTGGAAGCCACTAGAACTGCCTATCTAGGAAAATAGTAAAGTAAAAGCAATACTGCCTTCCTGGAGAGATCAGAGAGATTAATGCCACCATCCAGAACTTGAAAAATATGGGGTGGTGATTTTCACCCCATCCCCACTCAACTCATTGATTTAGCCTGTGCAGAAGACATAAGGATCTGGTTAGTGAGAATAAGCACAGTTCTTAGTCCTATATCCCCTCCATGCACTGTTACCTCTAATTTTTGAGTTGTTTTTTTCCCCAGCCTCAAGTCATTTCCTAGCCAGTACTCAGCAGCATGCTCAAGGGAGACCCTTTGCAGGTCTCTGGAATTCTCTGACTGGGAAGCTCCTTCCTCTCCAGTTACTCTTCTATGCTGAGAACTTGAGCCACCTTGAGCCTGACTCTCAGCTATGCATCTTCAACAGAAAGTCCACTGCACTCTGCCTTGGTTGTTCCTCCTATTCAACAGCCTGGAAGCACTCTCAAGGCAATAAGGCAGGACAATGAAATAATCAGAGAGCTCATCTTGTTTGCTTCCTGTCTGTCAGGAATCACTGTCCTTTGTTGACCAATGTTAGGTGTCTTGAAAATTGTTGTTTCTTATATGTTGCCCACTTTTTAGTTGTGTCGCACAAGAGGGTAAATCTGGTCCATCTACACTGAAGGCAAAAGTTTTTATTTCATGAATTTGAATAAACTCTTATAGAAACACAGTGAAGGGAAAGACTTGCAACATGGGAAATTTTATAATACTTGGTGAAGAAGTAAAACTGAGTTACTTATAGATTGGTAGGATTTTCCAAGGTGTAGGAGGCAGAATTGTGGAAGCATGTGGCTGATCTTGGAAATGTTGAATTGCACAAGGCAGTTGATTGGAATGGTGAATTACAGTGGTAGATGCTTACTGTGTAAAAGAAGGCTGGGTTTATTAGCCCTGGCTGGTGGCACAATGGATAAGGCACTGGCCTGCAAACCCAAAGGTTGCTGGTTCGATTCCCAGCCAGGGCACACATAACCAGGTTGCAAGCCAGGTCTCCAGCCAGCTCTGTAGCTGGAGGCAGGTGAAAGGCAACCCTACATTTATGCTTCACTCCCTCTCTGCCTCTCTCCCTTCCCCTCTCTCTAAAAATAATAAATAAAATCTTTCTTTAAAAAAGAAAAAAAAAAAAAAAAAAAAAAGAAGGCTGGGTTTAGAATATCAAAAATTTGTATATCTAAATAAGATATTTGGAGTTTTAACATATGCTAATAAAAAGAGATAATACTGTATGTGACTAATATGATGATTGGCACCTAGCATATGCTAAATAAATGACAGCTATTTCATGTCTGAGAATCACTAACAACAAATATTTTATTATTTCAATATTCTTCCCTTTTCAATAACCTAAACTTTAAATTTCATGAGGCTAAAGACTACTTTCCTTATTGGACAATGTATATTTAGCACCCAATGAAGGTCTAGCACATTTGCATTCAGTTAGAATTCAATAATAACACTGAATACATAAATAAGCAACAACAAATCAACAAATATTTTTATGTAGTAAAATAATACAATAAATTTTGTTTTCTAGGCATAATGGAAAATGTGCTTAAATAGATTCAATGTCTTGGAAAATAAAGAAAGACACCTATATGTAATGAAATAATATGAGAATAAGGTGATATTTAATGAGATATTCATAGAGGATTTTTCAGAATTGATAAAAGGAACAAACCCTCAATTTCAAGAAGTCTAATAATCCCATACATGATAAATATAAAGAAATCCATACTTTGACTCACCAGAATGAAACTGAAGGACACCAAGGACAATGAGCCAATCTTAAAATGAATGAAAGAGTAATAGTAAAAATTCTTTAACAACTAAAAAACATATTCCTTACCAAAGAGCAACAATGATATTAACTGTGGACTTGTCAATGCAATAACAGAAGACAAGGGAGTTATTGAACCTGAAATTCCCATGAAGCATTTAAGACATTTTCAGACACAGGGGAAAAAATGTACTTCCAATAAACTTACTATAATAGAAATTGTAAGGAAGTTCTTCAGGAATAAAGACAATGATTCGAGAAGGAAGATGTGAGATATAAGAAGAAATAATAAACAAAAATATTGTCAAATATGTGAGTAAACTTGAACAAATGCTAACTACATAAAATAACAATAATACTGTCTAAAGTATTAAGGTGGGAGAGAAAAATTTACCCTAGAAAAGAGGTAATTAATGTTAATCTTTTTAAGATCATTGTATTTTTTCAAGATTATTGTATCTTTTGAAGATGGCACAGATATTGATTAACTCAACATTTTTTTGAAATACCTAAAACCAAATAATAGAAATAGATTGATAAATGGTAATAGGAGAAAGTGAGAAAATATTTTCAAACAACCAAAGGAAGTTAAAAAATGAACAGAGCCCTGGCTGGTTGGTTCAGTGGATGGACACTGGCCAGTGAACCCAAAGATCGCTGGTTCGATCCCCAGCTTAGGCACATAACCAGGTTTCAAGCCAGGTCTCCAGCTAGGTCCTTAGCTGGAGGCAGGTGAAAGGTAACTGTACATTGATGTTTCTCTCCCTCCTGGCCTCTCTCCCATCCCCTCCTTCTGAAAATGATGAATAAAATCTTTAAAAAAAAATTTTTTAAGTAAACAGAAACATAGGAACAATGGAAGATACTACATAAGATAGCAAGATGAACTTAAGCATGCCAGTCATCATAATTAATATAAATTGACTGAAATCCAATTTTAAAGCAAAGAGTAAAAGAGTCAATTCTTTAAAAATTCAGCTCTATGCTTGTTACAAGTGAAATATCTAACATATAAGTATAAAAATGTGAAGATAAAGAAATGGATAAAGTTACACCAAGCATTAGCCCCCAAAAAAGCTGATAATATCAGAAAGGTGAATTAATGTCAAAAAAGAATTACTAAAGATAAAAATGATGAAAGGCTTCATTCACCAATAATAACATCTTAAAACTTGTAAACATTTAATTGAATCTTCAAAACATATGAGGAGAAATTGATAAGCCTCCATTACCTTGAAAGACTTAATATATATATCAATAACTGACACATCAAAAATACAAAGTAGTACCCTGGTTCCGTAGCTCAATTGGTCAGACCATCATCTTAGTGATCCAAGTTTTTGGATCTAATCCCCAACAGGGCGTATACAAGAATCAACCAGTGAATGCATAAGTAAGTGGAACAACAAATCTCTCCCACCCCCCCATCATCAATCAAATAAATAAAATAACAATAATAAAATGCAAAGTAGTTCATAGACTTAAACTGAATTGAGTTTGATTTTATGAACTTATAAAGAATTCTGTGTCTATCAGCTTGATGGTGCATTATTTTCAAACACTTTTGGAATATTTCCCAACACTGACAATGTAATTTAAACATAAAACAAATCTTATTGAATTTCAAAGAATTAGTAAAGTATAAGAAAACAAAACATACATTTAAGAATTTAAAAACATATGTTAAAATGAGACATAGGTCCCAGAATAAAATATGAGAGAAAATAGAAAACATTTAGAATTCAATGATTTAAAAAATACTACAAATGAAAACTTATCAAATGCAGCTGAAATAATTCTTTTTTTTTCTGAGCTTAGAAATTTTTTTAAAATTTTATTGTTGTATAACATCCATCCCCTTTTTGCTCCCCTCCGTCCCCCTCCCCACCCACCCATTCCCCCCAAAGTCAATCCCACCTGTTGTCCATGTCCATGGTTCCTTCATACTAGGTTCTTGTCTAAGCTGCTCCCCTTCCTTGCCTCTGCCTTCCCCCTCCCCCCAACCCCTTTCCCCCTGACCACGGAAGGCCTATTCACTCTATTCATATATATGGTTCTGTTTTGCTTGTTGTTAGTTTTGCTCAAAATATCCAGTATAAGAAATTATAAAATTAGCAACAAGTATACACAAAAAAGTAAAACCAAGTAACTAATAAAAATTAATAATAAAATTAAATAATAAATTTATAATAATTTAAATGTTAATAGAAAGGATTAACAAATCCAAACTGAATTATTTGAACAAATTAAATAAAATTTACAATCTCAGAGACTGAGTTTGAAAAAAAGAGAGAGGCGTAAAAATGCAAAATGAGAAGTGGAAGAGAAAGTTGTTAAAAATAAAGCACAATGTTTTTTAAATAGATTATGAGAAAATATTATGATTGTTTTAATTCTAAAAGATCCTGAATATGATTAGGAAGCAAACCCTTCCCAATGTCCTGTGAGAAGATGGTGTAACTTATCAGAGAGCGGAGGATCAGATCATCAAATTGCCCTGCAAGCACATTTGTGGAATTTTTACATATCATAGCTATGATCACTGTGCACCTCCCCACAGTTAGTATATTCCTCTATCTTAACAATGTCATAACAACCAAGAAGAAAATCAAAGAAAAACATGTCCTTCTCTTGAGTTATCAGATTGATGGCAGCAGCATTACAATGATGGTCATTACTCTATTACTGACACTTAGATAGAGAGATGGAGATGCAGATAGAGAAATAAGGAGTGAGATTGGTTTTTGTACTTTCTATCAATTTTTTCCTGTGTTCTTTTCCTAGTTGGACAACTATACTCTTAGGCCAAAATGAAATTATAATTAATATGATTCTATTCTAATGGAAATAGTGAAAGTTACAGCTCACTTTACACCTCCCCTTTGGTGGAAAAATAAATCACTATTTAAACTGTATTTCCTTCCAAACAAAATATTATGAAGCTGCTTAGTTAACTTTTAAGTTAAAAGTGCATCATTTTTTAAAAATACATGATGAGGTCTTTTTTAAGAATGCTAAATAATAAGCTTTAAATACTTAAAGTTGAAAAAAGGACAAGGGGTTGACAACAGAGCCTTTCACTTAATGAACTTATTTTACTCGGTTATACACATTTATCTTAGCAAACATTTAACCCTCTTCTTTTCAGATGGAAAATGGTGTAGTGAAACTTGACAGGGTGTCAGATGTAAGCAAGATCAGATTTAGCTGGAGTTACAGATTGAAACGAACACAACCTGAAGGCAGATGAGATCAACAGAGATGGAGGCCACAGCATAGCTGCACCTGGGGACACTGTATCATATAAGGACATGCCTTGGAGTCAGGGTTCAATCAATGCCCAGTTCTGCTTCTTATTAAATCCTTGACCTCTTTAACCTTATTATGCCTCAGTTTCCCCAATGAGGATAATAATAGTACCTACTACATAAAGTATTAGAAGGACAAAATGACCTTCTAATATATAACCATATAAATCTTTTGACATAGTGTATAGTATGGTGGGCATTCAATACATATGTGCCATTATTAGTGGTATTATCATCAGGACCATCTGGCAAAGCAGTCTGAACCTGGCAGATGTCACATGGGGAGTATTCGAGAAAGGTGTCATACTTGAGTACCTGTGTTTCTCATATTCTAGATGAACTATGCCTAATATCATTGACTGTATTTGATTTCCATGGTCACACTTAAGCACTGTGCATTCAAACAGCATATTTTTCATGCTATTGTTTACCTATACATTTTTAATGAAGGCATAAAATTCTTCTACACTATAACCTAGTGTAGAGGGTGAGCATTTGAGGAGGAAGCTATTATCTGACCTTTGCTTTTCCCAGCTTAGCAGCTTTCTGCTCAGACTGCCTTTGGAGTCACATTTGTGCAGGGTCAGCTGGGAAATTCTCACATATACCAGAATATGAGAAATAAAATGTATCTTATCTGACAACCATGGACAGATATAATACAAAGCTTCAATGAATCCCAAAATAAAATTTCATCAAGAACAAAATACATACGGAGAAATGGAGATGATAACAAGTTGCAGAGGCAACAATAATTCAAGAATTCCCTCCTTCCTACACTAGAAAAACCATTTCAACACTGGATCACCTTCTTCCCCATCTTATCACCACCACACATACTTGTCCTGAAGAAGGACTAGTCCCAATCTGCGTGGGAAGTAGGGGGTTATGAGGGTGGGATGTTGTAGCTGAAAACCCCTCCTAAAGGGTAAAAACAAGAATTCTTACTTCCTGACCATGCCAGGAGTAAGAAATCAGGAGGGGGGAGGTGGGTATAACTCTCAGTGGTAGAGCATTTGGCTGCAGAAATTAGGAGGTTAACAAGTAAACAGTGATTGTAAATATAAAAATACATACATATAAATATCATATACACACACATAAAGAGAAAACTCAAAATGTCTAAAACTTGCCAAAGTTTCTCCAGAATCAGATCTTCCATCTGCTAGCAGATGGTATTACCAAAGTAAATCCCTAACCTGCAGGTTGCAAAATACGTAGTCTTGGACATGGTTCCCTAAATGTCCTTCTGCCCATTTTCCATCCCTTTAGAGACGGGTTTTTTAAAAAGTATTCCACACGACCAAAGGAAATCAATGTCCGTACTGAACGCCCATGGCCAGCCACAATCATTGGTATCTCAGGTGCATGATAATTGATCTAATTCTTAGATAATTTAACCTATCCAATCACCTCAAAATCAATCATTTCAGCCACTGAGCAGTGGTGGCTGAGAAGCACTGTCATGAAACACTCTGGAAAAGAAACGTTACTACTCTTAAGAGGTTATCTTTGCCCTATTAGGACTCAGGAGACAGCGGCCTGAGTGTTGTCACAGAGAATATACATGTGCATGTACGACAGAGAAACAAAAAGGGGGAATACACATATCACTTTAGAGAAATGTGGGGGCGGGGGGGGGGCAAGAAAAACTCTTGCTAAAGTTATTGGCTCCCAGTCTTGACTCCACAAAGAGCTCCCATTAAAGCTCTTTTTTTCTACCCAGTCTTAGAAGAATCCCAGACACTGCCCAGATACTGCCCTTTGCCTATCATTACAGCCTGGAAGCCAATGTTTTCTCTCGCGATATTTCAAGGGCTAACTTAAGTTTCTCACTCCCACATATACTATTACCACATACCAGGTTCTGTGTCAGCTGAGGTTATGATAAAGGACTTATTTGATGTATATACATAATGACCAGCCAAATCAATACTTACATTTTAATGATTGAATAAAGCAAATATCTCTTAGGATTTAAAATTGTGCTTCTCTATTGCAGATTTCTTGCTAAAGTAAGGAAATAGTATTTCCAGAAATTTCAACACTATTGTAAGTCATAAATAGTTTAGAAATTTTCTCATATAAAACAACCTTGGCCCAACAGCTGTTAACATATGGCCATTCACTTCAGAATTTGATGAAACTCCAAACCTTATCTTTAATGTCTTCTTGCAGGTAAGTGAAATAAGAATGTATTCTCACTCCAAATTTTGATACTTTTAAAGAAGTGTTTCATTGCAATTAAGGTGAAATAAGATTCAAGGCCATAAATAGTTTTGCTAAAAACTCCATTTTCTCAAAATACACAGTACGATGAAAACAACATCATTGTAGTTAGGCCTCAGAACATTTTTCTTTTTAAGACAATTTCTTAAAACGTAGGTGTAATGAGAAAGAAGTCATTATTGGGTTTGGTTTTCTTTGGATATCATACTAAAGTCTTGTTCTCTTTTCCCCATTAGCAATTTCACTGGAGAGAAGAGGGGGTGTGGAAAGGCTAAGTAGCAATTCCTCCTGCATTTATCTGATTTCATACCTGCCCCAGGTGAGAATGGATGACATTCTTTGCATTAGGTTTGTGAGTAATTATAAAGGCTATCGCTAATTATTTTTATGATCTTCCATATTTGCTTTGTACTAAACACAGAAGAACAGGGAGAGTTGATTCATTTGAAAAAAATCAAGTTTGTGTTTCTTTGATTCACCCTAGAATTTAACTGCAATAACTTACTGTTATTTTTATTTCCCAGAATGTGCTCTAACAGTATACATAATTTATACTTAATATCCAAAGATTACATTGTCATAAATCATATAAGTTACCTTCAGAGGGGCTCGGGGTCCTCTGTATAGTCCTAATGTATAGGTTCACAACATGCCCAGGAAATTCTTCCAACAATAAGCCCTTAACATTATATTCAAAAACAAAAGATGCAAATTAAGAGATTGAATTATTTAAAGTAACTGGGTACAAGAATATATGGGTCTATTTTAATTCTAATTTATGGAAAATGTTTTATTAGAAACTTAAATATACACCATTAGGCATACTGTTACTGCAAAACAGACAAAAAAAAAGCAGAAAATAACAAGTGTTGGCAAGCATATGAAGAAATTAGAACCTCTGATCATAAGGTTAGGAACATAAAATGATATAGCAGCAACTACAGAAAACAGTTTGGTGGTTCCTCAAAAAATTAAAGATAAAACTGTATGAAAGCAAGGACTCAAGAAGGTACTTGAACACCAATGTTTAGAGTACCATTACTTACTATAGCCAAAAGGTAAAAGCAACCCAAATATCCATTAATAAACAAAACATAGCATATAGACAATAAAAAGGTATTCAGTCTAAAAAGTAATGGAATTCTGCTTAGCCACATGGCTCAGTTGGTTGGATTGTTGTCCTGTACATCAAAGGTTGTGGGTTCGATTCCTGGTCAGGGCATATACCTAGGTTGCAGGTTCAATATCCAGTGAGGTCATGTACAGAAGGGAACCTATCAATGTTTCTCTCTCACATCAATGTTTCTCTTTCTCTCTCTCCCTTCTACTCTCTCTAAAATCAATAAACATATCCTCAGTGAGGATTTTTTAAAAAGTAATAGAATTCTGATACATGCTACAACATGGTTGAATCTTGAAAACACTATGCTAAGTGACACAAGTAAGACACAAAAGGCCAAAAGTCTGATTGCATTTTTATGGGGTAACTTGAATAGTCAAATTCATACACAAAATAGAATAGAGGTTATCTGATGCTGGGGAGAGGGGAAGAGTTATTGTTAAGTGGGTACAGAGTTTCTGTTCTAAATACTGGAAAAATTCTGGAACTGGACAGTGGTAAGGGTTATAAAACGTTATGAATGCACTTAATGCTACTGAATTACACATTTACAAATGGTTAAAATGGTAAGTTTTATTTTCTGTGTATTTTACCACAATGAAAAACTAAATGACCTTTGGAAAGGTAAAGAAATGCAATTCATTTTATTCACGATTAAGGAAAATGGCACATACATAGCTAATCTCTTCTGTGGTTTCATGAAGGAAGCTGGAGACCATCAGTCCAGAGGTAGGCTGGCCTGTGGCCACTCACTCTGTAAAGCCAAAATATCTCCTCAGAAAATCAGTCAATTCCACAGCAATGTTACAGAAGATGATTTTTTGATTGATTAAATATTTTACTTTCCAGGCAACTGTTGAACTGTCTTGAAAATACAGCCCAATAATTAAGAAATTCATACTCTGCGGCATTACAAATTATTTCTCCATATGCTTTTCCCTCACAATGATTTCATTTAACTATTGTCATCATATAAATTACAAATATATTTTGCAGAAAGTTATCAGACCTTATAACCATACTCACCAGCTATGTCATCTTGGATAAACCTATATGTCCAGATCCTTGGTTTCCCAATCACTAAAATGGGACTAAATACACTCACACACTAGAATTGGCCAAAGAATGAAATGAAATCATATGAGGGCACCACCTTTTGCACATTCTGAGGATCCAAATATTTTTTGATTATGTGCATAACTGCATATAAATGAAGCAACTGGGAGAAAAGAAAGGCAAAGAAGAATGTTGGGACTTGGTTTAAGCACCAGATTCATGTGCATCATCAACATATGATTTCATCTGATCGGTGGAAGCTTCTATGCAAAATGGGTGTGGAGATCTACAAGATTGGGCCTGAAATGAACTGATGCCCTCAGACATGCTATATGTTGTACTAATTCTAAAATAATCAAAGCAAAAATAAACAAAATGACACTCATAAAATACACAGACAAGACGATACAAGAGAAACCACATATAATTGGATAATAACCACCACAACTGTGAAGAACAAGCAGTTGCAAATCACAAAACATTTGTTTGCTATGGTTTCCTCCCCCTACCACTCCTTCCATGGGAAAAAAAAAAGTTTGTTTTTCTTCAAAATAAAAACACTGGTTTGTGGATTTGAATCAAGATTTTTTCATTCTTTGTGTAAAAAGGTCACAGTAACTACCAACACAAGTATGAAAGGGTAATCATTTCCGGCTCTGGAAATTTGATTGTTGAACAAAAGCAGAAAAAAGACCACCTTGTATCACAGAAGACAAAAATAAAGAAAATATTACATGTTTCCAACCTGCATGTCATAAGGCATTTGGATCACTCTGGCATTAGCGTTAGAAAAAATGTTGTGTGAATGTTTGTTTTCCTGATAGTTTAAAGGTTAGTTCTTATATCCAAATAAAAAAGGAGTGAATTTCCCCTGACAAAAAAGTTTTAATACAAAGGTAAACAATCAGTTGGATTGTTTGACGGTAACTTGACTACACTCTGATGGTTCTCTACTTTAAACTACATGGAAATTAAAGTTGCATAATGGTAATGACAACATGGGCAGTGCCAACGAAACAATATTTTTCTCGGATCCATGGCAATGTCACAGTCATCACATGTATGGAACAAAGCTTCAGAACATTAGGTCATTTTTACCTCATCAGGTAAAAGCTAGAAAGGGTAACTGCAGATCATTCTAGTATAGGAGTTAATAAGTTTATATTTAACTCACTTCTCCCTCCTTTATCTTTTTAAACCATTTTTTAAAAAGATGTTATTCATTATTTTCAGAGAGAAGGGCAGGGAGGAAGAAAGGGAGAGAAGCATCAATGTATGGTTGCCTTTCACCTGCTTCCAGCTAAGGACCTGGCTGGAGACGTGGCTTGCAACCTGGTTATGTGCCCTTACTGGGAATCGAACCAGCAACCTTTGGGTTCACAGGCTGGCACCAATCCACTGAGCCACACCAGCCAGGCTCACTCCTTTAAATAATTAATGTAGTTGCGACCACAAAATTATATTTTCTCAATAGTTGTGTGTGGTTTTTCAAAAATATACTTGCAGTCTTAGAACACGTCAGTACATTAGGAAGGGACAAAATACCTTTATTTTCTCTGTGTAAATGTCATCTACCTTAGATTAGATTAAACTCTATAAAGAGTATAAATATGTCTTGCCTGATTTCTACAAGATCTTTTTCATATAACTAATTCATTCATATCTGCTCAAGATAAATATTAAAAGATCATACCTACTTAGATCATCAAGTAAAAATACCGTCAGGTTCAACAATATTACTTAGATGGCTAATATTATGATTCTGTTTACCTATCTAAAAATAAATACAAGGATTTTATTTTTAGACATATCTTTTAAGAGGAAAAATTTTAAAGAACGTCAATTTCTATTTTAAGCTACTCTTTTGCTTAAAAGAAGATGGAAGAAACTTCTATATAGTGATACTCTGGTTGGGATATTTGCTATAAATCTTTCTCAGCCACTAAATTTCTTAATAGAGGTAGTTTTACACACTGATCCTGCATTATAGCATATGAAAACTACTTCTTTTTCTATAGTAGGAAATCACAATTATTCATTCAATTTATTTGGGCTTAAAGTGATGGTAGCAGTCAATAATAATGAGGAAAAGGTGAGTTAACAAGTACAAGGTTTTTAAAGGTACTTTTAGCCAAGAGATGGAGATCAATAGTATTCTACCTCTTTTAAAAACTGAAAAAGAACTGACTGGTGTAGCTCAGTGGTTTGAGCACTGGCCTGTGAACCCAAGTGTCACTGGTTCAATTCCCAGTCAGGGCACATACCCAGATTGCAAGCCAAGCCTCCAGCCAGGTCCCTAGCTGGAGGCAGGTGAAAGACAAACATACATTGATGTTTCTCTCCCTCCCTTTCCCTCCCTCTAAAATTAGTGAATAAAATCTTTTAAAAAATAAAAACTGAAAAAAAGAGAGAGATAAGAGCTATGCCAAAAAGAGCTCTTCTTTGAAAAAAGAATGCTCTAGCCAAAAGCTTCTAGTTGAAGAGTTCCTTAAGTCATGAAAAGAGGTATGAACACTTTCCTTCTAGCCAAGATAGAACGTGTCCAGTTAGAATACTGGTTCTTAACCAGGACATTTGGGAACAGGTAGAAGCCTTTTTGATGTTACCACTGAAGAGGAAAGGGGGGAAGTCTCCTGGCACCCAGCAGGTAGAGGGGACAGGAATGCAGCTGAATATCCTACAATGCACCAGACACCCACCACATGCAAGAATGGGTACCCAACCTGAAATGGCGATAGCACTGAAGTTGAGGAAATTTTAATCTAGGATAGGAGTAGGTAGCACTTCCTGTAAAGAGCCAGAGAAAGCTCTACAGGCCCTGACTCAACTATTCACCTCTGCTTCTGTATCACACGACCAGCCATAGACCATAATGCATGTCACTGCTCTGTGCCAATAAAATTTTATTTACAAAACAAGAGGCAGGACCCATTTGGCCTCCTGCCTCAGTTCTTAACTCCTGATACAGGTCTTTTCTCCCTTAAAGATTCCTCTACTTTTTATTTCTGAAATTGGAAAGCATTTCAATTATCATGATGACTCTTTGATAGTAGTCTAACTTGAGGAATCCCATCCAAGATGGCATAGAGTCTGTGCATTCTAGCAGGAAAATTAAATTTGTGAATGGCAGTCACAGAATGTTTTAAAATTTATTTTCTACTTTGAAAGGGAATAATTTTACTATTAAGATTTTATGAAGTAGGCTAAAAGATTAGACAACTTGCTTCCTTCTTTGACCACCAAAAATAAAGAAAAAATAAGAACAAACAAGAGTAGATACACACACTAGTTCTCTAAACCGGAGGGTCTTACTCTATAGGTCATGGTGTCAAGGAAAGTCCACAGATAGATTAATGAGTTAAACAGTCAAGGATTTATAAACTTGCTATATTGTATGTAAGATACTGTAGCTATATAGTTCAATGTATATGTGCACCTCATGACATCCTGGGCCTCTCGAGAATGTGAAAGCCATTGTTAAACCATACAAGTTAATCAGAGACTACGTTTTCTAGAGCAGACTACTTCTTGGAAGCTGACAGCATCATAAAAATCACCACACAATAGCAGGTTCGGGTCTGTGTCTTCACAGACTGAACTGGTTGTTACCGATTACCACATAGTTTCAGGTCAACTACATGAAACTTGCCTTCCATTTGTGTTATACCCAATGTGGTCAGGTGTCAAAGGCACATTTCTGAATCTACAGTCTTAGTACCTATTCTCTTGAACTCCCTTGTTCCAAAAAAGAAGCTTTCAACAATAATTATATAGAGTGACACAATGTAAATTTTTAAAGATGAGAAAGAAGGGAAGAGGAAACATGCAGGGGCATAAAATGGAGCCAGGAACAATAGAAAGGCTTCCACTATAAACTCCTTCACGTATTGTATCAGTCATGTCATTTGATTGCTTGGTGGTTCTATTTCCCAATCTTTAGAACTGAAGTAGATGGTTTCTACATGACATTTTCCTTATACTCAGGATTTATCAGCGGTATAGTAATCAGTCAACAAACATTTACTAAATCTCCTTTGTGAATATAGCATTTTATTAAGTGGTACAATGAGTCAGAAGAGTTTCGCCTACTGAATCATTAACCTCACTTCCTGTATTAAGTGTGATCTTTTGGGAGGCTCTTCTGTCATCTGGTCCCACAGTAATCAGCTTATGAAATCAGATTTAAGTTATATCCTAACTAAAGAAAGTTAGTATGAGGCGCCTCAGAACGAGAGAGCAAAGAATTGGAGGAAAAAGTAAATGGGAGCAACAGCAGATGCTTTGATAAAAAAGAACAATGATTTGCAAACACTTTATTTTAGCTATTGCAAAATATTAGACTTAAAAAACAATAAGTGAAAATAGATCTAAAATGCATATGAAACTCTGCAAAGCTTCAACACAAGTTATTGGGGTCATCAAACTGGGGGAAAATAAACAATATCCTTTTCCTTGGTGAAAGAGTGAATATCAGGCAAGAAGAATGAAGAATTTCTCTTTTAAGATGTAAACTGCCAAATAAAATGATAGTGATTATGCCAAAGTTCTTCTAGTATTGCATAGCTTTTCTTTAAAGTGCTTTATTGAGTTTAAAGCTTTAATTTGATTGGTTGGGAGATCCCTCCAACTACACCATACTAAGCCAGAATCTGAATATTCTACTTTTCTCCTTTTTGCTTTTGTTGCATAAGGTAAAATTGCTGAATCATTGTGACACTTCTTAAGAATATAGGCATCCTTTAATTTATGGAACAGAACTACATCTAAGGGCTGTACAACAAGAGAGTAGAACTGTTCCAAGCAATGAGCATTTAGCCACTATTTTTATGGCTGTTACTATGCAGTCACAAACAAAAATCGATGATGAAAGAATTAAGTTAATCTATCTCATGCAATATCATTAGCCACTTCCTAGGCTCTGGAGCTCCCTAAAGCAAAGAGAGAATAAAATTTCAAAATATTACATTGCTACTCACTTTTACAGATATCAAGTTTATAAAGGCACATAAATCAGAATCTATTCAAAGTAAGAAGCAGATGTTTGAATTATTCCAACAAAGTAAAATCATCTTCTCTCTCCCATGCTACAAATCCACAGCCTTTTCAGAAGTGTGAAAGCTGTAAAAGGGGGTTGGGATTCATCGGTTAGGTGACTCTATTGGAGTTTTTCCGCACCAAAGTGGTAGGACCTGAGGACATCACACTATTTCCATAACTATGACAATGTGGCAAGCAATCCCACTGTATATGACACAGAAGTAGGCAAAAACCAACCCCACTGAATTTTAAAAGAAGAGGAAGAGTCTAGTCAAGGAACATGTATAAATGACCCATGGACATGGACAACAAGTCAGGGATTAACTATTGTTGGGGGCAGGGCAGTGGACAGCAATGGGGCAGGGGATTGGGACAACTATAATAGAACAACAATTTTAAAGAGGATATATTTTTTAAGATACAGAAAAAGGAAAAAAAAGATTAGTATTTTAAAAATCAAAACAGTTATTTATCCTCTCAACAAAAATATTATTTAAAACTTAGGTAATGTGACAATCTAAGTGTAAAAGAAAGGATTTTATCTAGGAGAATAAACCCATCATCCTTCTTTAATATCTTACATTGGTTCTCTATCACCTACTCTTGTGCCTCTTCCATTTTAACATGCATATGAATCACCTGGGAGTCTTGTTCAAGTGCAAATTCTGATTCAGTAAATCTAAGCTAGAGCTTGAGGTTCCCTGTACTTCTAACAATCACCTGGGTGGTGCCAGTGCTCCTATTCCATAGACAGAGGCCAGCAACTTTTTCTGGAAGGAGCCAAGTGTAAATATTTGAGGCTATAAGCCACATGCAATTTTTGTCTCTCCTTCTCCTCCTCCACCACCATCACCTTCTTCTTCTAAAGCAATTTTCTGAAAATGTAAAAACCTTTTTTAGCTCATTGGCTTTACAAAACAGTGTACTGAACTTGAGGTTGTAGTTTGCTGACACTAATCTGGAGCCGTCCTAGCCAATAAAAATACAATGCAAGCTATAAATATGAGGGAGGACAAAAAATGTGTAATTTATTTATAAAAAATTATGTATTTATTCTTACATGGTTAAACTTCAGTCACCTTTAAAGCTTGCCATCTAATGCAATCGAGGTGTTTTTTCCACTGCTCATTTTATGCAATCCAAAATATATAAACTATTATTTCTCAATATATAATCAATGTAAAAATTCTTAGATATTTTGCATTTTTTCAAGACAAATCTTCGAAAGTCAATATGTATTTTATGTATAACTTAATTTGGAGTAACCACATTTCCAGCACCCAATAAACATTGTATTGAATAGTACAGATCCAGAAGAAAAAGTTTAAAATTCTTCTTTGGTATATGATGCCCTTTATGGTTTTACCCTGCTCACCTTGCTATTGCTAGGGTCATGTCCTACCTCTCAACCATATACATATGACATTCTAGTCACCATAGTAGTTTTATTCCTTGACTATGTTGTTTCCTCTGTTTGGAATGCGCTCATTTTATTTGTCTCTTACCCAAAAACTTTACTCAAGTTTCCCCTAAATTGATGCAATTTACATAGAATTAAATGCATTAAAAGGACACTAGAAACTTATGGGAAAAAATTGTATAATGCTACATAAATAATTGCTGATATTATTGTATGTCTTTATTTTAAAATAAAGAACTGAAAAATTGGTAAGTTAATTATTACTTAGTTTAATGTTATTATTAAGATGTTATTATAACATAAATATTAAAGCTCTATTTGGAGGGAAAAACTTTCTTTTCCTCCTTTTATAAAACAGAATATTCCAAAAGCATTGAAAATATATTTATTTATTACCATAGAATTTCTAAATATGTTTGGTGTCACTGCTTCTATGTAATAATCATGAAAGCTAAGATGGTCAGGAGGTTAAATAACCTTGCAATGGGCTTGATAAATATACAGAAACAAAAAGTTTTTGAAAATAGATAATCCTCAACTACCTGGAATACTAAAACTATAATTACTTAGAAGCTGAAGATCAGTCAGAATAAATTCTGAGGTAAGAAAAGTCGTGTACTCCAGAGTTGGATATACTCCTGTAAACAAACATTTGCTGCCACCAATCCAATGTCAAAGAGAGACCCCAATCTGGAGCACAATAAAAAGAGAGACTTCATTGAAGTAAATGGTTTGTAAACAGGGGAAACAAAGCCTCTGGTGGAAACCAAGTGCACTCCCTGGAATCAAAGGGAAGACCTGCTTCTATAAAGAAAGTGCCTGCCCTGGCCCCTGTTTGGTTCATTTTTATGCAAATGAGGAGTCTGAATTTGCACAGTTTGATTGATTCATATAGCACTGCTCTGATTGGTTAGAATCAAGTGTCCTAATTGATCATTGCCAAGATGCAAATGAGGATATAGTTGCACAACTCCTATTGGATGGGGCATGGTTCAACCCATTGGTCAAAATATGATTCTAGGAATATTTACATGAGTTGGCTCAGATGGCAGGAACACAGTGCAGGAGCCTTGGCACCTGCCTGTGGTTTTTTTCTGAAATGCATTATGTGTGAGAGGCTCAGTGTAAACAATGGCTGCTAGGCTCTGATTCTTTTTTTTTTTTTTAATTTTATTGTTGTTGTATTACATCCATCCCCTTTTTGCTCCCCTTTGTCCTCTTCCCCATCCATTCATTGCCCCACAAAGTCAATCCCACCTGTTGTCCATGTCCATGGTTCCTCCATACTAGGTTCTTGTCTAAGCTGCTCCTTTTCCTTGCCTCTTCCTCCCCACTGCCCTCAACCCCCTTCCCCCTGCCCACTGAAGGCCTATTCACTGTATTTATATATCTGGTTCTGTTTTGCTTATTTATAGTGTTGTTCATTATTGTCCTGTAATGGGTGAGATCATATGGTATTTGTCCTTCACTGACTGGTTTATTTCACTAAACATAATACTTTCTAGTTCTTAATTTGGGCTCAGTTAATCACAAGTTCTTTTTATGGGATATTCTTTCTTGGGGCCAACACTTAAAAGAGTGATATTCTGAATTTAATTCCAATTTTTGTGACAAGAAAGTTATGAACAATCTAGACCCCAGTTTCCTCAACTATAAGTAGGATCATGACAATAATACTGCCCTCTCAGTATCATAGTAATAGCAAAAGTAAGTTTTATTATGCCAAAGCTCCCTCTAAGATTTTATTTCTATGACCTGAGTACCTTTTTAACAAAGTCAGATCTTTGTGCAACAAAACTGGAGGTTCAGGCTAGAATAGAGAATTGTTCCCAGAATAGCTTGAAGGAGGTGCATTGTGACTGCTCATCAAAGAATCATTTTAATCCTCTTTATATTTTTAAAATTTATTTTTAATTGAATTTGTTAGTGTTACATAGTTAATAAAATTATATAGGTTTAAGGGGTACAATTCTATAATATGTCATCTGTACATTGTATTGCATGTTCACCACCCCACGTCATGTCTCTTTCCATCATCATTATCCCCCCTTTACCCTCTCCTACCTCCTCCCACCCTCATTTCTCTCTGGTGATTCTATGAATTTTAGTTAATGTCAGCACTGCTGACCACTTCTTGCATATCAGCATTTCCAAAGCACTTATAAAGATATCAGTACCCAACCAATGACATTGTATGTCTAGGGGTGTGGGCTAAGCATAATTTTTCAAAGTTTCCCCTCCTTCTCTTACCCCAGGTGATTCTAATGTGCAGACAAGTCTATCAGGCTCAGGTTTCTTATTTACAAAATACTCTTGATCCTTGAACAATACAATGTTGAACTGCATGAGTCCACTTACATCCGGATTTATTTTCTATATATATTATAAATGTATTTTCTCTTCCTTATAATTTTTTCTAGCTTAATGTATGAAAGAATATAGTATATAATACAAATAACATATAAAATATGTATTAGCTTATTGTTTATAAGTAAGTCTTCCAGTCAACAGTAAGGTATTAGTAACTTCTGGGGAGTCAGATTTTCAACTGTTTGGGGGTTCATACCCTGAACCCATACATTGTTCAAGGTTCAACTATAGGTCTAATTCCTTGCTCATAAATTGTTGTATGGATTAAAGGAAACAGTGTATATAAAGCACCTGGCACATTTTAGAAATTTGATGAGAACTCTTGCCTATTCTCATGCTCCCTCAATTAATTCCCTTACTCTCCACTAATTGCTCGGGTGCTAGACCTGTTTTGTTCTCAAATAATGTTGTTTTGTTGTTGTTGTTGTTGTTCAGTAGGTTTGTTTATTTGTTGCTTTTGTTTGAAAGAGACCAATGGCTTTTGGCAGTGATTCAACCTCAACCCATATGACAAATGCTGTCCATCCCCCAAACTGCAACCACAGCTCCCCTAAGCAGAGGTAGGGTCTTACAAGATGGCCCTCCCTTCCGACTAGCTGAGTAATGATGTGCTAGCTCCTGGACAGATGTCTCCTTTCCCCTCAGTAACTCCTGCATCACAATCTTCTGAAATGTCTTTAAAATACCGGTTCCTGAGCTCTATCCTCACCTGCTCAACCAATCTCTGGAGGTGTGACTCTTGCAACTGCCTTTTTAACAGCTTCTCTGGTGATGCTTACACATGCTAATATTTGGGAAACATTGGCACAGAGGAGAGCAGCACTATAGATACACCATCAAATAACACAAGCTAATCTCCTGCCTGCTACAATTGACTCAAGACACCAGGGAGAGAAATGACACTGCTGAAACTTTGGCTTTTAACATCTAAATAGCTCTCTGCTTTCTAAAAGACTTTCTTGACATTGAAAATGTTTTGTTGTTTTGGTTTGGTTTGGGTTTTGCTCTCATAGGATCTTGGGGCTGGAAGAGCTCTTAACTATCATTTAATTCAACCTTTTGCCAAATCACCAATCTGGTGGCATCATACACCTTAAGGTAAGTGACTGCCAACTCTTCTTTTAAAAGGCAAAAATGCTTATATTGGTGAATCCGTGAAGCTCCAGCTCTACACTGGCTGCAAATTGTGCATATGCAGCTCTGCCTCTTCTATCTTTGTCCCCTCTCTCTCACCCACCCTTTTTTAAAGGCAATTTCTTTTCTTATCTAAAGTTTGGAAATATATCCCACTTTATAAACTAGTGGCTGATCAGTAGTCAAGGTCAGCTTCATATGAACAGCAGATTTTAAATATACGACAGAAAAAAAAAAAAGATATTTCTACACAGGCTGTAACAGATTTGGAAATGATTTACTTTGAAAGAGCGGAGACTGTTAGGGCAAAAGTTCCTTGCATCCAGGTAAATGATTGTCAGAGCCAAGGGACTGCTAAGTTACAGTGCCACACAAGTGGCACATCTTCCAGGCTAACTGACTCCCAGATAGATGAGGAAAGTCAGCATGGAGTATTATCTGTTCACAGTTCAAAAGGACGAATTCAACAAGAAATGAAAACCAAGAGCACTGGTATCGTTAGAATAATCACTTTTACAGTCATGGTTTTGGAATCTGTAAATGTACATCTACAGATATAAGGAGCACTCTACTTGTTTACTTGACTTGGCTTCCTACTATTACTGCTTTCATTTTTATTATGAAGTGTTCTTGCATTTCTAAAGCTTGATTCATTTACTGCCATCCTCCTATTTGGGTCATTGGTCATATTTACTGCAAAAGAAAAATACAAATCCTTATTCAAGAGCAAATTCCACATGTTTTCCACATCCTAACCTTCGCAGGCTCCCTTATTTTGTGCAGGGCTGATCCATTTCAAGGAGCAGCCCATTCCCCAGGGGTCATCAGATTGAAGCAGGAGAGGAGCAGAACTGGCCTTCAAAAGAGATGGCCATAGAGTTTTTGCCACCAGCTGTCCTTCGTTTTAGGCCTTGTTTCTAAACATTATGGAGAAGTTTTTAAAATAAACTTTGTAGTTGGATTAATTAAAATTACCCCAGCTCCAAAATCGTGGGGAGATTCACACACACACACACACACACACACACACACACACACACACATACACATTTCCCTTTCCTCTTGTTCACAGAATAAGCAGGGCATTGTTTTTGAGTATTCATTTCACTGTTGAAGAAAACATAAATAAAATGTGGCAGGATGAATGGATCACGTCATTAACATAAAGGAGACTGCGGTTTACGAAGTAATGAAGCCTCAGGTTGGTGCTCGGGAAAGTGTTCCTGTTGGTAAATAAGGTACACAGCGTGTTCTCCTTGTCTTTCTCTTTTCTCCCACTGCAGCCATTGTAGAGTCCAGATTATCCTTTTGTAGTTGTGTTTCCGAAAGGAAGCTATTTTTAAAAAACTTATACACAATAAACAATTCAAGATTCTTAGAAGCCAAGTATTAAGTATTATACTTTTGACCTTTGAAAACAACTTTTTCCTAGAAAGGCCAATGGATCCATGAGAGAGGGAGCACAGAAGCCAGCATTAACTGAGGTAACACCACCACACCTGGTGTTAGGTACTTTATGTATAGATCCCATTTTTGTCCTCTTAACAACCTTATATGGTCAAAATTATTATCCCCACTTAACAGATAAAGTACTCATTTCAAAGAGGTTAAATGACCTGCCCATGACTATAAAACAATAAATGGAAAGGATGAATTTGAACGTAGGCTGACCTAACGGACTCAACAGACTGTGTGTTCTTGCCATACTGTTCAAAGATGAATACTTTATTCTTGGCAGATATAATAGGTTCTCCATGGTCTATGGGGTTTTTGTTTGTTTGTTTGTTTGCTGATTGTTTGGGTTTTTGGGTTTAAAACCAGCCAGCATTGTCTGATTTACATTCATAAAGAGTGAATTAGCACCTTGGAACAGTAGGTTCTCTCAAGCCACCTCCGCCTGAGCATTGTCTCCACCTGCAAGTTCAGTTATGATGATCAGTTATTTATCAAGCCTAGTTGTTTCCTCTTGTGCAGCAGAAAACAAGGCAATGCCAACTAAGACCTGTGCAGGCCAGTGAGACATCTGGACATGTACCAACAAAGAGGGATGGGCTGAGCCCCTGGGAGAAGCTGTAGGATGGTGCTGCCTGGCTTCCTCTCTGAAGGTACCATGCCTTTGTCTCTTCAAGAACCCACTCACAGGCAGGCAGACAATTCATTATCTGTGGGATGTTTCCTTGCCCTCATTTTTTCTCAGAATGCCAATGACACTAGAAACCAGGATATCACAATCCTAACATATTGGAGCCTTTCTGAATCACAGGCATAAGAGACCTTTTGGATACAGCCCCTGGGTAAGAAGAGAGAAAGTCCTGACACACAGGCCATTCTTGCTTTTCGTTTTAACCAAGTCATAAAAGAAAGTAACAAAATAATGGAACCACATGTTCTTCCACACCATTGTGGTTTCCCATAGTCCTCCCAGTGCTTAGTGCAAGTACAATGAAAAGAGCATCAACCCTGGAACCAGACTGACCTAGTTTTGCATTTCAGATAAACAATTCACTAGTTAAATGAGCCTCTCTGAATCTCAGTGATATCACTTGTAGAATAGGGATAATAATACCAACTTTACCACAATGTTTTGAGGATAAGAGATAATGGAAGTATAAATGCCTGGAAGATACTTAGTCCAGAAAGAACCCTGCCATTACTGCTTCCTGGCTTAAAATCTGATCTTGGAGGTTTATTTGGACAGCATTCCCAGTGTAGAAATAGTTTTTCTAACATCTTTGATAGATACAGTTTGAATATTTTCTGCTTTGATCAACAATCTGAGTCCACTATTCAATCTGTAAAGCAAAAAAAAGCAAATATGCATTTATTTGGAGAGTTAGAAAACCATCAAGTGAAGTTATTCAAATGACATCATAAGGCAAGACGTGACGTAAAAGATGAGTTTCGAACAAGGTAGAATAAATGAGTTAGTGAAGTGTTAAGAGGTGACCACCTAGATCATGAAGTGCATTAAATTCATTAGGAGAAAATATTTTTATACCCACAAAGTCATACATTACAGCCACAATTAAATGTGTATGTGCTTAACTCTTCCTGGCACACTTTTTTGTTCATAGTTTGAGGTAATAAAGTTGGAGATTTTTCTTTTTATACTTACTGAATAAATTCTACATATGGAAAGATTTCATTCACAATTCAAAAATTATCTTTATTTAATGAATAAATTATTTTGTATCGTTCCTGCCCTCCTGCTCCATGCAACATACCCAAATTTTCAAAAATTGGAAAATTTACATTTCAGCAGGATCAGGCCCACAGTTAAAACACAGCCTCAAAAGCTATTCTATGCTGGTACAACTATGTTCAAATAAAAACACCATACCAAAGGACTGAGTCATGGGCAAACAGTTCCACACATGCTGCCGCCAAAACACTTGTCCATTTCCAAATGTTTGAAACCCACTGACCATGGGAAAAATGCTTCTGCAACCACTGTAATGCTCCCAAATGATAACTTGGCCTCACAGGCTAGAAATAGGTGGAAATCTGGGCCATCTGTAAATAAACTGTGAATCAGTTACATCTTTTTTATTAAATGGCTTCTAGTGTAGGTATACTCACCCTTGAGAAGGAGACTAAACTAGCCACCTCTAGAGAAAAAAAACAGTATCACCTAGTTCAGATCACTTGAGGAGCATTAATGTGGGCTCTTTCTAATGTTACTCCCAACTCTGACTCAGGAAGATAGCTAGTATTAAAGGAATTATAAACATATAATTAAAACAAAGGTTTAGAAAATTGATGAGATCATTTTCAATTTTCTATTTTAAAATTTTTTATTCAGTTTTTAGAGAGAGAAGAAGAGAAACATTGACTAGTTGCCTCTCACACGCCGCCCCCTTCCCCAACCAGGGAACTAACTAACTGGTCCACAACCCAGGTATGTACCTTGACCGGGAATCAAACCAGCAAACTTTTGGTTCAAAGGTAGGCACTCAACCCACTGAACCACACAAGCCATGGCTGAATTTTCTATTTTTAACACAGTTGGATTTTTCCTTCTGCAGGGGATAATTTATAAAGTTGAAACAGTGAGCATAGCTTTGTATGTTTACCCTTCTTTTACTACCCAGACTTCCAGTAGTAACAATTATGTATTATTTGGAAATAAACAATCATACTAATAAATTTCACAATAGTTACTGCATCTATTCCACACCAAAACTAAATCATATGTAAGTCAGTTTGCTTAATAGGAGAACAGAAACAAGAAGCAAAAGTTGATCAGACATATCAAAGAATGAGCTTTTACTTCTTTGGACACTCAGCTTTTCTTATGTCTTTGGTTTTAATTTTTGGTTTTTAAGTATAATTTGTACACAATAAAATGTACAAATATTTAGTATGCAGCTCAATCAATTATTAACAATGTATACCTCAGTAACCACCAGCCAGGCTAAGATCAGGAATATTATCAACATAGTTAAAAAACATTTGTTTATTTATTTATTTTTAATTTTTTTTTTTAAAGATTTTATCTCATTATTTTTTAGAAAGAGGGGAAGGGAGAGAGGCAGAGAGGGAGAGAGACATCACTGTATGGTTGCGTTTCACCTGCCTCCAGCCACAGACCTGACTGGAGACCTGGTTTGCAACCTGGTTATGTGCCCTGGCTGGGGAATCGAACCTGTTGACCTTTCGGTTCGCAGGCCGGCACCTTATCCACTGTGCTACCAGCCAGGGATTAAAAACATTTATTTTTTTTATGCTCCTTTCCAGTCAAAGAATTTCTTTTCAGTTCTATAATATAACTTAGCTTTTTCCCATAATTTTCATTTATTCCTTTGTTTGAGAAATATTATATATACCAAAGAGGCTCTTGTTCAATAATTAATTATAGCACAAATTTAGAGTGTTAATCACTAAGAATATAAACATAAAAATGGTAATTGCCCTTGCCTCAAAGTTCTTTTTTTTATTTTAGAATATTTTCAATATTTAAATCCCATCTTTTCAGGTGCTTAACTAATCATCAGGGAAATGCAAATCAAAATCACAATAAGATATTACCTCACCCCTGTAAGAATGATATTATCAAAAACAAGAAATAACAAGTATTGATGAGGATGTGGAGAAAAGGAAACTCTTGTTGATGGGAAAGTAAGTTGAAACAGCTATTATTTTTGGAAAAACAGTATGCAAGTTCCTAACAATTAAAAATGAAACTCATCTAATCCAGCAATCTCACTTCTGGGCATATATCAGAAGGAAATCAAGTCGGCCTCTTCAAGAGTCATTTGCAATTCCATGTTGATTGCAGCATCATTTACAATAACCAAGACATGGGAACTAACTAAGTGTTCATTGACAGATGAATGAGTAAAGAAATTGTGATATATATATTTAATGGAATATTATACAGCTGTAAAAAAATTGAAATCCTGCCATTTGTGACAACATGAATGAAACTGGAAGGGATTATGCTAAGTGAAATACAGAGAATGATAAATACTATATGGCATCACTTACAGGTAGGATCTTTTTAAACATGGAATGTTGAAGCCACAAGAAACAGAATAGTAAGGGGCCGGCATGCGAACCCAAAGGTCGCAGGTTTGATTCCCAGCCAGGGCAACATAACTAGGTTGCAAGCCAGGTCTCAAGCCCAGTCTGTGGCTGGAGGCAGGTGAAAAGCAACCATACATTATTGATGTCTCTCTCCCTCTCTGCTTCTCTCTTTTCCCCTCTTTCTAAAAATAATAAAATAAAATCTTAAAAAAAAAAACAATAGAAAGGTGTCAGAAGCTGGAAAAATGGAAGATGTTAGTTAAAGGGTGCAAACTTTCAATTACACAATGAATAAATTCTGAGGTTTTAAATATAGCATAGTGACTTAGTTAATAATATTGTATTGTATACTTGAAATTCACTGAGATCTTGAGTTCTCACAACACGCACATAAAAGGTACCTAACAATGTGAAGTGAGAGATATGCTAATTAACTTGCTTGTGATATATATACATATATATATGTATAAAATTATCATGGTGTACACTTAAAATATATGCAATTTTGTCTGTCAATTATACCTTAATAAAACTGGTATGGGGGAAAGCATATCATTCAGCAATGCAACAGATTCCCAGATCAGGGATCCTATAGACACTGACCAGATAAACTACCAGAAATGTTGGTATTTGCCCCACAAACTGCTATATCTACCTCCCCAGAAAAGTAAATTATATTTAATGTGCAAGAATTATCATTGGCAAATACTCTTTTGAAACATCTGTAAGGTTTAAACCATTCTGTTATCCAAAATTTGCATTGGCCTTTCTACATGACCTATTTTCTCATTTGCCAGCTCTAACATGGTCATTCTTCTTTCAACTGCTCCACAACCCATTCTCTGACTTCAAACAACAGAATCTTATAAAATAGTAGAAAAATAAAGGAAAATAGTAAATAAAAGTGCTTGCCAATCTTACTGTCTCAGTTTTAGACTCATAATTATTTTTAGTAACCAGACATGATTGCCTTGAATTATTTTCATGACTTCTATTATTTTCAATGTAAGAATAATGATCTGTCCTTTTTCTAGCTAGAATGGTTGCAATTCTCTACATGGCTGTCTTCCTGGAACTCTTCCATTATTATTCAATCTCCTTTCAGCGCTGCATCTCCTGCTACCTGAGTCTTAACTTTTCCTAGTCTTCATTTACTCCCTTGTTTTGGCAGAGTTCATCTTCCAGTGGCTTTCTAAGTGCACATGTGTAAAATAAAACATTTGACATTGTTATTCAACTCTCTACCTTGGTTGGTAATATGGTTGCAAAATTAATTCTAGTGTAGAAATTATTTTCCTTCCAGTTTCAAGGCAATGTTTTATTATCTTCAAGTTTCTAGTGTTGTTATTAAGAAATCAGCAACCACTTTAACTTAAATCCTTTATATAATCCTGATATAATACTTTTCCTCCCTTAAAGTTTTAGGACTTCTCTCTTTTTCCCAGTGTCCTAATATATAAAATGTTGTGTGTTGGCATAAGTATATTTTCATCCATTGATAGAAACTCTTGAGTGGAAAACTCAAGAGTTGTAGGAAATTTTCTTGAATCATATCATGGATGATTTTATCTTCTCTGATTTTTCTGTCCTCTATTCCTATAACTTGTACTATTGCAATACAAGTCTTATAGGATTGGTCTTATGCTTTTTCTTTTCTTTACTTTTCTATTTTCCAAGTCTTTGTATTTTTGTGCTAATTTCTTGACTATTAACTCATTTATTTTCCAATACTTATACTTATATTTTTGTTTCTACTAATATACCATTAACTTCTAATGATCTTTTTTTTCTCTATATGTTACATTTCTATTTCTGTAATTACGGTCGTAGATGCTTTTGCCTCTCTTATCTTTCTAAGGTTATAAATGCTACGTATTTTTTAAAGTTCTCTTCCTCATGAATAATCTTCATTTTCTGTGTTTCTTTTTTCCTATTTGCCTGTCTGGTTTTTTTTTTTCTTTTTTTTCTTTCTTTTCATATTGGAAGGATTCCTTCGATATGTGGTAATTCATGATTGTTTGCTCATGATTAAAAAGTACGAAAAGACTGTTCTAAAGTTATGAACATTTGGATAGGAGTTAGTAATTTTGAACTGGCTGTGCTGTTTTTCAAGAATGATAAAAATCCATTATACAGTGTTTGGAAAACAACTTAAGAAGAAGTTCATTAATTAGAAAATACAGAATACACTTTAGTTATACTGTTTAGTGAAAAAAAGCAAAAACACAGGAAAAAAAGTATACATGGAACACCACCTTTTGTATAAAAAGCAAGGAATCAGAGACAGGATAGACTTTTCTCCATAAACACCTTTGTATGTTTTTAATTTTGATTATGTGAGTATATTGTTTATTTAAGAAACAAGCAATTATTTTAAATACTGTAAGAGTTTCTAGATGTGGTGCTCTTTTCAATGATTTTGTGTAGAATACTTTAAAAGTTTTCCATTTTTATAGCCACATTTAGTTTTAGCTGAGAAAATTTTTCCTTCATTATATCTTTTATTATTGACTTCTATGTTAATTATTCTAATTTGCCCCCCATAACTGGTATGTTAAATATTAATTATCTTACCTGTTAATCTTCATCCTTATTCTTTTCCCTTACAAGTATGTTCAACCTTATCTTACACATGACCCTATCTAACAAGCCCTTCTCATTCTCATCTATTGTTTTTATTGTTGTTTAGCCAGTTCTCTGTTGGAAATTTTGTACCCAACACAGAATGATGTACGGGAAGAAAAATAGCTGACTTCATTGGTGAAAAACAAGATAGATATAATCTGCCCACCAAGAATGGGATACTGCTATGACCTTGAAAGGACCTGAGGCCGGCTGATGCTCAGCACACAGCAGAACAGTCAGTGGATAACTGTTGCCTTAACTGTGCAGAACATGTGTTCAACAGTAGTGTGGGACAGCAGCTAAAACATAGCAAAGACAAAAAACAACAGTTCCCGCTCACTCTCTCTTCCAGCCACTGACCCACCTAGGCTTCCTCTCAGAACCTTACACAGTTGGAGCAGGAGAGCACAGAAGAGGGCTCAAGAGGAGCAAATAGGGCTTTCTCCCACACACGCATGTGGGGACTTTATGACCATAGATGTATTTCAAACTATTATGTGGATAAGGTAATTTTGAAATACTTTGGAAATTTTTCCTAGTATTTCATCGAAATCCCTTCAGCTGCTAGACAAGCATATTCAATGGCTAATTTCTTTTTCTTTTCTTTCAGAAAATGGGCCCAGTATACCCATCCTTATACATAGGACTCTTACATCCCTGTATTAACATTTGAATTAGGATCACAATCAATGATATTCAGATTCTTTTGTTTGGTGCACTGTTGCAAAGCAAACAAGTATGTTTGAATGGATTTAGCCATGGGCCACACTCTTCACCCCAACTATACACCTGTACACCTCGCTACCATTATCTCTTTTTTTTTTAAATTTTATTGTTGTTGTATTACATCCATCCCCATTTTGCTCCCCTCTGTCCCCCTCCCCATACCCTTATCTTTACACTGAGCTTGAGTCACATATTTCTGCTGCCTGTTGGCCCAAACAGAGTTTTGAATATGCCTGTTCTGCTTAAGTTTTCAAAGTCATTTCATGTACATAGTTCCTCTTATTCTTTACTCCAACCCCACAGAGGGTTATATTAGCTATTGTCATTCTTCCTTTTCAGACCAGGAAATGTGGACATGCCAAAAGTTACCGCACCATTAGTCAATGGGAAATCTAGAGTCAAGATTTTATTTTTTTACCATAAAACACTGCTTTTCCAAACACATACAGAATAAATGTCCTCTAATCACCTTGTTCTTGGTTGCTTTAAGTTTTCATACATAGTTGTTAGAATATTAAAAGCCATAATAAATGATTGAGCAATTGTGAAAGAAAAAAGTATTATTATGATTGTTCACTTAATGTTTTCAATAAAGTGAAATCATATGCTGTGAATAATTTGTGGTGATGTCCCAGGCAAACACGTTATGAGAACTATAAAAATGATGTATTGATATCTTAATTACTCAGGCATGTGTTCTTTGTGGACAGAATCCCAATTCTAGCCAGCTACCTTCACTTACATTTAATTGCCAAGTGCAGTGGCCTACATTTACAGCAAGAGAGATAGAGAAGGAAAGATCAGGGCAGGGATCAGGAAAGACACTGAAACACCTTTTGAAACCTTGAGGACTGAGTTACCAATCAAAAAGACAACCTCAAAATAAAAACTTCAGGTTTTTGAGCTCACAATCATAGTAAATGTCTGTTCTTTATCATCATCAAATGAAAACAAAAATGTTCCCTTCCATGAGATTACTTGATTCTTTGAAACCAAAGATCATTCACGAATCCGCTAAATTCTTTTTAGGGAATGTTAGTACTTTTAAATATGTAACCCCTGTGAAATGATAAGCAATTTAGCTTGTAAAATTAGGCTCCAAAGCATTGGTGTACCAAGACTGAATGGGAGGAAGGCTTTGAAACAGGGCACCCACAGGGGAGGAGACAGTAATCACCACCATTGTTTGGAAATGCTGGTGTGTGATCGTAAGGAAAGCATAGTGACATTGAGTTGGTTTTAAGTTGTTCTTTTTAATTTCTCCACAGATATGCAACGTCTTACTGTCTACACCCAAGGTGAGCCACTTCCACCCACCTACCTTCACACACTCCACTGCAAAAGAGGAGCAACACCTTGATTAAATTCTAGATACTATGAGCAGCACCTTGTGTTCTCAATAATAATGATGATAAAACTCAATGAAATACCAATTTTACGGAAGCTATGATAATATAAGTTTATTTTTTCCAGCTTTTAATAGACATATTTTAATTTTAAAGTCAGTGAACTGTGCCACCTAAATGAGCTTCTTAAAAAAAAGGTGAAATATTCATTCTTTTCATAAGAATCTATATTAAAATGTTTCAAATTTCTAGTATACTGGTCTATGAAATGGAGGAGTTGAAAAACACGTAGTTCTGGCATTTAAGGGATTTATAATGTCATTTCAATGAATGAGCTGATACATTATAAAAGAGGCTCCCTATACCACAAAAAGTATAGGATTCAAATATTCAAGAAAATCTTAAAGTTTCCTGAAAATATACCATTATATTATCATTATATAACTTATGGTACATGCATAAGTTATTCCTAATTCAATTAGGTTTAAATCATTTCCACTTCTGTTTCATGGACTAGGTGTGTATATAATATAGAACAAGAGAGAAAATAAAAATGGAGCATGTGCATAAAAATTGACCAGATAAATTCATATATGGATATAATGAAACAGAAAACTTCTTAGAGAGAGTAGGAGTTAAATCTACTGAATCAACATTGCAAATAAATGAAAATGGACACTTCCTCCTGAATCAAATTTCTAGTCATAAAATGAAGCAAATTCTACTACTCAAAAATATACATGCCTATAATATAATTTTACATAAAGTTTAAAATTTAAGTTTAAGCAACCTATTTCTCCATCCCAAGTTATCTTGATAACTATACCACTCTCAAAAAGCATCTCTAAAAATGTGACTATTTAAACAATATGAAAAATGCCTACACTAATATTTTAACAGAGTTCCCACTTTATCCCAGGTCAGAAATTCTTGTCATACTTAGACATGTGGAAAGGTTTGAATTTGTGCTCCATGATGAATAAAGCAATAACCAGCAAACAAACTCAGAAAAAGGTAATAAACTTGCAAGGGCCAGGTCTATGCAAACCTAAATGAAGGCAGCCGCATCCCTCAGATGGAAAGAGAATGTGGCCACCCCTGGGAGATCTCACGGCTTGTCTCATCGTTAATTGAGGTTTGCTGTCATTCCATTTAAGTGTTTTTAGTTCTTTAGGAGTCTCATATTTACATATTGCAATACTTAATGTGGGGTGGGGGGCACATAGAGTAAGTTTTATAGCAATAAAGGACTGTCTTGTTGAAATCTGATCATTCCTTACTTGTTTTTACTGCTCTCCAACACTGACCCAAATTCACAAGCATCCACTTAGACCTCACTCTAACCTGTTTAGGAAAAGATTAACTTCATACACAGACATTGTAGTAGATGTGTAATGCTCACTTCCACCAGTAGCCATTTTTGTGTTTCTCACAGTGGGAAGCATCACATTTCCATAACAGGGAAGGAAACTCATTTAAATATGCTAAAAATTCCTTATGTGTTTATAAAATACACTTGGAAAAAAGGCTGTGTTAGATGATGTATTCTCTTCTAGAAGCATTAGTCAAGCATCGAATATACATATGGCACCAAGCTAGATGCCACAAAGCAGACCCTCTCAAACTGCACCCGAACTTGTAACAGCAGACTAGTGAGAGGAACTGCCTCCACGCAACAGGAGAGGATGGTCTACTGTCCCAGGTAACACAGGGAGGTTGTGCAGCAGCAACAAGCATCCCCGATATTGCTGAAAATCAAGAGGTTTCCTTCTAATCACTTCCTCTTTATCACAAGGTGACTAGAACATCTGCTTAACATCATTTCCACTTAAAGATCCAAAATGACAAGAAGGCAATGCCTGAAAGTGCTGCAAATCATTTTGTGAGAATGAGAAAGAGAGCTCTGGAAGGCCTCACACCAGTAATTAAATGACCTGCTCATAAATCATTAACCAGAAGGAGGCGTCCAGCCTTAGGGATCATGAAGAGTGATCTGTGTGCCCAAAAGGAGAGGAGAGCCAGATCTCAGTGAGTGTTCATGTATCTACTTTAATTATTTTATCTTAAAATCATTCAAATTTTGCATCCTGCTTCATTCTAAATCCGTTATTACAAAAATAAAGTTTTAAATTACCACCAAGCGAAATTGACAACCAAAATAAATCTTTATTCTATAGCACTGGTATATCCAGTGGTCCAATCATGAAGGACCTTTTCAACCATGCAGAGTTTCACACTGTATCCTGAGGGAAATGAAAAGTTGCTGAAGTAATTTAAACTGGGCTGCAAAATAATCAAAATTGTACCTTGAAAAGGTCACTCTGTTTGTCAGTGAGGAACGTATTTGGACTACAGAGCACCTCTTCAGTCTAAGGGCAAGGAGCCCAGTTAGGAGGCTTACAAAAATCCAAAGGTGGTGAACCTGAATAAAGATTATATGATCAGATTGGATAGACGTGGGCAGATCTGAGAAATAGTGAAGTCAAACTGAAAAGATTTGTTGACTGGTTATGAAATAGTCTAGCCATGGCTGGATGGCTCAGCTGGCTAGAGCACAGTCCTTTATACCAAGAAAGGTTGTGATTTCAATTCTGGGCCAGGGCACATACCTGGGTCGCAGGTTCCATCCCCAGTTGGGGCATGTATGGTAGACAACTGATTGATGTTTCTCTTTCATATCAATGTTTCTCTTTTTCCCTCCCTCTCTTTCTAAAATCAACAACAACAACAAAGCATATCCTCAGGTAAAGATTTAAAAAAAAAAAGAAGAAGAAGAAGAAGGATCTAGAATGTTTCCAAGTGTTCTGGTTTTGGCCAACTAGGTAGAAGATGACACTGCCATTTTCCCAGAGAAGAAAATTAAGATGCAGGAGCTGATTAAAGAAGAGATAAAGAATTCTGTTTTGCACATGTTGAATTAGAGGTATGTAGTGAAAAAATACATGTTTAGATATCTAACAATTCTTGGGAAATTATTCTACCCCATCTTAAGTCCACAACAGTTCAGGGAGACTGACCAGTCCCTACAGCTTTAGGCTAGAGTAATCCATCCCCCAGTTTGGGAGTGGACATGTGATCCCAGGTAGCCCAATCAGAGCTTTTCCTGGGATATTGCTTCCCCAATTTCTTTTAGGAAAGAAGCTTGGCCTTTTCAGTGCAATCCCTAATTGACATGATGATATAAGCCTATATTTGCTGGTAGTCATCATTGCCACAACCTGGAAAGAAGATGCCTGATAGTAAAGCCACGCAGACAAAACAGGAGACAAGGCTATTAATGACAGTCTATAAACTCCTGGGTTTGGCTATGTCTACCCAGTTAGAGAAAGCAATAGACTCCTATTTTTGTTTAAGCTACACTGAGTCAGCTTTCTATCACTTGCAATGGAAAAGACCTGACTAATCCCTGGTGGGAGAGGGACACCCTAAAGAAGTCACCCAGAAATCATTTGATGCACTTGAAAACTTTAGGATTACTAGAGTACCTATCAGGGATTGGAAAAGGGAAAATTTTATTTGGAGGCATATTCAACTCAATCTCCAGGCTTTCTCCTGATTCTAAGATTATATAAAAATATACTAACATTAACCTAGAAAAATTCTTTCCTTCCTTCTCCTTCATGGTGAAATTACTTTAACACCATTCTTTCATGATTTCTTCCCTTGATTAATGATTATTTTTAAAGAGCTATTTAGCAGGGTTAAGAATTGGGTAGGGAGGAACAGGAAAGGTAGGAGTTCGGAAGATATTGTTCAGAATACAAAACAAAATAGCTTTAAATTGTTTGCAGGTTGTTTTCCCCTCTTCTTTATATTTTATGTTAGTTCCAGTTAAGTTGCATAATATCAAACCAGCAAGGGCTGATTAAAGTGTGATGTTTGCAAGAATGATTGGAATCAAACCATCTGAAGGGATACTGCTAGGGGGGAGATGTATCAGCAGCCACAATATCAGCCTTACTGTCCTAGTTTGGAAGTTGGAGATTTCCTACCACGTTTAGCCCATGGAAGAGCCTACCCACTTTCCACCCTTCTAATGTGTCTGTATACACATGTGATGCCTCTCCTTCAGGTAATTAGCTTTTTGGAGGGTTGAGCCTCTGTTTGAGTCATTGTGATGTCTCTTTCCTCTCCTTCCATTAACCTCTCTCCCCAGCTTTGGACACAGTAAGCACTAAATAAATATCAACCAAGTGTACTAAAATGTACAAAGCAGGATCTTCTGGGAAACCCACAATCAGATGTACTTATCAGAAAAAGAAATCACACAGATGTTTTTGTAACAAGCAGAACCCAAATTAGTCATTCATGATTTCTGCTGATCATATTAGAATCACCTCGACTTAAAAATATACCGCACCCACAAACTATCTCCCGGCTTTTTCCCATACAAGCAATATTTAACTCGAAACAAGTTTGGAAAGGAAATAAAAGCCTTTAGCTTGCTGCAGGTGATTCTTTGTCACAAACCATTTCCTCTGAGTAGTCCTGCTAGCGTTCCTGGGAAATAACCTTTGCTGCTCTTTCGTTACCTAATCTGCGGCATGCGTGAAGTATGCATGCCACAGAGCTTCCTACAGTCACTGGACCCAAAGGAAACGTGAGCATACAGCACCCTCTGACTCAGTAAAGAAAGGTGCTGGGCCACCAGTCTACTGCACTGGGACACACTAGCTGACTCAGAAAATTCATGCTCAGTCCAGGAAAAAGAAGCAAATCAGGATTAAGCAAGCAAGGCCTCCCTGAAATCAATCATTCTTCTTTTCAATTTAAATTTGCATATATTTTGAGTCACAACCTTATGGTTTCAGAGACTTTGAGATCTTCTCTGTCTTTCTATTTGTTTTTTAAGATTTTTATTTATTTATTTTTAGAGAGAGAAGAAAGGAGGGAGAACGAGAGGGACAAAACATGGATCAGTTGCCTCTCACATGACACCAATTGGATAACTGGCTCACGACACAGGTGTGTGCCCTGACTGGGAATCAAATAGGCAGCATTTTGGTTTCTGGGACCATGCTGACCCCACTGAACCATACTAATCAGGGTGCTTTCGAGATCTTTAGAAGAAAGACACCTTGTAAATATGAATGCTAATAAAGCAAAGTATGGAGCATTCTAGCAGTTGAAAGAATATATGGTTTCACAAGTCATTCCTTTTGTATTATCAAGTCCACCTCCGCAGCAAGGACGATCATCCCTCTTCATACTCCTGTAGTCTTTTGTGGAGTGATTAAAGAAGATAGAGGTGAAGGCGAACACCAAGAAAAGAGGAATTGGATGAGGAAGGAGAAGGAGGAAGAGAAGAATGTTCATTGACATTAACAGAGAATGTTAATTGCACAAAGTGTTGTTGACAATAATACCCACCATGGGGGTCAAAACCCCACACCAAGTGTTGAAAAAATGTCAACAACTGTTACGATGTTAAACTCACTGCAAAACTTAACAGTGAGTTTAAAAGTAATATATGCAAAGATGGTCATTTCACATGTGTGACTTACAAAAGGTACATGTATTCCATGTTTTCTTTTACCTGTAAATAAAGTAAAGTGGTAACCATCAATGTATGGATTTCATTTGCAGAAGAACTTTGCAATCATTGAAATAATGCTTGGTTTATATCAGTTAAGTTGATACTCCAAATAAAAGAAATAAATTAATTCCAACAATGGTTCAGTTATTAAATTTTTTCATGGAGTGCAATAAAGGTTTTAGAAGCTTATTTTGTAAATTTTGAAATATTTGCCTTGATTTTGAATACTATTGTAAATCCACTTAAAATTCAACAATGAAGATGAAATGTTTTTTCGTGTGGTGATAATACAGAAACGAACATGGGAGTGCGCAGTGTCATTATTGAACACAGCATTCCTGCTAAATGAAACTCTGGTGCAGATACGTTCCAGGAATTACTATTGTGCTCACATAGCTCATAACTGCATATAAAAGGTTGTGATAATGTACTGATCATAATAGAAATATTTTTATATTTATATAGAGTAACTGAACTACTAAATAATTGAATGTAAAAATTATTTCAGCATAGCAGTAAATTCTTTCTCTCTTTTCTGCCAGACATCAATCGGAGTTTAGAAATATCATTTTAAAATATTACTTTGTAAATCAACTGAAGTGTCCCACAATGGTAATGTGCTTTATATTAAAAAGCCCTCAAAATTTTCATTGTATTTTGTTTAGGATCTGCTGGACATCTTTAATTAGAATAGTCAGTATGTCATCGAGCACCAAAAACCTTCAAGTTTTGAGGCTTTCTACAAATTAAAATGTTTGGAAATAAAGCTTACAGATATGAAGGTAAGCTTTATATCTGTAAATATATAAAGCAAATTGATCCCTACAAAAGCAAAAAGGAACAGAACATATTAAACAAGAGCTCATTTATTTTTTAAATTTAATTTTATTGTTGTTGTATTACATCCATCCCCTTTTCCTCCCCTCTGTCCCCTTTCCCACCCACCCACTCCCCTCCAAAGTCAATCCCACTTGTTGTCCATGTCTATGGTTCTTCCATGCTAGTTTTTTGACTAAACTGCTCCCTTTCTTTGCCTCCTCCTCCCCCATACCTCCTCCCCCTCCCCTCTACCAACTGAAGGTCTATTCATTATATTCATATATCTGATTCTGTTTTGAGAGCCCACTCTTTATACAAGATTTGATTGTGAAAATCTGTAATCGTGTTTTAGAATATCTTAATTTCTTAATTTGTAAAGAGCATATTTTGACAGGGCCCCTTTAGTTATTAAAAATTCAAGTTTTATACAGAAGTTAAAAGAAATTGAGAATGCCTCTGATTTCATAGCATTAAAATTTGTACAATACTAAAAAAATTATAAGTGAAGATTAGTACACTAGAGTTTTTGTCTTCAAACATATTTTTTAAAGTAGATTTAAATAAAGGGGAAAAGTAAACTAAAAACATTGAGCTCAAATATTTAGTTTATTTTCCCTCTTCAAAAAAGAGAATGGAAATGAGGATGTCCTTAATTAATAGCATTTGCTCTAAATTGATCACATATCCCTGCTAGTGGTAGACATGGGACACTTGTCACTTAAAATATTGTGTTTTACAAAGACAAGTAAAGAAATTGTCCTAATTTCAAATTTAGTTTATAAAATGCAACACCGAAGAAGATTGCAGACAATTTTATGGAAAATTCCAGATAATAAGACCACATTGGAAAAAGTATGTCCTTTTGAAAAATAATGAAGATAGATACAAGAAAGGACTCATTTCAAATTTGTAAACATACGTCAAGAGTAATTATTTTGCTTATGCTTTTTTTATTGTTCAGCAAATCAATGTTGTGAGAACTAATTTTTCTTATTGCACATAAATAATATTTTTATTTTTTAAAGAGAATTTTATTTTTGAAAATGGCTTTTAAAATGACTTTAAAGAGCCATCAATTTGCTAACAATTATTTCAAACTTGTGTAGTTTTACTTATCACATTATATATCTAAAAGAATAAATTTTGCAGTATATAAATTATGCTTCAAAAACCTAATTTTTTACAAGATTTTATTTGTTATTTTTAAAGAGAAGGAAAGGGAGAGAGGCAGAGAGGAAGACAGCATCAGCAATTGGTTGCCTTTCACCTGCCTCCAGCTACAAACATGGCTAGAGACCTGGCTTACAACCTGATTATGTGCCCTGGCTGGGAATCAAACCAGCAACCTTTGGGTTAGCAAGTCGGTGCCTTATCCATTGTGCCACCAGCCAGGGCTCGATAACCTAATTTTTTAATTACATAATTTAATTTAGCCTTAGCACGCCCTTCTCCTTTTCACCCTCAAAAGTGTCTTGGCTTGGATAATAAATTAGATGTTCACCTGTTCATAACAAAAATTTTACTTTTGTTATTTGTTTACTTACTTATCTTTATCCTCACCCAAGGATATTCCCTCGTTGCTTTTTAGAGAGAGAGAAACATTGATGTGAGAGAGAAACACTAACCAGTTGTGCCTGGATACACCTGGACTGAGGATGGAATCTGCAACTCAGGTATGTGCCCTAACCAGGAATCGAACTTGCAGACTTTCAGTTATAGAACAACACTCTAACCAACTGAAGCACACCAGCCAGGGTCATACAAAAATATATGTTAAAAGAAGTACCTAAAACTTACTGTCTTCAGGTTCATTATCTCCCAATTCTCTCATGTGATGTTATTACTGATTGTCTCTGAGTGATTAGTATTGTTATTAGGGTAGTATAGATTTGGATTAAATCGGCATTAATAAAAGCTGAGTGAATCTGAGTTAATAAAATAGTCACCAATGTTGGCTCCCTGTTATTTCTCAGAGCCAGTGTCACCTCTAGGATTAGCAGCCATACGGGCACTTTTGGTTCTTAAGGCCCAGATCAGACATCTGAGGGGACCAAAGGTTGACTTACAGAAAAGAATATATCTTGAATATACACTCGACACAGGGTGGAATTGGTCAACTGTGTTAAGTGCTAGAGAAAGGGTGAGTCAAATTATAGTTGAAAACTAACTTGGCAAAATGTACATTAGTGGTATCATTTTTAAGAATGGCTTCAGTGGAATGATCATCTCATTTACTTCTTAAAATAATTCTTCAATATGTGTACTATTGTTTCCATTTTCTAAATGAGGAAAAGTGAAGCCAAGAACTGTTAAGTAAATTGGTGAGATCACCAAGTTAAAAAGTGATGGTGTCAGGATTTTAGCCCCAAGATTCTAACTTCAAATACCAAGCTTGTTTAACAGACCAACTAATACAAATCATTAGTGATAAAAATCTCTGTACAAAATTAAAATTAAATATTAACAATTAAATTAATATTTAAAAGATTTAAGACTTTCTATCCTCACTCAACTCCAAATGCCTAATATTCCACAAAGAGACAGAAGGAGAACTCTGTCTCTAAACAAAGAGAAGCCTCTCCAAGATCATTGGTGAGCACTCATATTCAGCCACATCTGTTTTCTGCGATTCAGAAAGGGGTTGGTCAGGCAGAAGAAGAACATAAACATCTGGGAGGCTGGAGAGGTTATCAGTGCAGTGGTTTTGAAAGTTCAGGGTGCAGAAGATCATGTGGGTAGGAGTGGGAAATGTGGATCCCTGGGCTCTACTCCCGGATATTCTGACTCTGTAGCTCACCTGGGCACTTAAGAATTTGTTTCTTTAAACTACCACCGAAAAGGGTGAGAGGAGCATGAGGAAGGAAGCAGGGTAGAGTAAGAGGGAAGGTCAGAGAAGCCAGTCAACCTCTGCTGACTTCCCAGCTGGGCCAAGGGCTGGCCCTGGTGGAGAGGCATTAGTGGGGGTAAAGGGATTTTGTATCTTTGGGTGGAAAACCATCTGAGCATGCCAAATATCAATATTGTGTTTCATCTGAGAGTCTCTGTTCACTTTCTCCTGCCACACCTTTCAAACTGTGATGAAGAACAATAACAAGCCTGTGTGTTTTGGTTCTATCAGAGCTATTTTTCACATATCTCCTAAAAATAATGTTCATTGTTAATCAAATTTAAATGTTTTAGCATGATGTGATTGGAGAAAGCAAGGGTAGATGTTTACTCTTTGGACTTGCCCCATGATTGTCTTTGTTTGTTTCATTTGTTTGTTTAACCTCAAAAATACACTATTTTATAGCTTTCAAAGGAAAAGAAAAATCAGAAAATAGCAAGTGTGGAGAAGTTGGAGCCCTATGTACTGTTGGTGAAAATGTAAAATGATGCAGCCCCTGTGGAAAACATGATGGCCATTCCTCAAAGATTGAAAATAGAATTACCCTACGACCCAATAATCCCAATTATGAGTATGCACCCAAAAGAATTGAAAGCAGGGACTCAAACAGATTCTACCATACCATGTCCATGCCAGCATTGCTCACGATGTCTAGAAGGTAGAAGCAACCCATGTCTTCCTATGGATGAATGGGCATTGTGCTGGGTGAAGTAAGCCAATGACAAAATGACAAATATGATTTATATGAATCCCTAATACGGGGTACCTGGATTAGTCAAATTTATGAAGACAGAGAGTAGAGTGGTGGTTTCCAGTGGGAGGTGGGCAGAATGGTGAATTAATATTTAATGGGTACAGAGTTTCGGCTTTGCAAGGTGAAGAGTTTTGAAGATGGATAGTAGTGAATGCACTTAAAATACTCAATGGTGCATGTAAAAATGGTTTAGATGGTAAATGTTATGTGTATTTTACCACAAATTTCTTAAAAACTAAGTGAAAAAAAAAGAATAACAATTGACATTGATCAAACAAACCAAAAATTATCTTATTTGGCAAATTTCTGCTAAATATCAATAGCTCAAAGTGCCTCCCATTTTTTACCTAATATTCAACATTAAATGCCATAGGAGTTACAGGTGGACTTTGGAAATATTTTCAGTACCATGACTCTATTTTATAAGTAAGTAAGGTCAATAAGGAAAGAAATAGTTTAAACTTATCTCTTAACCTGGGGCAACCCATTTATCAAAAAGGAGAGATGAAGCAAGGTAGAAGGAGGGCAAAACTAAGTATTCAGTCCTGATGGTGCCTCTGGCTGGCAGTTTAGCCTTATAAACCATTTGCCCTCCCTGAGCCTCCATCGTGTGGAAAATGGCAGGGTTGGAGCAGATGCACACCAGTGCTGCCTCCCAAACTAACCTTGACAAGTCTCTATGATCACCTCATTCTTTAAAGAGTTCAACAAAACCCAGCAAAGTAGAAAGGCAGCCAATTCTTATCTCTTCTAAGAGAGGGAAGTATTTCTGCAAATCATCCAAAAGTTTAATGAGGGTGTAATAAACTATAACCGGCAGCTCCAACACAAAAAGATTTGAGAACCTGCTCCATCTTTCCATCATTTAAAGCATTAAACTGAACTAAGTGCTGTCATCTTGGTTTGCTTTTTATAGCTCATACCTAATCAGGAGGGAAGGGGTGCGGAGTCAAGTTAAGGCAGAGAAATGAGTGAATATTTTGCTTTAGAAATTCTTTCTGGTTAGCCAAATTGAGCATCGAGAGTTTCAAGCCTTTTTCTAATTTTCTGCTGGATTATGGATGGAGCTAACAGCTAATCAATCAATCAATGGACAAGTACAGTATCTATGGAGCAGCTGCAAAGAGACCAGCACTGAATTAAGCACCATAATGAATTCCTAAGAATATTATATGGGGTCCCCCAGCTTAAAGGAATTTCAAATCTATTTGCCGAGGGAAAACACTAATACACCTGAGATGTACAAAGAAAAAACTGCAAATGAATATGCTTCAATGCAAATACATCTTGATAGAGAAGAGGAAATATGCTCCTAAAAAGAATCAGCCTTTACAATCTATGTGGTGAACTGAGATAAAAATTGTGAATAAAACCTTCAGATTGAGGACACTGTCTGAACAGCTCTCACCTCTATGACTACATTGCTTACAAACTAAATCAAGCTACCCACCCTTTGCCAGGAGGACAGTATAATGACGGTCCAGATTAAATTTCAGAGGCAGCTCAGAGAGCATTTTCAAAATCTGATTTCCAAGTTTCTAAGGGGAGTCAACTTCTTAAGAAGAGTCCTCTAACATGTTTTTGAAATCTTTTGTAACCTCTAAAGAAATATTTTTAAATTGGACTGGACAAAGAACAGAGATTCTGAATGGCAGTTTTTCATCGTGCCTGCAAATTAGTTAGGAAAACGGACAAATCCTATGGGTTTTGTCTTCTTAGAGATTTTGTTCATAAACAAAAGACAAGTTTCTTATAATGGAAAACTAGTTCCAAGATACACAACTTAAGAGAAATATGGGAAAGGAATTATTTTCTCTAAAATACTTTCCTTTCTTCTCCTTGTTTTATATGGTTATTGAAGTGGCTTTTTCCCCCCTGATAGAACAATAGACTCTTATTTCCACAAAATAAATGGTGTAAGCAATCAAAAAATACTTCCCTAATGGAAGACAGATAAAAGAGAGAGAGAAAAAAAAAAAAAAAAAACCAATCTGTAACAAAAACAAAGACTACCCTCAGCACTACAGCTTGTATTCAAATGGAAAAAAAATGAGCTTTTAACATAATGATTTTACTGTTTAGAGAGTACCATCCCATTTGCACATTTCAAAACATGTGCCAAACAACTCACAGGTATTGGAGAAGGCGTGGGGAAGATCAGAGAAGAAGGCCTTCTTGTAGACCAGCCTCACTCTGCCACAGGCACAGATGATTATGAAATTAAAAAGCTGCTCCTCAAGTGGGAAGGTGTGTCTGTTTGTTCCTTGAATACCAAGACTATTTGAGTTTTTTAGTGAAGGGGTTCAGAAAAAGCAACCCCAAAATATTTGTCTTTGGCATCCTGATTATTTTGAACTGAAGGCACTTGAGAAAGAGTAGATGAAGAAGGTCTCTCTGATCTCCCCCTTTCTACCTAAAAATAGGTGATAAGATTTCCCAAGAGAAAGGTGAACTTATTTTTGTCACTGGACACTGGGAGTAGAAGCCAAAAGGGCCTTGTACAAACAGGCTTACTAAAATAAACTTGTTCTTCCATTAATTTCTCCCATATGTTTCTTCATCACTGTCCCACAATTTGCGACCTCTAGCCCAAGCCCTTATTTTGTCACATCCCCACAATTTATCTTTCCTTGTTAAAAAAAAAAAAGTTATATAAGCTCTGGGGCCTCATGGCTTCTTTGGGCCTTCATTTTCCTTTTTTTTTTTTTTTTTTTTTTTTTTAGATTTTATTCATTATTTTCAGAGAGAAGGGCAGGGGGTGAAGAAGAAAGGGAGAGAGACATCAATGTATGGTTGCCTTTCATCTGCCTCCAGCTACGGACCTGGCTGGAGACCTGGCTTGCAACCTAGTTATGTGCCCTGGCTGAGAATTGAACCAGCAATCTTTGGATTTGCAGGCCAGTGCCTATCCACTGAGCCACCAGCCAGGGCTTTTATTTTCCTTTTGAAAGCTCCCATGTGCATGTAAAAATATTAAATAAAATGTGTATGTTTCTCTTCAGTTCATCAGTCTTACATTAGTGTAACTCTCAGGCCCAGCCACAGAACTTCTGAGGGTAGAGAAAAGTTTGTCTTTCCCTACACCACCTACCCTGAGTTTTCATACTTCTCTAGGGTCTTCTTGTCATGGAGGAAAGAAAAACAATTCCCATAACTTGTTAATGATTTAATGTGTTATCTGTCCAAGAATCACACTGCAGAGAATAATATTTAAACTTGGGTCTCCAGTGGCAACATTTCAAAACACCTGGAAAGGAAGGATTCTTAAGGCTGAGGTGAAATTTGGTCACACCTTTCAAGCCACACCACATGGGGCCACTGTGTTGCACAATTCTGGGGTCAGGTACATGGGAATCTAAGAGAAGGGTGGCCTGGGGAGTCACGCAGGGCATGGCCAGACTCCGCATAATCATCAATTGTTAGTACCTAAAGAAGCCTTGTTGATCATTTCAGTGCAATATTCACTTATTTTCAGAAGAGAACGTTGAACCCTAAGAGGTTAAGTAACTGCTCTATTCATATCAGAGCTAGAATTATGATTAACGTCACACATAGGGAGACCGCAGAATTACAGGAGGGAGTGAGGGAACCAAGCATGAGTCAAGTTCACTACACTTCCAATTGGGTCTCGCGGTTGGTGCTTGAAAAAAACTAACACACCCACACCCTGCCCCCATTTGGCAACTAATTTGGTGACTCAAAATGTTAAGGATTGACCCCATAAATCAAAGTATGTTTACCTCAAAGACATGGAACAGAATCACAGTCCAGGTACAGGTGCTCCTTCTCAGAAAAAGGTCATGAATATTTCAACTCCAAACTTGCCAACTCTAAAAATCAATCTTCCAAGAATCATGGGTCCGATTAGTCCTCTAGATTAGGAACTTTTTCTCATTTTTGGAAGCAAAGTGGACAGTTTCAGAAATTCTGCTTGGCCTTCTAACTGCAGTTTCAGTTTACCAGGCTAGAGCTATGCTGTGATGCCTTTCAAACTAATTGCTTGGTTTCCGGGAAAGTGCCACAAGACTTCTAGAAAACATTTGACTGATTTACTACCAAATTACCCACCTCCAGCCAGTCAGAAGGTGGAAAGGGAGCTAACATGATTGAAAAGGAGTTGGGGATGGGTACCTTTACCTGCTTATTGTCAGCTTCTTGGGCTTGTTGGGCTCCTTCACCCAACAACTCCTTGAAAATAGGAGTCCGTTAAAGAACGTGTCAAGGTAAGCAAAGAGTTCTGTGACTCCCAAAATCTTCAGAAAGCTCCCCGACAGAAGTTTCGGCAATGGAGATATTCCCCTACTGCAGACTGCTCAGGATAGCAATCTCAGTCATGGTGCTATGAATAGCCAATCTAAAATTGCTGTACAAAATGTGGACAATTGAGGCACAGACACTTACTTCATCAAAACAATGTTATTTTGTTAAAAGCATGAAACAGATGCTGGTACAAGCACTGCTAAATGCAATGCTTACAAGCTGAAGCTAAAGAAGCTCAAGTTATGAAGAATTTGGATATTGTTTTAAAAGCATTATCATTTTCCTGGGAAGCCATTGGCTAAGACTCCTCTCTGAAGGACAGACTGGTACTCAGGTTAATTGGAATCTAAGACCACTTTTAGTTCTCTTTGCTATTCTTCTTCTTTGGGATGTCAACTGACTTTCATACCAAACGAAACAAGGCAAGAATGAACACCAGTTTGGAAAAATGTATAGATGTTTTATCTCTCAATCTTAAAAAGTGGCAGATAGAAGCCTGTGCTGCTCACACATATTTCAATTAATGGGTCACAATTCCCTCAGACTTGGAGAAAGTTTTCAGGAGGGTGCTCAGATGGAGGAAGTTTTTAGAAAGCTTTCATTTTTGCCTTCACCAGCTGTCCCTGGAGTAACAGTAAGAAACATTGGGTGCAAGAGGGATGCCAAAGAAAAGTGTGTGTGCTCAAGGAAGAGGGGGAACTGCAAGGTGAGAGAAATGTTCCACCTTTCCACTCAGCTCCACATGCCATTGTCACAAGGCTGTTGTGTTGACAAAATGCTTGATAACCACCGAAGCCCGGTATAGTTGCACCAATGACCCCTTCACCCTGGACACTTCTGCAAAATGAGACTCCACCTTAGTGTCATCTGTGGCCCTGCTCATCTCTGGAAAGAAGAAAATCTTTCAGGGCCTGTGCAGCTCAGTGCTGAGTTATTGGAAGAGTTCAAATTCTACTCACAAGGCACCCAGGACCCCTGATGCCTAATTTGGGTGTGTTTTATTCTTTTTGTTTGTTTGGTTTTTAATTGATTTGAGAGAGAGAGAGAGAGAAATTTATTGTTCCACTTATTTTTGCATTCATTAGTTGATTCGTGTATGTGCCCTTACCGAGAATTACTGAGCAACCTGGCCAGGGCCTGACACCAATTTTGAATAGTGTCTACCTATTAGATGATTCTTTTCTATAATTTTGAAATTAAATCTATCCACCTTTCAGATTTTTTAAATTTAATTTTACTGTTGTTGTAGCAATTTTTTATAGGAAATATTTCTCTGGTTAATTTTTTTCAATTCAATAGTCATTTATGGAGCCACCATTATACTTCTAGCCCATCAGAAGATACAGTCCCTGTTACAGAAGGGAAGCTAAATTTGTGAACAGGGACACTATGAAATATGTGAAAAGTAAAGATTGAATACTAGACATGAGGAGGGGACAGAACTGGGTAAATTTTTAAAGCCATTTTTCTAAATAAAATTCCTTTCCAAAAAAATTATTGTTTAGCTATTTGATACCAGTTTCTTTTTAATGGAACTCCTGACAATACTAATTTCCTACAAATCCCCTCAGTTAAACTCCCATTTCATAAATTAGTACATCACTCAGTCATTCAACAATTACTTGAGTGCCTGCTATGTGTATCTTTTGACTTCTAGATCATGCGTGTATGGTTTAATGAGCCTCACATTACTCAGAAAATTTCAATCCTTGAGCAGAAGTATCTGGGTCTTTTGCTTATTATTCTTTGCTCAGCTCTCAGGAAGGAATTCGACAAAAGTCTGGGTGAGACATCAAAAATAAAAACAAAAACCACCTTACTGATCCCAGGAAATTTTTATATCAGCATATCAAATTATATCCAAATAGCCAATATGAAATGACTATCCAGATTTCATAGCATAATCAAACAATAACAAGAAAAAAAAGTTCTTTCAAAATATGATCTAGATAAGATAACCAACAATGTTTATCTTCCCCTGAGCTATTGTGATGATTAATAAGATAATGTTCACAAAAGACTTTGAAGGAGTAATGTAATGTACTTTGAAGCATTATTGTTTTTTTTTTTTTACTAATGAGTTTTAATTCTGACAGCTGCCAATTGCACTGCAGCCACAGTAAACCTTTGGTCAGTCCCACAAAAAAAGAGAAATATGAAACAAGAAAGTAGATAGTATATAGTAGCAGATAATATTTGCTCCAGGATAAAGCCAAATTCTGCTAGAGACAGAAGTATAGGTAAAGCAAGTAGAAAACATTTGGGAAAGACAAGAGTGTTAAGATAGCACCAAAGTTGGGATAGAAATACACTTCAAATGCACTTAGAAAACACTAACAGAGATAACCCAGATTTGCCCACACCAATCCAAAGTTAATTGTACTGCATTCATTCATTCGCTCATAGTTTTATGTAAAATATTAAGCATCTCTGTGTGCCAAGTAAAGTGCTAAGTGTGGAAGATATAAAAAAATAAAACAGTGTCTTGATGCAACTAAGAGACATAGTGTATACGACGTGTGTGACGCCGCTGCTGGTGTCGCACAGCACACTGCTATATAGCTAACTTTTTCCAATAATTACACCTAAAATAGCAATAAACGATATATAGTAAATATGTAAACCAGTAACATCATTCTTTATTATCATTATAAATATCATGTACTATAATTATATAACTGTATGTGCTATATATATTTGGCATAAGGAGAACTAGGACCTTTCAAATAAAATGCAATTTTCTCTCTCTCTGATTTCACTCTACAGAAGTTTACTATAATGTACTTTTCACACAAAAGGACATGTGCTGTACTTATATACGACTGGCGGTGCAGTAGGGTTATGTACACCAGCATCACTGCAGACTCACAGCTTCATGTCACTAGGCATAGATATTATTCAGCTCCATTGTCATCTACGGGGTCACTGTCATTTGGCAGTGCATAACTGCACCATGAAAGCTATTCCTATGTTCACGATTTAGGTGCAGAGTCAGGAACCAAGAGAGGGAAAGGAGAGAAGGGAAAAGCCAGGGAATTAGAGTTCCCATTTTCCTTTTCCTAAAGTTCTCAACTTGGTGACTGGCCTCCCTACTCATCCTGTTCCCAAGGTACCTGTGCACTTCAAATTACTCTTCTGCAGAAAGAGAAGAAACATCAGACAGAAAAAGGGGTCCCAGAAATAATTCCCTCCTCTAATTTTCTCTTGGGTTACTGCTCTCTAATGCTGCCCTAAAATATGCATTCAAAGAGTTAAACTTTTTTAGGGGCAAACTTCAAATGATGCTTCTGTCACTCCCAGATTCCCTAATGGCCCCTAACTACAATTGAAGGTTCAAATTAAGTTCACAAAACTTTCAAGGGCTTTTGAATGGTGTAACTTTAGCATTAAGGGTTTCTTTATTTCTTATTTTGTTTCATGTATTAATTATAAACTTTAATTTGACAAGAATTCAGAGATTTAACAAGTAGTATTTATGCTTGCCAATTAAAAACATGTTTATAGCTCCTGGTTGGTGTGATTCAGTGGATTACACACTGGCCTGCAAACCAAGGGGTCACTGGTTTGATTTCTGGTCAGGACATATGCCTGAGTTGCAGGCCAGGTCCCCATTTGGTGGGGGGGTTGGGGGAGGAAATACACATTTGATGTTTCTTGCCCTCTCTTTCTCCTTCCCTTCCCCTCTGTCTGAAAATAAATGAATAAAGTCTTTAAAAATAATAAAATAAAACAAAACCATGTTTACAGGATCAAATATCTCAAACATGCTGAAATGAAAAATATAATATTCCATGCTACAAACTTTAGAACATGAAGAAATATCCTAATATGATATAATTAATGTGTCATAATTATATGGATATTTTACTTTTAAACAACTCAAACATCAAAATTTTTTCATATCTTAAACCAAATTTTTGGTTTATGGTTATCTAAGAACACATCATTTCATTTTAAAAACTAGCATTTATTGGAGAACTCGAAAGATAATTTGGTAAATTTTGATTTAGTATTTGCTAAAGTGAAAAAGATATGAGGAAATCATAGTAAACTTAATACTGCCAACTTATATTAAACTTCCGTTAAAATAATTTTAAATGTTTAGGGAAAAATTTAATGTTGAATAAGAAGCAGAAGGCAAGTTGCAAAATGCTGAAAGAGCTTAGCCAGGAAACTTCAAATAAAATGGCACAGATATTCTGTGAATACCCTAAATCCTCCATAAATATTAGCTCCTCACCTACCTCTCCCCACTCATCCAACTATACAAATACATATATTACTAGTTAGGTGAGATAAGAGAATGGCTAAAGTCCAAGTCTTGTTGCCATGGTGATCAAGAATCAGACTAAGACCACCATAAACAGATAAAATGATTAGAGCTTCTCCTTGATTTTTCCTCATGTACAGTTTTAAGTAAAAAAAAAAAAAAAAAAAAAAGGACACAAGTGTGTTTCAAGCCTGTGAAAATAAAATTACCCTCTTTGCAAAAAGAAATACAGAAAAAAATAAAAAGAAAGTAATATAAAAGACACAAAACTAAATCATCTCTCAGATAATATTAAGAGAGATTAGCAATCACTTCTCTCTAATAAGTTCTGTGCATCTAATAAAAAATGCTTAACAATCAAAGCAAAAATCACTATGCCTTCTTTATGCAAGAGGAACTTGACAAGTTTCTGCTTTAGTGGGGGAAAACAAGGCAATTAGAGAATGTTTTCTATTTAGCCCAGTAAGGAAGATGACATTTAGTTGTCCTTGAAAATAGTATAGTGAGGAAGGTATCAATCCATATCAAAGATTGTATTATTAGGTCCTGGTTTAAGGCTCAGTCTTGAATCCTCAGAGGTATACTACATATAAAACCATTTTTCTCCTATTCTGTTAGCTGCTGTATTAGTTTCCCTGGGCTACCGTCACAAAGTACCACAAAGTGGGGGGCTTACAACAACAGAAATTAGTTCTCTCACCATTCTAGAAGTCAGAAATACAAAACCAAGGTTTCAGTTGGGCTATGCTCCCTCCAGACAGAAACCTTCCTTGCCTTTTGCTGTCCTGTGAAGGCAGTTGTCCATCCTTAGCTTCCCTGTTTCCAGCTGAATCATTGCAATCCCTCGCCTCTGTCCTCACGAGGCACATCTCTCTGTGCACAATATCTCTGGGTCCAATTTTCCTTTTTCTTATAAGGATCTCAATCCTATTGCATTGGAGCACACCTTAATTCAATCTGACTTTATTTTTACATGATTACATCTGCAAAGACCTTGTTTCTAGATAGGGTCACATTCACAGGTACTGGGGGTTAAGACTTCAGCATATCTTTTGGCTGTCAGGGACATAACTGCTTCCATTACTGTGATTTATCAAACCCTCCTCTCCTATCAAGTAGCAGTTCTCTTACAATATCTCAGTCTGATTTCTCAGTTTTTCAGGCACTCAAATTACGCAATCCAGTTTCATTTAGATTTTTAAGATTCAGTCCACTTTGTGTAATCACATGTAATCCAGAGCTTACTTCCCCACCCATTTGGAGTCTCTTCTCTGACTTCCATAATCTAAAGGTGAAGAGTGCCCTCAGCTTCCTCTTACACCCTCTCTTTTCCCCAGAACTTGCCTCCAGGCTTGGGTTAAAATGCAGGGAAAGGACTTCATTTGACTTCACATGATGAGATGAGAAGGTCTTGAGGGGTCAAGCCTATGAATGGGCTTCTTCGCGAGAGCCCCTCATAGGCTCCAGGTGGACATGAGGTAGCCATTCCCTAGGCAGTGATGGTCTCTTTTGGGATTCAGTTACATGGATGACCCTTGGCTGCCAGGAAGGCTCTCATTTCCCTACTGGCCTATGTCCTTGCTCATTGCTGTCATGGTCCTCAGCAAGTCTGAAGTCCCATTATTGTCAGTCTTCTACAGCTCCCATGCCTGGGGTGCAAGCAAAGGAAAGACGTATTCTACATACATCTTACAAATAAGAAGCCTGCAGTGAATAAACTTCGTCCCCCCAGGAGAACAAAGTGAACTGTCTACATGCATGACACCTGTTTCCCATGCCTCCCATGAACAGAATCCCAAGTTCATGTGATGTAGCACTACGATCAATTACACACTTTTCTCCTCAGCCTCTCTGGCAGCCTTAGGTGGCTATTTGACTCAGTTTTGGCCAGTGAGAAGCAAGCAAACATAGGGATTCCAACAGAGCTTTTGATTTCCTGATAAAAGGAAGCACTTTTGGCTGGTGTGCCATTTCCCATTTTCCTGACTCAGAAGTAGTCATGGTGTCAGCAGACTAGCAACCGTCTTGTGACCATAAAGTGAAACCATGAAGAGCCTTGGCCAGGCGGCTCAGCTGATTGAAGCATCGTCCTGTATACCAAATGTTGGTGGGTTCAATCCCCAATTGGGGCGCCTACCTAGGTTGCAGATTCCATCCGTGGTTGGATACACACGGAAGGCAGCCCCTCTCCTTCTTTCCCTCTCTTTCCCTCTCCCTCTCTCTCAAAAAAAATTTTTTTTGCAAGCATGAAAAATCACAAAGTGCTATCCCTAATAATATCTGTCTGTTGACTTAAAACTAGTAGCAGTCTCTAGAAGCCTTATCGGGTGATAAACAACTAAAGGCCTATTTGTTTAATCCACTGTTAGTTGGGTTCTCTGTTACCTGAAGTTAAAGTGCTCCTGTTTGATTCTACCAAGGCCAGTTAACAGACCGATGCTCTTTTCTCCACAGCAGGAAGGGCTATAGCTGAGAATACACACAATCAGAATGTGCATATTATCCCTTTCCCTTCCTGCAAGTTGAAAAGTTGTCACATATGGCAAATCAAGAACCTTCCTGGTGGCTGAATTTAATTGTTATATCCATATCCCTTCTCAGTTTAACTTGCCAAATCTACCTTCAATAACCTGTTACCACATTTCCCTGAGGAATTTTATGACTGTTTTCGTTGGTTGGAGTTGTTTCATGAAAATAATAATCCAGATTTCCTTACATCTTTATTATAGTGCAGGGTCCTGAAGAGCACTTCTTTGGCCTGTCCGAACAGGAAATGAAATTGTGTAGACAGTATGTTCACACCCATATAAAAGCTCAAATTAAATGAGTGAACAAACCAAAAACCATGGAAATCTACTAGATTGTGAAAGTTCTCTTTGAGCAGTGAAGATTTTTCTTTTTAATTTTCCTTGAGATATCTATATTATTCATGTTATTTTTACAAGGGACAAAAAAAATTTAACTCTCTTTAAGCTAAGAAAAGAATAATAACAATGAATAATTCAAATAGTGGGAACTTTCCTCACATCTCAACTACAAAAGTATACAGAATTTGTAAGTGGGTGCTGGAAGTCGGGAGAGACTATGAACCACATGGTAATAATTTACTGCCTAATGAAATGAGGCTCCAAGTGATTTTGTAGGAGCGAATTGGAAAAGCTCCAACAAAATTCCCTCCTCCACCCAGGAAAGCCAAGTCTTTAGCAACTACTCTAATGATATTTCACCCACCTAATTCTCAGCCATCTTAGGTTCTTCTGAAGTGAAAGTTTCTTACCTTCATCTTCCTTGATAATATCTTCCCAGAGGAAATCTTTGAAAGTTCATCTTGAAACTTTCCAATTTGAAAAGCCAGGAACCTGGAGTCTTCTGACTTTCAATAATTGAATAAGCTGGAAGTGAGACTGCTGCCCAATATTCACCACTGCCTTCTATTTAAGAGGGGATTCTTTGAATAGCTGTTTTCTAATTTAATTTATAAAAACACTGTAGTGCTTCCATAAATATTTTATTTCAATTTGTATGTTGAAATATATATTTATGACTATGAAGAAAGCACATGAAATAGAGCAAGAAAAACTTGAAAGGGGTCAGTCTGTCTTCCACCTCAGATTCCTCAACCCATCTCCCTGAAATAAACTGTATCCAGTGTGTTGCGAAAATTTTCATACAAATGGGTGCATATATCTTTCTCATCTCTCATGCTCAAAAAAAGGGTTTTATACACAACTGTTCTCTAGCTTGCTCTGTTTACTAAATGGAATACCTTGGATTCTTTCCTTCCAGTTGATTCATGCAAATATATTCGTTCTTTTAATCTGCTACACATTAACCTAAAGCAATTCACACTGTGATTTATTTAAATAATCCTATAGTTTTGGACATTTAGAGAGCTTATAATTTTTGTGAGGACATATAATGCTATAATTAAAACCATTTTACACATACATGTATATATTTGGTGAAAGTCCCCAAACATGTAGTTGAGGCATCAAAAGATATACACGTGTTTTATTTAAACTGCCAATTTTCTCTCCAAAATTTCTACAAGTGGATGTTCTTATAAACAATGCATGGTAGTGCTGATGTCCCACATCCTTGACAATCTGAGAAGAACTATTTCTTTTTATCAATTGCATTCTTTAACTATTTTTAAGCTATTACCAAAATCAATACACAGTACAAAATGGTAGGTGACAAATTTCAACACATTAGATATGCCCAACATGTTTACAAATCAACAAACAATGAGTGCTGGTGAGCATGTGGAGAAAAGAGAACCCTAGTGCACTGTTGGTGGGAATGTAGGCTGATGTAGCCACTGTGGAAAGCAATTTAAAATTTCCTCAAAAAACTAAAAATAGGACTGCCTTTTGATCCAACAATCCCACTGCTGGGATTATACCCTAAGCACCCTGAAACATCAGTACAAAAGAACCTATGTACCCTAATTTCATAGCAGCATTATTTACAATAGCCAAGTGCTGGAAACAGCCTAACTGCCCATCAGTAGATGAGTGGATCAAAAAACTGTGGTACATTTACACAGTGGAATACTATGCAGCAGAAAGGAAGAAGTAATTCTATCCTTCCAGACAGCATGGATGGAGCAGGACAGTCTTTTGCTAAGTGAAATAATCCAGGCAGTAAAAGACAACACTGTAAGATCTCACCTATAAGTGGAACCCAATGAACAAAACAAACAAGCAAAATAGAACTAGTGACAAGGAACAGGCTAACCGTGACCATGGAGGAGGAGGGAGGGAGCTAACAGAAGAAGGGAGGAGAAGAATCTAATCAAAGAACAGGTATATAGGACTCATGGACATGGACATGAACAGCAGGGTGGGGACCAACTGTGGGAGTAAGGGGGTGGGTGGGACAGAGAAGAGCAATGGGGGGAAAACTAGGGCAACTGTAATTGAACAATAAAATAAAGTAAATGAGAATGAAAAATGTCATCCATGTTGTAGCAAATGTCAGGATTTCTCTTAAGGCTGAATAATATTTCATTTCATGTATATGTCACATTTTCCTCATCCATTTACAGTTGATGAGCATCTAAGTTGCTTCCACATCTTGGCTATTGTGACTAACACTGCAATAATGAACATGAGTGAGCAAATGTCTCTTCAAGATCCTGTTTCTCATTCTTTCAGATACAAACCCAGAGTGGAAATGCTAAATAATATGATGTCTATTTTTAATTTTTTTGAGTAACCTCCATAACTGCACCATTCTACAATTCCACCTACAATGTATAAAGGTTCTAACATCTCCACATTCTTGGCAACACTGCTATTTTCTGGGGAGTTTGTTGTTTTATTTGGTTTTTTAACAGTGTCCATCCTAGGCTGTGTGATGTGATATTTCATTGTGGTTCTGACTTTAATTTCCCTAATGATTTGTGATTCTGAACATGTGGGGGACCATGACCCACAGTAAAATCCCCCAGTGCCCTGAGGGATGAGATAACACTGTCCCAAACAGTTCTGTGCATGGGGAAGAAGATCTGGCCAATGGCTCAAGGTCAAAAGGCCCAGTTCATTATTCCCAAAGATCTTTTATTGAAAGGGGTAAACCTGAAAGCATATAGCTTGGCAATCAATGCTAATTAATGCTAATTACAGGGAAATGGAATAACAAGTGAGGGGGTGGGGAGATCTCACTCAGGTCAGGATGTGCATTCATATTTTAAAAACTTCTGCAGTTGATACAACAAAGGATTAAGTAAGGTGAGAAAACAATTAGGGCTTCATAGTAACTAAAGTATTTTCCCATGACCTAGTCCCCCTTCCCGCAGGGCTACTGGTTTTAACATGGAAACATGTATGTAACCAGCATTCCTGGTCTTCCTGTTGGGACTTACAGGTTTAGCCTGGCCCTTGAGGGACTCCAAGTTTCTGTTTCCTAAGTGGGCCCCAACACTGGACATCTTTTCATTTGCTTTGATCACTTGTATATCACTTCGAAGAAATGTCTTTTTAAGCCCTTTGCCCAATTTTTAAATTGGGTTATTTAGTTTTATTGTTGAGTTATAGTACTTCTTGCCCTGGCTGATGGCGCAATGGATAAGGCACCAACCTGCTAACCCAAAGGCCGCTGGTTCAATCCCCAGCCAGAGCACGTAACTAGGTTGCAAGCCAGGTCCATATCTGGAGGCAGGTGAAAGACAACCATATGTTGTAGTCTCTCTCCCTCTCTGCCTCCCTCCCTTCCCCTCTCTCTAAAAAATAATTTTAAATAAATAAATGAATAAATAATACTTCTTTATGTAACTTGTATTCTAAGTATTAATCTCTTATCTGATATAGGTATGCAAATATCTTCTTCCATTTCATAGATGCCTCTTCATTTTATTGATTATGTCTTTTGCTGAGCAGAAGTTTTTAAGTCTGATGCCATCCCTTTTTATTAGTTTGGTTTTTCTGCTTGTGTATTTGTTGTCATATTCAAAAAACTCATTGCCCATCCCAATGTCATGAAGCTTTCCCCTGGGAGGAAATTTCTAGGAGTTTTATAGCTATATGTTTATATCTTTAACTCATTTTGAGTTACTTTTTGTATATGGTATAAGGGTCCATCTTTATTTTCTTGCATGTGGATATCTAGTTTTTCCAATACTATTTATTGATGAGACTATCATTTCACCATCATGTAGTTTTGGTATACTTATGGGAAATCATCTGACCATCTATAGTATGCCTTATTTTTGGGTACTCTATTCTGTTCCATTGGTCATATGTCTATCTTTATGCCAGAACCATAACGGTTTATTTACTATAGCTTTGTAATGTATTTTGAAAATAGGATGTGTACAGCCTCCAGTCTTTTTCCTTCTCTCTCAGGATTATTTTGACTATTCCCAGTACTTTGAGATTTTAAATTTTAGATTTTTTTTTCTGCAAAAAATACCACTGGGATTTTGATAGAGATTGTATTCATTCTGTAGATTACTTTGATTTATATGGGCATTTTAACATTATTAATTATCCCAATACATGAACACATGTATTGGAGGATTTTTAATTTATTTTTTGTATCTTCTTTAATTTATTTAAGTAATGTTTCCTAATTTTCAGTCTACAAGTCTTTGCCTCCTTGGTTTAGTTTATTGCTCAGTATTCTATTATTGTTTAAGCTATCACAAATAAGAGTATTTTCTTAATTTCCTTTATGAATTGTTTATTATGCAAAAAATAAAAGAAAAAGAAAAAACACAACAGATTTTTGAGTGTTAACTTGAAACCCTTCAATTTTGCTGAATTCATTTATTAGTTCCAATGGTTTCTTTGTGGAATATTTTCAATTTTCTACACATAATAGAATGTCATCTGTGAACAGAGATAATTTTACTTCTTTCTTTCCAATTTGGATGCCTTTTATTTCTTTTTCTTGCCTAACTGGTCTGTCTAGTACTGTCAGTACTAGGTTGACTAGAAGTGGCAAGAGTAGATATCTGTGTTTTACTCCTGATCTTAGAGAAAATTCTTTCCCTTTTCACCATTGAGTGTAATGTTAGCATCATGAGTGGCCTTTATTATGTTCAGGTACTTTTCTTCTGAACCTTGAACAAATTAACCATTATTGTTAGAAACAATAATACATTTTCTTGCCTTCTTAAAGAGGCTGTTGAACATAATTTATTCTCTTTTGATAATTCAGGGTCATTATTATAAACCTTAACTACTGTTATATAATAACATGATACTATCATGGGCTGAAGTACATTTTCCCTTAAAAATCATTTGACTATTCCAGATACTACAAGAAAAGAAACTATAAGCCAACAATGATACAAAAGTATTATTTGTCAGAGATCTGGGAAAGTTTTTTAAAATTAACTTACTAAGATATAATCATAATAATTTTTCTCTGCAACACAGCTATCCTAAAAACCAATGAGACCCATGGAAACCAAGTTTATACTGTGCGGTTTGAAGCCTAATTCATGTAAGATTAAGAGAGCTGCAGACCCTAACACATCATCTTTCATTTTAGAAACACTCACAGTTCCCAATACAGTGTGAAACAGCGGCAAAGCTGTCCAAAAAAATCTACCTGTTTTGCCCTGGCTGGTGGCTCAATGGATAAGGTGCCAGCCTGCAAACCCAAAAGTCACTGGTTCAATTTCCCAGCCAGGGCACATAACCAGGTTGCAAGCCAGGTCTCCAACCAGGTTCACAGCTGGAGGCAGGTGAAAGGCAACCATACATTGATGCCCCTCTCCCTTCCCCTCCCTCTAAAAATAATAAATAAAACATTTTTTTAAAAAATCTACCTGTTCTGATCACTGTGTCCCTTTGGAGTTGCGAGTGATTTTTGTGCACTTGTTTAGAAAGCATTAAATAGAAATTACCCATTAGCACTTCCGTCTAAAATGGCAAAATCAATTTTGGTATACAAAGAAAAGGAAACTTTTTTGGCATCTGCAATGAATTCTTTTTCTTCCTCTCTTCATTTAATATTTGTTTTGCTAATTCTCCTATGTCTCTGTTGATGGTATTTACTGTTCAGTTGCTAATGTAGTTTTTGGTCTTTAAAGCTTTTAACCTTTCATCTTTGGTAATTCAAGTGGATTTTAGAAACCTTTTTCACTTTCCTCATGTACAAAAATTGATCTTCAATCAAACTTGCTTTCAAGTGGCCCAAACACTTTGTTACCTATGTTGTACTCAGAATCAGGAGTGTTTCTAAACTGCCTGGTTAGCGACCTTTTCATTAGTGCTGGTTAGTGGAATTTTTATTTTCTTCTTTTTCTGGCTAGTGTTACCTGTTTTCTTTACTTCTTCCTCCCTTCTCACCTCCCCTTCCCTTCTTTCCCCCTCCCCTCTCCCCTCCTCTCCTCTCTCCTTCCTTTTCTTCCTTCTTTCTTTCTTTTTCTCCTCTTTTGGAGGAAGTATTAGGGGTAAGAGGGACAGGGCTATTGGACGTCGGTATTGAATGTATTGAAGTCATAGGAAAAAGACATATTTCAGGAAGTCATAGTCTTTGTTTTTTATCTTTGGTTTATTGCATTTTAAATAATTCAATTGTTCATATCTAATTTTGAAAAGTTGAGCTGTCTGGGCTTTTCAAATGGTTACCCACATTTCTGAATCACCAAGGTAATTTTTGCTACAAATTGTGGTAGAAATCTTAACTGTGAGGTTATTTCCTGTCCTGGCAAACAGCTTAATTGAGAGGCTAGTTTATCCCCTCGGCCTTCAAAAAATCCCAGTGTTCCAAGATTTAATCCATTTTAAATTCCTCTGTATGATAAATTCTTCAGTAATGTAATAATACCATCCTATTTGTAATAACATAAAAGGTGTGGAAACATGGTTTTACCATATCTTTCTTTAAAAATAAAAATCCTCCTTCTGAAACTTTGCAGCATATTTGCTTAAATATAACAACTTTGGGTGCTTGGGTTCTTTGTCGTTGTTGTTGTTTTAATGATATCAATCTTTTTTTAAAAGGATTTTGAGGTAGAGCCTAGTACATTCCATTCATGCACTGCAGTGATTAATTCCTATTGCTGCTCAGTCACTTGTTACTTTATTTTTAGGGGCAAATTTATAGCAAGTCTTGGATCACATGTACAATGGTATGTGAAGTATCTGCAGCTGCCTGCACAGCAGAAGTTCCAAAGTACATTCCTGTTGTGAATCATAGGTTTGTGAGGATGGTACCGCAGTAGCAAGAGAAAGAATGATCCGAATGGAAAAGTGTATGTACTCACACATGTACAGGAACCTCCAAAGGATTCCTCACATGCAAAATTGAGAGCATCCTTTAGGTGCTTTATCAGGAAAAGAGAAAGAGGTTACTTTCCAAGAATGTTACTGACATCTAGTCAAGTTACTCTGCAATCAAAAATCTTTGCTGCTCCTGAACATAAACCTGGATGGCTGTCTAAATGTTAAATGGAAATACATGTATCTATATGTCACATAGAAACACCTGTATGTCCTATAGATAACCAAATCAATTCCTGCCAGTTTTGAAATCCTATGTGCCTTATTCCCTATCATGGAACACCATTGGGTTATTTGTGTTAAAGACATTGCAGTGAGGTGCCACTGTCTGTCATATGGTAACAGAGAATTTGTCAAGCCTTTCTAGTCCAATCACCGTAACCTGCTTTGCATCCATATGGGCCTAAGTCATATAGAAATCATTACAAGGCCCAGTGTTAAAATGAAAGTTAAATATTCAGACCCTGGAGTCAGATTGCCTGGGCTCTATTTCCTCCCTGGGGAGTCTTGGGCAAGAGCCTTCATAGCTCTAAACCCCAATCTTGTCTTTTGCCTCCTTCATAGTGCTGCCGTATGGATGAAATGAGATAACACACATAAAATACGCTTAAGACAGTTTGGGCTCCTGATAAGCAAACAAGCTATTTTTGCTATTCTGAAGAAGCAAGAAAGAAGGCTAGTGCTTAGGTAGTGTTCTTGACTGAGATGAGTGGGGAGGAAAGCCACTGTAGGAACAGGTGCATTTTGGAAATGAACATATGTCTCTTCGAGTAGTATCCAGCAGAACACTTAAAATTCCTTGGTGATGGTATGATGTTTGAGGATCAAGGCCTCTTGAGCAAAGATGGTCTCCATCTCAAGGAGAAAAGGAAAACTGTCCCACATGAAGACTGGCTAAACTAAGGGAAGAATGTGCTTATCTGAACTTAGTTGGAAGTGATTCAATGCCTGCTGAATTCAGAAGTTAAATAGCTGGTATAAAAAAATGCCTTACTACTTTTAATCCTAAGAAATAGTTTGCATTGCCAACCTATGCCAAGTTTGGCAGTTTTATGCTTCCCTGCTTGGCCAAGAAAGTAGGTCAATTTCTGGGCCATGTCAGTGTTTTCTGCAGTGGATTGATCCATGAGAGATTAATTAGGTCATGTCTATGATCCATTCAACAAAATAATATACTTGCATGAAAATTTGTCTCTTTCAAGGCAAGGATCACCCAGTTCCAGATCATGGCACTAGCTACAAATGATTCACTATTGTCATTGCTTTGACACTTTTTCTTCACCAGAGGCATGCTTACCCTTCTTCTTCTTCGTTTTCTTTTTTTTTTTTTAATTGAGAGAGAAAGAGAGAGAAACTTCAATTTGTTGCTCCACTTATCCATGTACTCATTGGCATGCACTGATTGGTATGTGCCCTGACCAGGGATCAAATCCTCAACCTTGTCATATTGGGTCAACGCTCTAACCAACTGCGATACCTGGCCAGGACCCCTACCCTTCATTTTTTAAGAAATATTTTGATTTTATTTTATTGATTTTAGACCAAGGGGAAGAGGGGAGAAAGAGAGGGGGAAAAAACGGTCAGCTGCCTCTCCTACCAACCAGAGACTAAACCCACAACCCAAGTATGTACCCTGACTGGGAATTGAACCAGCAAATTTCCGTTTTGCGAGACAACAACCATCTGAGCTACAATGGTCAGGGCAACCCTTCACTTTTATAAGTTTCTCCCAAGGCCTTAGAGAGAACCCAGCAATGTGTTTACATGTTTTGGGGGAATCTGCAAGTAAAATATTTTAACTGCAATTGGGACAGACTATTGTCACATTCCCACTGAAACTTCTGCCTTGACACAGTCCTCTCTTGTTAGATAGTGTTGGAATGGTCATAGACTTTTAGGGGAATCTGTCCAAGCCAGTGGTTCTCAATGACGGGCTGGTAGAAGTGATTTTAATCCCCTGGGGACACTTGGAAGTGTCTGGAGACCTTGTTGGTTGTTACCACTGGGTACATATTATTGGAATCTAGGGAACTAAAGACAGGCATGTGCCAAACATCCTACAATGCGCAGGACTGGCTCCCACCTCAAAGAATTACCTGGTCCAAAAAGTCAATAGTGACATAGTTGCGAAACTCTGAGCTAAGGGGGATTGAATAGAGGATATACTAGTTAGTTTGGATTTGATGCATATATTTATTTGGTTTGTAATCATTCCTCTCCTTGGGTAAAAAAAATGTACTCCTAAAATCCACTGCACTTACACTGTGTTGTGACAGAAAGGGGCAAAACAATGAAAAAGCTTTTTTTGCTCTACAGGAGTGAGAACATGCCCAAAGATGTTCTAAGTGTCTGGGTAATGGAGAAGGAACAAGATTCAAAGAGCTCAAAGGGAGTCTTTGAAATGCCTCTAGTTACCAGACATCTAAAATTGTTAACAGAGGATTTTGATTCTTATCCACATTAAGTTCAAAAGATACATCGTTTGGCAGAATATTCTCAAAAAAAGAGCAATTGTGATTATGCACTTGCCATACATTTTTTCCCTTTTTGTGGGAATTGAACAAAAAAAACTTATAATTCCTGTGTAAGGGTATAGCTCTGTAGTGGTAAAATTATGCATCCCATCAATAAAGGTAACAAAGAACACATTTTGATCAATCGTGATAGAGAAAATGCTGATTTATCTTCCAGTCTCTCTGCAGAAAATAATATTATGAAAGTAGTTATATGTAGAGGTGATCAAAAATGTGAAGAAACAATGTAGAGAAAAGCATTACAAAAGTATGTCAGACAATAAAAAGTGTCACATTTCTAAGTTTTGTAATGTTTGTGATTTTGTCAAATTATATTTTCAATTTTCCTTTCCTTTTCTTAAACTTTATTTATTTATTTATTTATTTTACAATTTTATTTATTATTTTTAGAGAGGGGAATGGAGAGAGGCAGAGAGGGAGAGAGAGGTCAATATGGTTGCCTTTCATCTGCTTCCAGCTATGGATGTGGCTGGAGACCTGGCTTGCAACCTGGTTATGTGCCCTGGCTGGGAATTGAACCAGTGACCTTTGGGTTCTCAGGCCAGCGCCTTATCCACTGTGCCACCAGCCAGGGGCGATTTTCCTTTTCTTTAAAAAAGGACCCAAAGTTGGCTCTGAGCTCTGTAGTTTATATTTCAAAAACTCATGTTTGTGTCAAATATATGTATATAACTTTTACTCTTCCACCAAGCTCGCCCAATCCAAGCTTTCATCAACTCTCAGACTCATACGTAAGCTCTGCTTGCCTTCCTGGACCCTGACTCCACTTCCTCAAGTTTCATCCATCCTGCAACCCCAGACCTTTGGAAAGGGCTCCTGTGGACACGCCACATACCGTGAACAAAGAGAAAGAGCTAGGAGATGAGGATGCTTCCCTGGCAGCCTGCACAGCCCTCTCTTCTGGCCTTACCTCAGGGCCTTGCAATGAATTGTCCTCCTTTCCAGTCTGTGAGTCCTGGAACAACAGGATTGATCTGTATCTTAAGTACCTAATAGAGTGTCTGTCCCAGAGCTCTGGCAACAGTCTGGTGGATCTACTTCATGCATGCTGCAGACATGAAGAATCTTAAGTGCATATATTCTTTTAAACAGCTGACGCTCTGGCTGGTGTGGCTCAGTGGAATGAGCACTGGCCTGAGAACCAAAGGGTCACCAGTTCGATTCCCAGTCAGGGGCACATGGCTGGGTTGCTGATCAGGTCCCCAGCTGGGGATCAGGTTCCCAGCTGGGCACGAGAGGGGCAACCACACATTGATCTTTCTGTCTTTCTGTCTCTACCTCTGTCTCTCTCTTTCTCTCTCTCTAGAAATACATTAAATATTTTAAGTAAATAAGTAAATAAACAAACCATTGAACCTTGTTTTCCATAGCAACCTGCCACTTCATGGCTACTCTTTGAAGAGTCCGCTGCATGTTGCAATTTAGTCAGGTGCAGCTGGTTCAGGGCTGGTGTCTGGCCCAAGAGAAAGAAAGCACAGGGCCTCCTGCTGGCTGGCTGGCTGGCTGGCTGGTAGGGGCAATTGTTTCTGGGTCACCAACGGGACATCCCTAAAGTGGGACTGCGAGTGAGGACCCCCACACAGCTCCCGGAACAAACAGCTGTCTGGCCCTTGGTGGAGGCCCAGACACCGTTGTGGGGATGTGCAGGGACATGCTAGGAACAGACCAGCTCCCATGTGGGCAGACAGGCACTGTGGGGAAACGCCACAGTGGGCAGGGTCCAGTCAGAGGGAAGAGGAGGAAATGAGTGACTAAGAAGAAATAAGGAAAAAGGCTTTGCAAACAACGGTGGGAAAGGACTGTGTCTATGCAAATATTACAGAGAAAGCAAAACTGGTAACGCATAATTCTTTTCCAGAACTCCTTACAAGGCTGAATTCCCCACAGAGGTAATAACTACACGTGTGTTTATGCACGTGCGAGTGCCACACGCATGGTTTTTCTGGCTGGGAAACAGAAACTTCGCTGGGGGCCACGTTTTAGCTAACAGCTGTAACCGTGAAGAAGCAATTAGTATATTCATGAGTGTTTATATTTACCTTTTCATTCCGAAAGCTGTGTATTTATTTTGCTAATAGAGTCAGGCTTTGATTTCAGGTTATTGATAGGCATTAATAGATGCCTAGATTTTACAAGTATGTTTAAATTTCACGTCTTGAATGCTGAGGAAATTCGGGCAGTCAGTGCTTTGAAAAATAACACTTTCAGTAAAGACCTGAGGCTTTACTAACAATTAACAAATACAGTCAAGGGTAAGCAGAAAATAAGTTCATTAGTATGTTAATTGTGGTCCTCAACTACCCATATTAGCTTCTCAAACATACTTTTAACAGATGTAGTATTTCAAATGTTTGGAAATCATCAAACAGAGATCTGTGAGAAAACACAAACCCGGCATTTTCTTTTTCTTTCTTTCTTTCTTTCTTTCTTTCTTTCTTTCTTTCTTTCTTTCTTCCTTCCTTTCTTTCTTTCTTTCTTTCCTGGAAAAGCCAGCTCTTTATCTTGCCAGCAAAATTCTCTTTTTAGTGATACAATAATTCCTAAAATTGATTCTTAAAATCCTCTTGAGTTTCTGAAACTTACAGCAGCAATGTGTATTTATTATCCAAAATCAATGCGACTGATAAAAAAATTGCAATAACTGGAGAGAATATAGTCTACTCTTTTTGAACTTTATGGCTACTTGATTTCACCCTCACAATTTGACATTTTAACAACTTGGAGAAATATAGATTATAGAGGCTTGGCCAAAGCAGCAAATGTTTTCTCAACTAATCCCCTGAGAATTAAGCTATTTAATTTTCATGTCTAGAAAAAAAGTGATAAATTACTTGGGATTATTCCTCAAAAGTGTAAACCCCTATGCAGACGGGTAGCAAAATGATTGTAACAGAGTAAATCTGAACTGCAAATATGAAAGGCTATTTGGACACTGACCTTCCTCACAGGTTAGGGAAGCCATATACAACTAAATGCCCGTTTCAAACGTTTGGTCAGAGGTAGGTCATGAATCAATTCACATCACAGCAAGATGAAATCTGATTTTAAAAATCAAATTATTCTAATGATTTGGTCAAAGGTTATTAGTTAGATACGTTGAATAGCTGTGTTAAATATTATTCAGCTCATGATAGGAAACAACTTTAATCTCTGTTTATTGTGTATGAACTATTGTAGCCAAAGACCAAAGGTATAAAAATCCCAAGGCCAAAAGCACCTCTAGTGAACAGGCATGGTAAGCTATTTCTTTAGTAGACTTGATAGCCAAATACAATAAAACTTGAATATCCATTTGCGTATTCACTTTACTTCATGCAGTGCTCTGGGCCAGAAGGGGAATTCTATGGCTGGAACAAAAGTCCAGTGTTTCGTAATTCCTGACAAAATGTACATCATGCACTACTGCCTTTAGTAAATCCACTCCAAATTTATATCATCTTTTTACTGCAATAAACTGTTTGTTTTTAAAAGAAACCCACCTAATTTCAGCTGTATTCATGGCTGAGTCTGAAAACAGGCTTCAAGACTCCATGCATGTGGACAGAGTCACATGTCCAATGCAGAAGTCCTCTCCATGTACATGAGCTGAAGCACCCTGCCACTTCTACTGCCAAGCTGGCCCATAAAATTTGTTGTTGCTTTAAAAATTATTCATACAGAATGTAAAACATCATTCACTTTAAGTTAATTATCTGCATAATCAAAATCATTTTATAATTCCAAGAACCCTCTCTCCTATTTTAAAAATGCTGAGAAGTCTGATGGTAGGTTTCACATTCACAGACTGTGACAGTAAGCTATGAACGTCCCTTTTTATCTCCTTCATAACATGCGGTCTGATAGCTTGTTGAATTCGTTAAGCCACTAGATTTCTTTCATTTTCCCACAATTAAGTTGTAAAATAATTGCTGTGATCATTAAGCATCCATATAATACTGTGTACTTTCAAAGTGTTTCACAATTATTTATTTTATCGAGTACCTTGTTCTGGAAATCAGCTTTTATCATGTCCTACGTTAGTCTAAGATCCACGTTCAACATGATCAGATTAACAGGTGGTATATCAATTATAGAGGCAAAGGTTGCTCTTTATTTAATATGTGTATCCGTTATTTATTTATGTCCTTTTGACCTTTGTGCAGTCTAAACATGTCTTTATGTTATTGCAATCCAGAAGAATCTTAGAGTAGACCGAGAGAAGTGCCATGCCACAAAGTCAGCTTGTGAAGCACCCTGATTAGGGCCTGAGAACTATTGCCACTCAGGACAGTCAACCTGCAGTATCTACCGCCTTAGATCCTTTCTGTTAGTACTGGCCAATTATCAAATTATGAAAGAAAGCTAAGTTACCGTAGATATGTTCTGTGCTGAATATCTACAGGGGAGATGTTGACATTCCCAGGTGACATATATATGTAAATGTCAGAACCTCTCCTTTTTTGGTCCAAAGGCATGTCCCCCTAATCCCTTCAGCAGAAAAAGGGAGGATTCAATGAATTCATTCTTATGATGGCTCATACTTAGGGAGCCTCCTTGGCCTTTGCTACCATATGGGTCTCTAAACTTGACTTGCTTCCTCTTAAGACTGACATCCATCAAACACCTCAACAGACTGAAGGCAGATATGGCCCTTCCCTTTTTTAGACCCTGCCTTTCCAGGTAAGTAAGAATGTAGCCACTGCAGGACCATATCTTGAAACTGTACTGTGAGGAATAAAGCAAGAATGCTATCTAATGTCATTGATCCCTCATACCACAATGGAAAGCCCTGATTGACATAGATGTTTGCAACAAGAGTGTCCCCTGAAAATGCTCTCTTCTTTCCGGATCGTCTTTTCAGTCCCACCTCCCGATGCCCAGTCAATTGTGGCTTTTTCCTTAAATCTATCAGCCCGCTTCCCCACCCTAATCCATCCCTTCAGAAATGCAACATCCCCTTTCTCCAACAAGAAGAAGAGACTCCACTCCTTCGTCCTTCTTGCATTCAGCCAAATTAAGCAGCACCTCCAGCCTTGGCTAAAACATCAGCAGGTCTCTTGTAGATGAGGGGCTTGGGAATTGGGAATGAACCCTCCTATCATGCCACCAGTCTTGCCGCCATAGAGAGCAGCAACTAATTTCTTTATTAGAAATGTCAAGTAGAAAGAGGTAAGCATACCTCACTAAGAAAAGCAACAATATTTTTCTTGGAAAAAGCACAGTCTGATGTCACATTAAGGTAAAAATATCTCTTCTATTAACCTGACTTTAGTCTTGTTCTTTTCAGTCAAATGAGTCTACATTCATAGTATAAAATACTTTCCCATCTCCATCATCCCCCAAATACTTTGTTAGGCCAAATAAATAAGTGGTTGGTAAGTAGGAGGACAGGAGTAGACAGAAAGGCATATCACTTTTCTTTTTGATTCTATATCTACGGGGTAACATTTTTTTCCTATTCTCAATTCAGGGTTTTGTTGGGGACAGTTTTCCTGGTCTCTGTGCATGATTGCTGACATGTAGGGCTATAATCCAAGGACAATCAGAGAATTCTTAGGTGCTTTGAAAAAAATCCTTATGCCAAATTAGAGTCCCCATTTAGAAGACTTCCAGAAACCCATGTATCTATAATTGGATTAATCTTTCTTGACCCCAGTGATTAATCCAGTGGTTTATTATCTATCTTTCTATCTATCTATTATCTATCATCTCTATCCCTCTCTTTCTCCTCTACTAACATTGCAAGCACAATGGATCATATAAGCCTGAACTGCCAGGGACCATCTTTCCAAAATAAGCCAAAAGTTTGCCTGGGAATGAAGCCAGCACAGATAAAAACACACATGAAAAATGAGGAGAGAGGGATAGAGAGACATACAGTTGATAATTGCTTGACTCTCTGGATTCAGCCACTGGGAAGCCACAGATATCCTTTTCTGCTATACCTAATCTGACTTTGAGTTCCACCACTTGAGAAACTTATTACTGAACAGGATTCTATCCACATATAAGAGTGACAAGCATGAAGTCCGTGCTTTCTGCTTTATCTGCATTTCCTTTCTTTCCTTTTTTCTTTAACACAATGACTATCTTTTACCTGTGTGATAAAAACAACTCATATATAAATTGATATATAATTATTATATATAATATGTAAAAATGATTGAGTAGAGCTGGGAAGTTTATAGAAACGAGTGACTCAGAAGAACAGCCCATCCTTCTGAATCCTTATTCTCATGATGGAAATGCAGCCACCTCCTGTGCCAGATTCTTCCACAACCCTTCTTGAATTTGATTGTTAGCAGCTGTGTGCTTACCTGCCTTATGTCTGCATAGCAGGATCCTAGGGCAGCAGCCAGGTCTTATTCAATGTTGCAATCCCAGAACCCATACCCAACACAAGTCATCACTTGTGGTTTTATTGACTCTATTACTTGAAGCAACTCAAAAAAATTTATAATCCAATGGGAAAAACAAGACATACATGGAGAAGGTCATGTGTACCTTTCAAAGAAACTTTGCCAAAACTGACAACTTTAGTACTTGCAAAAAATAGACAGAAGGAGAAAATCTAGTAAGAGGAATTACTCCCATTCCCTCCAGCACTGTGTCTAGAACAGTGCCACCCAATAGAAATATAATTTGAGCTACAAATGTGTGTTTAAGTGTTCCAGTAGCCATGTTTTAAAGTGAAAAGAAACAGGTAAAATTTCATAGTATATTGTATGTAACCCAATATCCCCAAAACATTATCATTTCAACATATATTTCATGAAATACATCTATCGTACATTCTGTATTTGTACTCAGCCTTTGAAACTGGGGTGTATATTTTACAAAGCATCTCAGGTCAAACCAGACCCATTTTAAGGACATAGTAGCCCATGGAGCTGGTGACACCAGAATATGTGTAGCTGAGTAACCTGTCCTTCCATGACCCAAAATGACTGCATCTGAGCAGTTTCTTGCAATCTGGAGGCCCACCTCCAAACACAGAGTTCCCTGCTGGATACCTGAAGTTAAAAGGTATGCAGCGATTTGCGGATACCATCTGCAGCTTCCAATGTCCCAGGGTGAAGGCACAAAAACAATTTGGTTTCAATGTTGAAACCACTATTTTCTTTGCCAAAGAACCCAGTCTTGCCAAACCACCAACAGTTCCTCACTCTTTACTGTCATTTTTTCAAAAGGAAATTCTAAGAAATATAAGCAAACAGGGAATCTATGAAGCCCAATGGAAATGAGAAATCAAAACTAGAAGGATATACCTTCAATGGTCCTTGAACATCTCATTCTAAAGCTGCCTAAAAACTAGACTTAGGAAGCCAAGTTCCTTTCAAACAGAGAAACGTGAGTTCATTGTCAAATGGAAGAATGCAGCTCTCTTGTCAGAAATCCCTTTCTTTTCACATAAGTGCCACAGGTTAAGAGCAAGATATGGGAGAAGCTTTCCTGGCCTCCCTATGTGATTGCTGACAGGTGGGGCTACATCCAAGGATAATCAGAGAAATCTTAGGTGCCTTAAGAAGATCGTCACGCCAAGGTTAGAGGCCCCATTTAGAAGATTTCCAGAGACCTGAGGCCATCATGAACGGTCTCAACTTTTTCCAAGCCAAGGAGGGGACAGCCCTGCCACCTGATTTCCTGCTGAGTGCACCACCACCACAGCCTGCAGAGAGGGAGACCTGCCACTGCCTCAGATAAGGCCTGGACCTTGTTCGGGTGAATAATCCCAAATCCAGGTATCTCTTTTAAGTAAGAGGAGGCTTTCATGAAGGGACCAGGTGCATAAATCCTATCATTAACTTATCACTCACCAGTGGAGTTAAACATGGCTCACCAAGAGGTGGGAGAAGAAGAGTGAAGGTGTGAGAACTTGAAACTGGTGTTTCCCATCCCAGAATGAGAGCTCTGGGTTCTGGAAAAAATCTGGAGAGCTCAGCTGCTCTCTCCCTCTGGCCACACGCAATACCATGTTTAAAGCATTTCCAGTCAATGAGAAAAATGTTATTATTATTATTATTATTATTATTTTTGGTGAAAACCTCTAAAGGAGATACTCCCTCACTAAATTAGTCCCTGATTCAGCAACTCTCCAGGAAAATCTCCTTAACTTGATGTAACTTAAATCCCCATCATGGATATTGACAGCCTCTTAATGCCTTTAACACGCAGTCACTGAGTTCCTCTTAAGTGCAAGGCCCACGTGGCAGTGATCTAAAGGAAAAGGAGGCAAGCTCTGGGCTCCACACACTAGCCATTCAGGGAGGAAGATAAGCTTCGTACATAAATAATCACAACCCGAGGTAGAAAGTGCTAAGTGCAATAAGATAATGAGCGGGGACAGGTTAGGGGACAGAACTCTTTGTCTCCAGGAAGAATGAAGGACAGCTGGCCTCCGTTCTCCTTGTTTGTCCCGGATAATCTCTTTTCCTCACTTTTTATTTGCTCTTTTACATCACCCCTCAAGGCTGCCAGTATTTGGAGACATATGGAAGACACCAGACAAGTTGGGAACATATCCTATCTGATCGTACAATGTTCTCCTTGGGGATGAGTGGGGCTACTAGACACTGGCCAGCTGCGCAGACCGCCACTCCACCTGTCCCAGAACTTTCTCTGTCCAATTTTGCGGCCCACCTGCCATATTAAATAGGGCAAAGAGCACAAGTGCTAAAGAGCGTATTTTTGAGCTAACTTGATATTAAATAATACCTCTCTCCTCTCTCACTGCCTTGTGTCTCCCTCTGATCTCATAGGAGCACCAAGGAGGCGTCTTTGCCACACAGGACAGTGATTCCTACTGACCTGGTAAGCTTGTCCTGCCTCCCTGCAGGGCGATAGCCTGTGAAAACAGAGAGACTTTGTTGTTTCTTATCCTTTTCTGTTTTTCTTGCTGCCAAAGCAGATGGCTCTTAATGGTAAAATTTGTTTTAGTCAGAAGAAAGCAGAAATACGGCTCTGAGAAGTTAAGAGACATATTCAAGTTCACACAACTACTAGTGATGAAATGGGGATTTGAACTCAAGGTTCCCGTAGCTTTTCTTTCCATTGTATAATGTTTCCTGTGCACCCATCAGCTCTCCCAGCCACGCTATGCGCTCCTACAGGATGGAGATCATGGCTGATGTATCATAGGAAATGAGAAATGTAATATTTGTTAAGTGGTTGTTTGACTACCCTGATATAGATCCCAGGAGATTAGTCTTTATATCATTTTATTTACCCTACTATGTCCCTTCCCCTTTGGCTGAGTGGGAGTGTGTGTGCGTCTGCACACACACAGGCACTTTCAGTGCGTGCTTTAACCTACCTGCAGAACAGAATCAAGCAGATACTGGAGGGGAGGAAGAGAAAAACAGAAAGGGGAGTACAAATGCTTGTTCAAGATACAAACCCAGAACGACAAGATGTCCTAAAGACATGAATGTTACTTTCTATTTCTGAAATCCTACTGTAGAACCAGAGAGTTTCATCAAGAAACAGCACACCCAACAGTCCACAGAGAAGGCCACCAGGTCTGCAGTCCACCCAGACCTGATCTAGACCCTCGGGATCAGAACAGACTGCGTACCCACAAGGGTGGGCCACAGAAATGAATGAAACGAAACCAGGGCCTGTTTAGGCTTCAGACCCAGGGTCAAAGTTCCCAAGGAGCAGGGAAGATCTGGTGTCCTTTATGGCTTTTAATTTTCAAGGGCAGGGCTGAAGTGCCTTAGGTGCCCAAAGTTGACATGAAAGCAAGGCTTCTTTCTTAAATAAAGCATTCAAGAAAAGGAAAAAATATCCCATGAACAGAAGAGCAGTGAACAATGGAGCTGGTAAAATTTACAGCTAATGCCAAACAATTGTTAACAAAATGGTGAAACTTCACTCATTTGTTTGAAAAGATGAGAGTTCCTGAAATTGAAAATGCGTAATATAAAATACCAGTACTCTGAAACTAAAACTTCCGATTATTTCAACAATTTCTGGGTATTGGAAAGGTGTGTTAAATTTCTGAGCTAGCCCAAGGAGAAGTCATACTTTTTTATCCTTGATTTGATATATATATATATATATATATATATATATATATATCTCAGATTCTAACTATAAAATATTAAAAATGGATGTATAACTTTGAATCACTATAGGAGGGAAAAGAAACAAAACATAATACAACACTGGGGTGGAATTCTGTGAAATAATGCATGCTAAACAATTTTTGTAAAAGCTGACCTGGTATTTTCACCTTCATTTGTAATAAGTTTGACACTATATACAGCTTTCATAATTTTTATGGGATTTTTAAATGTAAGATAAAGTATAATATTAGCCCTGGCTGGCATGGTTCCGTGAATTGAGTGCCAGCCTGCAAACCAAAGGGTTGCCAGTTTGATTCTTAGAACACATGCCTGGGTTGTAAACCAGGCCCCCAGTTGGGGGCATTCAAGAGGAAACCATAAGTGATGTTTTTCTTCCTTTCTTTTTCCTTCACTTCCCTTTTCTCTAAAAATAAAGTATTTTCATTTTTATTAACAAAATAAAGTATAATATTAAAAATGCTTTTAATAAAATAAGGAGAATGCCAAAAAGATTATTCCAAAGGGGTTTTGCTGCCTCTGGTTTAAGTTTTATCTGTTTGAAATGAGGGGCACGAATGTGCTGCTATGAAGACTGACAACAGGTGCCAGATTTCTTCACAGGAACAAGACACTAGCTCTTGGTTGGGAATCTGCCTAGATGAACAGTTAGGTGTAAACTGAGATTCTGAAGAGTTGCCCTGGTGCTTAGCATGGTAGTTAAATTCTCAGTATAAGAAACAACAAGACTCGGAGAGATGGAATTGCGACCTGAGAGAAGATGGAGAATAAAGAGGAAGATTATTACAGACAGCCTGCTGAGGAAAGTAGAGGATGAAGTTTCCAAGGACCAGAGATATTTGAGAACTGCTGTAATACATACTTAACTTTTATGATGCTCTAATTCAAACTTCTTTTAATTAAACAGCCCCACTGCCCTCAACTTCAGTGAATATCTGCTATACATACAGTCTTGGAATGTGGAGAAGAAGGACCAAGGCAGCATCTTGTGTGGTGACAGTGTGTGTAAAAGGGATAGCACACAGAGGTGACTAAGCCACCAACTGAACTAGTCAGCAGAAGCAGGCACCCAGGCCAGAAAAGGCCAGGGGAAATGGGGATGAGTGTCCCCTTGATTCCCTAACACATCCAGAAGGACTGCCTTTCATTGGACATGGAACAAAGGATTTGAGCCAAATCTCAAAGGGCATGTTAACCAGGAATGACATTTTGAATACAAAATGTATATTCTGTCAGGAAAACTGAAGGTCAAAATACAGATACTAGAGATTTTCTATAATAATATCAAAATTATAATGTTATCAGATAAAATGTAATGCTTCAAAACAGTTTTTAACTAAAAAAAAAAAAAAAAAATTAGAAGCCCTGGCTGGCAGCTTAATGGATAAGATGCCCTCCTGTAAACCCGAAGGTTGCTGGTTCAATTCCCAGCCAGGGACATAATGAAGTTTCAAGCCAGGTCTCTAGCCAGGTATGTAGCTGGAGGCAGATGAAAGGCAACCATACATTGATGTCTCTCTCCCTCTCTGCCTCTCTCCCTTCCCCTCTCTTTGAAAGTAATAAATAAAATCTTAAAAAAAAAAAAAAAAAGTTCTGGCTGTTGGCACAGTGGATAAGGCACCGGCCTTCAAACCCAAAGGTTGCTGGTTCGATTCCCCAGTCAGGGCACATAACCAGGTTGCAAGCCAGGTCTCCAGCCAGGTCCGCAGCTAGAGGCAGGTGAAAGGCAACCATACATTGATGTGTCTCTGCCTCTCTGCCTCTATCCCTTCCCCTCTCTGAAAATAAGAAATAAAATCTTTAATAAAGAAAAAGAAATTAGAAAAAAATATTTATATGAGTTTAGCTAACAAAACAAATTTATAAAGAAAGGTAAAGAATTACAGAATTCTAGATACCTATAAAATACTGAGTCCTCGTCCAGAAAAGTAAGAGGATAATAATGCTTTAAAAGTTTATCTTACAAAAAAAAGTTTATATTACAATATGAAATCAAAGATCTTAATAACTAACAGGTAAAATATCATCCTGTATTGGAAGTAGATTTAAAACAAGCATTGTAAATCTAAAAACATAGTTGATAGCAACTTAAAAGATTGGATGAAAAGGAAACAGAAAATCATGTAAGGGTAACACCTGATAATTTTGATACTTCCTGGTAAAGGAAATGAGTGAGTCAAAAGAATTGGAATTTCTGGTTGGCGAGAGAGCAAGGCTAAAGGTGATTCAAACAGTAAAAATGGAAAAGAAAACATTGAGAAATCTCCTGTACAATAAATTCTGAAATCAGAGGTCTTCTAGTGGGCCTCCGGCTACGATGCGATAAAAAGAAACCAGAAAAAAGAAGAAGAAGAAAACAATAAGAAGAGTGCTTCCTTATCATTCCGGTAACCATTAGCGAGCACTTTAGATTCCACATCCTGCCAGGTGCGCAACAGGCTGTCCGTCATGGCCGAAGGCGGGAAATTCTTCCACTTCCATAAACCGAAAATCCGAAGAATCTCCTTCTACATCAGTATGTAATAGGTCAAATAGGGAACAAGGGTTGACTTGCTCGCTGTATGAATTCCTTTTGACCTTTTAGACCGAGAAGGCTGACCAGGTTCGTTTCTCCGAACCGAGAACTAACACCTTGACAGCAGGGTGGTCGGGTTCCTGCGTGTTTGCCTCCCACACCCTGAACCCCGACCGCCTGCTTCCAACGCACGGAACCAGCTGTGCGCAGCCGCTGCCTTCCTCTTCCCCCTGCCTCAAATTCCGTGTGGAGCATACCCTGTAGAGTCAACAAATACTAAAAAATCGCTTTCGAGTCTTCTGAAGGTTTTAAATAATCATTTCCCCCCACTGAAGATCAGAAAATCAATCAGAGACACGTGCTTGCCAATGACATTTCAATGACAAAAATACCGAGAACGAAACCCCAAGTTCTCCCCTCCTCCTCCCGGTGCGGGTAGGCCGACAATATCTAGCAAGCTTGAGGGAGGGGTCCAAAGGCCATTTGCTTGTTTTGAGTCATGCTCAGAGATCCCCACTCAGGCCGTCGGCTTTCCGGGGCTCGATAAGGATCGTCCTTATCTGTGTACTAAGGATGTTTGACCGGTGACCTCTATCTAATGCGGCTTTTCGCCTCCGGCCTTCAGGAACTGCCTTACTGGAAGCACGCAGCAGCATTTGCCCTAAGACACATTTCTCCCCTCCCTATTTCCAAACAGAAGCCGGAGAGGAGTGAGGTGGGGGTGCGCAGCGCCCAGGAGAAGCCGAAAGTCGAAGACGGAGCCTCAAGCCCAGTTCCGAATCTAGGCTTCCCTGCATCTTCCCTCGTCCCTAGCTCTTCTCTCTGAACCGGCATTTTTCACATCCGATTTTCTCCCCGTCTTGCTCCTTCCTATCCGTTGATTTATGGCTCCACCAGAGGCCTGGAACAGGCCAAGGCCAGGTTTGTTGAAAGAGAAATGGCTTCCCTTAGAGGTACAATAAAGAATGGTTGGCTTCTGGGCATTCCAGGCCCAGGGAACGATCCCCGCCGGAAAAGAAACACCTTCTCGCTTGCCCAGACCCCTTTCCAAAGTGCCTAAGAGATGATCCTAAGTTCACCACTTAGCGATCCGTGCCCAGGAGCAGTTCCAAAGTTCTGTCCTTAAAGGCTAGGAACTTCTCAGAAACCTTTCCCTGCACCCCTGCAATGAGAAAATAACCCATGTCCCTTGCTGTGAACAGCGAGAAAGGGAAAGAGATCACAACACAAGCCACCTACTCTTATTTCTAGTACTAGGCTGTGACTTTACACTCTGGTTAGAGGAAACGTGAAGGTTCACGCAGATGAAATGCTTCTGGTATTGGCGGAACTCAGTTGCCATGTTTACAACTACCTTCTGCCATCAAAACATCTATTAAAGGCCCATTAACCAAGAGTTAGGCACTGAGGATTAACTAGAAATATTCCAAATTAGCTTTGTGACTCACAGTCACAAGCTCTAAGGCTTGAAAATGACAGGACTGTGGGCGATGCTAGAAGTGATACTGTTTTTAAAATCACTGAGTCAATGTTGAACAATACTATAATGCCACCCTATTGAGTAGCAATGAAATCATTCCCTAAGACCATTAATTTATCGCAGTGGACACCTGTTAGCCTCTTTTAAAACGCTGTACTGAAATGGAGATAAGAACATTGCTAACTACATAACTCTTTTCTGGGAGGGAGGGTCTTTGGAATTTAGCCTCCTAATTCTGACCTGTTTTCTGCCATCTCTACCAAAAAGCTATAGGAAGTTCACCTCTTATTATACATTATAAATTGGCTGGAGTTTCATACTTGGGAACATTTTACCATTTATATCACGCATTGGTATACATTTGGTGTTCTGCTTTGTGAACATTATAAAATAATATTTAAAGACACAGGGGTGTCAGCAAAAAAGATAAGTTTGTTTCTCTAAGCTATATCAGATGTTCTATAATCATGACCATTTCCTTTCAAAATGGAATGCAATAATTGCCTTTCAAGAATGCTAAAGCCAGATGTCATTCTTAACTGTCAATCTGCTGTGCAATCTCTCTCCATTTAGTAAAACTTTATCTCCAATCGGAGAGAATTTTAAGGTTTGCTATGACAGCAAAATAAAGATCCAAAACTTCTCCAAGAACTCCAAAGAACCTTCTTCACCAAACTAATCAAACCATATTGTGGGCTTAACTTTTTATATTGTACCTTTAGACTAAAGAACTACAAGAGGGTTTCATTTGGTTTTTGCCAGTTTGTATTAGGCTTTTGATGTATGATTTTCTGCTTCTTTTAATAAAATCATGTAAGAAATATTTGCAATGAAGTAAGTGTTTCATCATGCTTTTGTTTTTTAAAATCTTAAAGATTTTACTCCAGGACTCCCATTATTCATAGCCTTGTAGTAAATTACTACAATCAGACCACATAGGGAGAAAAGTTAACTCCTGATTACAAAAGGAATTCATCCAAGAGGTCAAGTATTAATCAATGTTACTTAACATCCCACTTTCCTTGTTAGAATGCGTATTCCCATCAGGCCATGTTAAAACCACATTTTCATCAGTCACTCCTTTACTATTTGGCTTCTGCTGAAATCTAGGGTCCCCTATTGTTAATATGAATGGCTAACCTTACACCCATCTCCCTGTTGGCTTTATCTAGCTATTATAATTTGCCATTGTCAAGCCATTAGTCCCTGGCTTTGGTCTTATTTTTCCTGCAGGTGTCAAAAATGCAAAACCACAATTTACAAAACACAAGATGACAGGATCCCATTTGCACTGGTTTTGAAATGCCAGAAAGGAACTTTATTTACAATATCATAACCTCCTCTCCAAACTCCTTTGCATGAGTTCCAGGGTGGTCTAAAAAGTTGATTCAAAAAATAAATGCCACCACAGCAACTTACAATTCCTAAAGCCAAACATCCAGATGTGTCAATAATCTGTGTAAATTAGAAACAGATGTAAGCTCTTGTTGAAAAATAAATATAATAGAATTATTTCCTTTTGCCTCCTTATGCTTTCACACACTTGAATTTATTTCTTCCACCTTTTATTTTTAAGTTGGTTCATATTTAAAAAACAGAATCATTTCTATTTTTCACATAGGGAGTGTAATTATATACCAAGTTCTCTAGGGGGAAAAAAAAAACCAGTCAATTTTGTGCCTTGTTTCATGCCCAGTGGAGGGAATCCAAGCAAAAAGGCTTTCTGGAGCCGGTTGACAATCCAGCCAAATCTTCTGGGATATATCCTGGATTACTATGGCCATGTAAAGGAGATGCCATCATGAAACCCACTCTTTGTTCCCATGAGGTTAATCCAGTTAGAAAACAAAATCAACATTTATTTTCTTTTTTTAAAAAAGATATTATTCATTATTTTTAGAGAGAAGGGCAGGGAGGGAGGAAGAAAGGGAGAGAAACATCCATGTATGGTTGCCTTTCACGTGCCTTCAGCTACAGACCTGGCTGGAGACCTGGCTTGCAACCTGGTTGTGTGCCCTGACTAGGAATCGAACCTACAATCTTTGGGTTTGCAGACCTGCACCTTATCCACTGAGCCACCAGCCAGGGGCAAAAATCAACATTTCAGACATGGTAGAACTACATTATTGACAACTTCCAAACTTACCTTCATTTGAGGTAGTTATACTAGTTTATTAAAGTTAAGTTTTTTGTTGTTTTAAGGTTGTTTTTTTTTTTTTGTTTTTTTTTAAGAGTGAACTTGCTACTTAAATTCCATAAGTATATATTGAGTGGGGTGAAATATGGAGTTTTGGGACAGTTAAAGATGGACAGAGGGTTGCAAGATAGTTATCAGAGGTTTGCATTTCTTTGGCATATAAATACTACAACCAACTAACTGCACAAAGGTTGTTATTACACCATTGACATCAATTAGAAAAGTTCCTGTGATCACAGAGCTCTATTCTGAACCCCTGGGGTCATTTTGCCTCTATCATATGACATCCAGTGAGGCCAAGTCAGCTACTTAGAAGCTCACAGAAAAATAAGTTTGAGCAAAATGAGTCACATCCACATACACCTTCTCAGACTCAAACACCACTCAGAATAATAATTGTTATTATCATTATAAAACAGCCTTCTTGAAGGAAAGATAGCCCTAGAGAAGTATGTGGTAAGGCCATATCAATATCCAATTCTTCAGTGATCTCCTAATTTTCTATAATTGTTTGCCTCAGCTACTCAGCCACACGTAGGCACAGTGACATTTTGTAGTATTGATTATGTCATGTCCAGGCTAAACTGCCTTAAACAAAAATGCAACATTTCCCTTCTGAAAAACTTGGCCCTTGCTAAAATAATAAAATCAGCATGGTTTGCCTTCAGTGCAGTTAATCTACTGCTTTCCTTCCCACTTCACTATGTCAGTCACAACAAGACCTACCCAATGACCATTCCCCCTATTTTTTTATTATCAGAAATATTATGAGAGATAAGTGCCCAGTTCAGAAAACTACCTTTCTTAGGCCCTTTGCAGATAGGCTTATTACTAAGTAAAGTTTCAGGGAAACGTCTTTAAAGGAGACTGTCTGGACAAGCAGATTCTCTTTGCTCATTCCTTTTCTCTGTCTGAGTCATGGTTGTAATTGCTGCAGCTTCAACTATTTTGTAAGCTGAAGGATGAGAGTAGATAACTTGGTCCCTGATGATGTCAGGGAGCTTCCTTATACCAGACCAGCCTGCCTACCTCTAGATTTGTGATTAAAGGAGATAAGGTAAATGTCCTCATCTCCTCGATGACACCATTCCACAGTCCTTCTTAGTAGCTGCCGAATGTGATATTTTACACATTCCCTGAGAAGTTTCCACCCTCTGCCTGGGTTCCATGCATTCAGGCATTCACTAAGAATCTATCATACACTTTGACCTTTCAGGAAATTATGTCTCCTCCATGTCTCAGGTCTTGTCTCTGTCAAACTCTTCTCTAATGGAAAAAGAGAAGAAAGAAAGAAATTGTTTTTACCTCCCCAAGATGACTTGATGCTTGCACTATTTTGTATTTATCTTGGAATGTACTTACAAGCCACCTCCTTTTCAAAAGATTTACATAAGGCAGTTTATCACCTAACTAATCTGATTACTTAATATGGGTTGTTGGACTGATAGAAGAGGCCATGGGAGAAAATAAATAAAAATTAAAAATATGGAGACAGTTGTTTCACACCAATGATAGCTAAAGGGTTATAAATAGAATGTATCCTATCCAAGTACCTTTATAAAAACAAGTGATATTTTAGACTTAAAAAAGAAAAGAAAAGAAAACATTTGATGACAATGATTTAGGTACAGTGCGATTGAATAAGCCCAGCAAATTCAAGAAATGGTTGATTTCGTCAGGGGTCAAAATGCAACAAATTAAAAGTTTAGACTCATTTTCCAAAACATGACTTTCTTCTTTAGAAAACCCATTCCCTGCTGAAGTGGCTTCTTCATTGTCCCTGTTTATTGTCATGACACTATCAACAAGTCAGATGAAAGGCACTTACAAACATGTGCAATTGTATGGGCTAAGCCACAGCTGCTCCTAAGCTGTTCGTACTGACCCCATCTGGAAGGCTGGCTACTGAAGCAGTGCTCGTTCCCAAACTATTATCCTACTGTCTTCTTTTCAGAGACAGTTTACGCCTGTCTTTTGCACACCTCATCCTGCTGAGAAGGGCACACAAGGGTTGGTTTTATACAATCCTTCTTCTCAGAGCTGTTTTCCATTTTTCCCCCTGGCCTGATTAAAGCCAAAGTGAGGACTGGGCTCCGAACGTTACTTTGGAATTCCCTCACAACTCTGAGTTTTTGTCTTTAACAATCCACACATTCACCCTCCTGATGCTTCTTCCGCTGGGAAATGACAATCCATGGAGGAAATGGAGGCTTAGAGAAGGGAGTTAGAGAAAGGAAGAAAAATCACTGTGCTTAAAAATCAAATTTGTTACTACTGAGTTAGAAGGATTTCTTTTTCATCCTGCTCCGCCTCTCTGCTGTCATTTTATAAGACATATGAGGAAATGACATTATGCTTAGGAAAGTCTGGGCATTTCTGATCCACCACTCTGTTGATGTTGTATCTTTAGTTTCTCTTCTAGAACATTTGCCTAAAATAGGTGTGCTCTGATGTTTTGAGATGTGATCATGTATCAAAAGAACCATTAGTGGTAATCATCAATGTTATTTCCATTTTAATTCAAATGACTTTATCACAAATTTATGAGTCATGGACCATACACAACATCTCCACCTTTGCCATATAAGAGGTTTTTTTTTTTTTAAATTTCATAACTTGAGGTTTATTTCTTTTTCTTTTTAATAATAGACTTTATTGTTTAGAGCAGAAAAATTTTCACAGCAAAATTAAACCAAAGTACAGAGATTTCCCATATACCTCCCATCCCCAAAAATGCATAGCCTCCCCCATTATCAACATCTACTACCAGAAAGGCACATGTATTACAACTGATGAGCCTATAGTGAAAAGTCATTACTACCTAGAGTCCATAATCTACCTTAGGTTTCGCTGTTGATGCTGTACATTCCATGGATTTGAAAAAAATTAAGAGAGCATTTTATCGATGACTCTGATCTCTATCTTTCCCCAGGTCACTCTCTCCGGAGATCTATGTGTACCAAGAAATGACTTACCACAATGATAAAGTGAACAATTTCTGGAGCCAGGCTGCTTAGACTTGAATCCTAGTCCCTCTGTTAACTAATAATGTGACTTTGCATAAATTACCTAATCTCCCCACCTCAATTTCTTCATCTGTAAACTGAGAACAAAACCATATTTTATGAATACTATGAAGGACAATTTTAACATCTTTGATATCAGGATGTGTCTTACAATTAATGGCACCTTAAATTTGATGAAAATCACTAGCAATAGCTATTACACTGGCTGTGAGGATTAAATCTGTTACATACAATTTACACTATTTCACATGTACTGAGCTTTGAATAAATGCTAACCAATGAATTAATGGATATATCCTTTCCGATTTGTAGGCATTTCGACACATGTTCCCTTCAGATGTGCTTTTTCCTTTCCTTATATTCCAGTAACACAAGCCAGAAATATGGAAATCATCACTGATTTATTCTTCTTAATGCTCCTCATCCAATCACTTAAGTTCTCTTAATGTTAGCATAAATACCCCTTACCTCTCCTCTTCTTTTTTTTTCCTTCTTTCAGTTTCTGTAGTATTTTATATTTTTATTTGTTTTTTAATATATTTTATTGATTTCACTATTACAGTTGCCCCAATTTTTCCCCCTTTGCACCGGCCACTCCACTCATCTCCTGGGCCTGGAACAAGACTGCCTCCAGTCACAGTGTAGCTTGATCTTTAAAGTCATCTTTCTAACGTGGAAGCCAGATCATAGCCCTCCCTGTTTTCAGTTTTTCAGTGGCTCCCACCACCTACAGGATGGAGTCCATACTGTTCGACATGCACTGAAGTCCTCACCCAGGAAGCTGGCTTCCAGGTTTTGATCAGCCTCCCCTTCTGCCACAATCCCTCCTGAAGCTCCAATTTGCCACCCCCTGAACCCTTGTACTGATTAATCTCTGAGCTCTTCCCTGGGCCTGCAACTGTCTTTTCCCTTTAATTTACTTGAGACTCTGAAAGCTGTGATGATCTTCCCCTGTTCCCCCTGCCTCCTACAGATTTACATACATCCTTCTCTGTGGTCCCACAACACCTTGTTTCTTTTCTCTAATTCTTCACCCATTTATCTCCCCAAGTTGACAGTAAGTTAAGATCATATTTCTTTATCTCTAATACTTAGCCTTTTCCTGTCTCATAGTAGATCATCAATACCTGATTGTCAAATGAAGGGAGGAATAAATGTAACAACATGTATGGCATTGTATATGACAATATATTGGAAAAAAAACAAAAATCGAGAATAATATAAGAAACATCCAGTTAAATCTTTCTCATTAGTTGCAAAGATCTGCTCCTTTTTACACAACATGCTTTCTCATTTCCTTTTCCTAGAAAGAGCCATCTCTGGTAAACATGTACTAATGTCCTCAGGCAAAGGTACTGATCCTCCTTTTCCAAATATTGACACCAATACTCTGTGGTCACCTGATAAATGGTTATTGTTCTTATTTCTATTGCAAGACTGCCCCTGTTTTTATTGAAAAGGAGACAAACTACCAGTGCTGTTAAAAATAAAATTTGCATGTAGTTTTAATAAAACAATGAGAAATGTGGACAAGCACCAAAATCAAGTGCATTCCCTGATCTACATTGCTTCTCAAATGCCTGGCACTGGCTATGAAAGGCACATAGCAGAGAGACACTGGGCCAATCCCATCTGACCCCCATGTGTATCAACCAGTAAAATCCCAGGATAATATGACAAATCAGTGTACCAAGGAAGTTCATTTATTAGTTACACTTAGGAATTATTTTGTGTCATGGAAGAAATACAAAGTACAGTGAATTTTTGGCACCTCTTTTACCTGGATTTTGCCACAATTCATTTCAATGAAAAGATTGGTGCAAGAATGTACCATCAACACACTGCACCAAAGACTCCATCAAAGGCTCAATTAGCATTTATGGCAAATGGCCATTAAAGCAAGTGCCAAAGGGTTCAAGTTACTTGCACAGGCCAAGAACCCTTATGCATCAGTAGAAAATCATGACAGGAAATTAAATCCAGCCTTTAAAAAGTGGCAAATGCAGAGTATACCCTGGTTGGTTTAGATGGGGAAGAAAAGATTACAACTAACACATCTTGCCAACTGGGTCTTATCAGACCTTCACTCTGTGTATCTACAGGGTGGGGCAAAAGTAAGTTTACAGTTGTGAGTATGCGAAACATAGTTTATTCTTATATTATTATTTTATTATCTATGAACCTACTTTTTATCGTGCCCCACCCTGTGTTCTTTTCATTGAGAGCAGGGCAATGACTGGTAGAGAATGGAAGTGATGGGGCACGATGGTTCTTAGGAAAAGAAGAGTGGATATATAGATCCATATAGTAACCATCTGAAATGTAATGCTATCTCTCTTTTGGCAATGCTCTCTTTTCAAACTGTGTCTCATCGCAGGCTCCCACACCAAGGGAGAGATAACTAAATGAGAACCTGACTATGGTGTCATCTTCTAGGTCCATGCCTCAAACCTGCACTCTCAGCAAAGCAATGCTCTGACCAAGTCCCTTCGGCAGCTTCAACACTAAATGTTGCCACTCATTGGAGAGAATCCACCTTCTACCAAATCCATTCTACAGTATGTTGTACCATATTTTATTGTACTGTAAGTTGCACTGATCATATTAGAGAAACAATATTGCATTTATACTCAATGCAATGTTCACCAAATGGAGGAAAAAGATGTCCCCTAAAAAAGATGTTGAACCAGATTCTTACAGCCACTTTGTTACTTCCTGGAACATTACTAAGGCTCACCAATGTTTCCCATTCCCTTCCCATTGCTAGACATATAGGAGAAAGACTCCTGGTGAAATTGATCATGGCCATTTGACTTACTTGGATCAATGAAGTGTAAGTGAAAGTGATGTGCATCACTCTGAACAGAAGGGTCTACTTCCCAGCCACACTGATCACACACACAAATAGTGAGATACAGGGGCCCCAAGATCAAAGAGGATTGAAGGTTGGACCACCATATGACAAGTCACCTGAATCAGTGTGACAAGAAAATTTTGTATTGTTTATCATGATAGCATAATGTAGATAATACAACTACAATACAAACAACTATGTAGATAATACAACTTTGGATCTTAAAAAGCAAATTCTTTTTCTATAATCTTTCTGTTGGTCATCAAGAAAATGCTAAAGCTTTCAAGATTATCCATCTCCCAGAGAGAAGCTTATATCTCTTCTATCTAACAAAAAATCAGACTAGTGTTTCCATTAAAATTGAGTTGCCAGAATATATCAAAATCCCTGCCATAGATCATAATTTTCACACTAATTAAAGTTTTATATATTGTGATGAGAAAATTGAGTTGTTGCCGAGTGATTGCAATCATGAAGCAAGTTTAAGGTTATAATTAATTTAAATCACAGTACTTTCGCAACATTATCAATTTGGCTTCTGAACAATAAAAACCAAAACTATAAGCGTTTATGCAAAAAATGCATGGGGGTAATTACTTAACAAATTATTTAATATCCATCATAATATTCTAAGAATATGAAGAAAATATTTTGGATCTATAAATATTAAAAGGGGGATATCTTAATACTTCGTGTGCCCCTGTGGCTCTAAATAAAATCAAGGCATCTGAAAATAGTTGTAAGAGATCATTACATTTTAGGCTTCTGGGTAATCATTTTTTCATAATATTCCTCTTTATCTTTGACAGTTCTGAAAATAAGCAGATAATGAGGTGAATCCATCTCCAGTGTAATCCAAAGGCTACACAAAAAAAGGATTTTATGGTGATTCATTCAAATAGTGTTTATTGAGAATTTTCTACATGTTCAATCAGGTTTACTCTGGAGATACATGGGTAAAAAAGAGAGATGTGGTCCCTGCCCTCCTCAAACTTATAACCTAGCAACCTCTGCTTCCGAGTGTATATACTGTTATTTTCTCTCCATGTTTCGAGTTGTGAAAATAACATTGCCACATATCTTACTAGTAATACATTGAATAGTAGACCTTAATGTATCTGGAAATTTTAGTTACCTAGAACACAGATTCAAATCAGGAAGGCACTAATAGGAGTCTGAGAATTCAAACTTATTTCACACACATACACATACACACACACACAAATAGCTAAAAGTTACAGAGTACTTATTTTATGTTATTCATTTTACTAAGTGCTTTATAAAAAATACTTTATCATAAAACCCCATGATTGGATACTAATACTAGTATTGTCCCCACTTTATAGATGAGGACATTGAAACTCAAAGACATTAAAGAACTTGCTTAGGATATAAGAGCTGAGGAGCCAGGATTTGAATCCAGTCCTGTTCAAATCCAGAGCTCAACATCTTTACCATACAACATTTTGCAGACTGGGCACTAAAACTCTTGGTTTCAACTGATAGAACACTCTTTGGGGCTTTGTTATAGTCACCATTGCTGTGAAACAAACCACTCCAGATTCTGTGCTTCTCAAATTCGGGGAGGACACAGTAAGAACTATTTGTCTCTGTTCACTCCATGATATCCGAGCCCTCAGCTGGGAGGAGTCAATGGCTGAGAGAGAGGGATTTTGGGGGAAGAATTCAGCAGATGAAGGTTGGAGTCATCTGGGGCTGCTTTTACTCCTGTGCATGAGGTTGATGTTTATCAACTAGAATCTCAGCAGGAGCTGGTGGCTGTACTACCTTCCTGTGGCCTCACTGTGTGTCTCCGGCTTTATTAAAACATGGAAATCAGATATCTTACATGATGACTCAGGACTCCTTGGAAAGACAATGCATGAGCTACATTGCCTTGTCTGGCTTAAGTTTCGAAGACATAGAGTGTCACTTCTGACATACTCATCATCCACCTGCCCAGATGTTGACCCCCATCTCCCAAACAGGGTCAAGGTCATGGTGTAGAAGGGACTGTGGTACAGAAGATTGTTGGCAGTCATTTTGGGGAATGCAATCTGTCACAAGCTGTCACCTGAAGTTCAATTGCTCCTGTGCTCTATCCAACCCACCATGGGAATATCCAAACATATCCCAAGTAGAGAGAATGGAATAAACATAATGTAAACATTGCTCAGCTTTAGTAATGACCAACAATTTGTCAATTCAAACAATAAATGTCAAGCATAGTTAACAGGAATGTCAGTTTTACAATTAGATAGAAATAAAACAAGGATGGACAGCAAATAAGAAAAACTCAGTAACTACAGCCTGTGGGGCATTTATCTCAGGGTTCATATCTCCATAAAGCTCAATAACCATATGAGCATCCTGTATTCTTGCACTGAAAAAAACAAACAAACAAACAAAAACAAAAACAGAATTGTCTAATAATGATTCTACTCATTATTGATGAGGTTAAACTCTATATGGCATATTCCATAAAGGAATGCTGAAACGAGTATAACCGATTTTATAAAGATTTGTGTTTGAAAATGGATACCCACCTTTAGGAAGGTAATCATAATTCTCTCTCATGGAACAACTCATTTCTCACTACTCATTTCTGAATTATTACTGCTCACATAGAAAAGATACAGTCCTGGATGCTTCTGGGAGGTTTTTTGGGATTTTTTTTTTTAATAGGAAAAAAGGGAAAAAATAAAACCCACCACAGGTTGCATTCTCAAGCTAATGCCCAAATTCCACCCACCATTGCCAAGCTGGCACATATGGCTCATTTAAGTAGCTATGTGCCAGTGCGTGCGCACATTTGCAGACAAGCACCTGTTCTGAATATTTACTTTTGATCCTTATCTCCTAAAACTATTTTTTAAAAGTCCAGTGACCCTGAATTCCAAAACCAGCAAAAACTCAATGGAATAACTGGAGACTGTTCCAACATGCATATACTATTCACCATAAGGAAGACCAGTGGTCATCTCTCATGGATTTTCCTCCAGAAAATTTGCCTGCCTTAAAATAATCTGCTGAGATGCATGCAAAATGTCAGTTTCCATTTCTTGAGCACACACCAGTTGACAGCTGAAAAGAGTCAAAGCAGGTAAAAAGTCTGGACAAATCATGTGAAGCATTGACACTTAAGCTTATCAAGAAAGGACCTCTAATATCATGTGATCATTAACTTTAAAAGAGACATTCGGTGGCATTTTTAAACTTGCTGCTAATCTTTTTTAACCTCTGAATACTGTAAAGAATATCTAAAAACCAGTAGCTTTTCCCATGGTTCCTGTCCATCCACAACTTTAATTTTTAATTCTCTCAGTGATATTTAGAAAATGTTTCTCATTGAGCAATGGAAAATCTGAGCTATTTTAAAACAACATCACTGAACAGAACAGTTCTTGAATAAGCTGCCACACAGAATTCTTTAGACCAGAGATAACTGATTGGATCTGGAAAAGCCTGGAATCAAGCACAGGGACATGTGGCAAAACAAACACAACAGGAGTGACATTGGTCTCTGGGTATTTAAGAAAAGTCCCATGAATTTTAAAAAATCTCTCTCTCCCTCCACCTCCATCCAAGTCTCTAAGCTTTATGGTTTATTTGCTTTCTTATTAAACATCTGTACTGTAAGAGAGTAATTGTTTCTTTGTGTTAGTTGCTAGAGCATGTAGATGTGAGTGGCTGTGGGCTACTGTGTTGCTGCTGATGAAAAAATGATCAGCCCTGGCTGGTGTGGCTCAGTGGATTAAGTGCCAGCCTGTGAATCAAATTGGTTCAATTCCCAATCAAGGCACATGCCTGGGTTGCAGGCTGGGTCCCCATAGAGGAGTGTGTGAGAGGCAACCACATTGGTGTTTTTCTCCCTCTCTTTCTCTTTCTCTTCCTCCTCTCTCTAAAAATAAATAAATAAAACCTTTCAAAAATAATGAATGAATGAATGATTAATAATTAAATAAGAGACTGGAGTGGAGGCAATAGGCTTTGTGCAAAAGACCCAGAATGTGTAGAAACCTGGCAGCCAGAAAAAAATCTGGACATGGTAGAAAAGGTAAAATAGGGGAGAAAAGAAAGAAAAGAAAAGGAAGTCATTATTAAATTCATTTGTGAGAAAAAGTTGTAGTGTTTTCATCACTTAACAAGTATACCTCAAGACACAAGCTTTTGCTCTATGCTTTATGCAAAAGTGCAGGTTTTCTTTCAACCATAAGCAGCAATTGCCATCAAATAATTGACATATTTTGTTAGTGTTGGGAATCAGAAACTTAGCTTCTACATATGTTTTTGGTTGCTAAATCCACAGCCATTCATGAGCAGAGTGGCACATTACATCTTATTAAAATTAAAGATCTTCTGAAAAGAGAAAAGTTTCATGTTTTTACTAAAGAATAGAAAATGAGCATGAAAAACGAGACAAACTGTAAGTTAAAGTAAGATGATAGAAACAAGTCAAACTATAGCCAACATCACAACAAATATAAATGAACTGGACTATCAAGTTGAAAGACAAAGATGGTCTGATTGCTTCTTTTTTTAAAGATTTGACTTATTATTACTTATTATTTTTAGAGAGAGGGGAATGGAGATAGGCAGAGAGGGAGAGAAACATCAACGTATGGTTGCCTTTCACCTGCCTCCAGCTACGGACCTGGCTGGAGACCTGACTTGCAACCTTGTTATGTGCCCTGGCTGGGAATCGAACCAGTGATCTTTGGGTTCACGGACTGGTGTCTATCCACTGAGGCACCAGATAGGGCTGATTGCTTCTTTTTTTAAAGATATTCTTCACAAGAGACACTCTATAAAATATACATATATGAAAAGGTCAAAAGTAAAAGAAAGTAGACAAACACTAATCAAAATGACAACAACAGCAACAACAAAGGTCATAAAATTAATGTAATGTAAAATAGACTTTAGAGAAGAAAGCATTATTAAAGATAAAGCAGGCCTTTATTGCATGATAAGTTTTCAAAACATAAATTAGCCAGTATGGCATAAAAATTCTATATTTGTATGCACCTAATAAAATGACTTGGAAATTTATAAAACAAAAATTAATAAGCTACAAAAATTAACATATTCATACTTGTCTCATTTATTGACAAATCAAACAGATGAAAATTTTAAAAGAAATACAGTATACTTCAACAACAACAAAATCAATGTGCTTGAACTAATAAACACATCTAGAACTCTGGACCAACGATTAGCAAATAAATATTTTTCTTCAACACAAATATATCAACTTAATAGACAACTACCTTCCCCTACTAACAGATTTCCAGCAAGAGCTCCATCATCCACAGAGTCTGGGAAATAGCAATTAATGACAGACAGTGTCATGTGTCCCTGAAACACAATGGGAACCTGAAGTCACACTTCAAAGATTTCTTGCTTGCACTTACTTTGGGAAAGAAGGAAAAAGAGGGAAAACTAAGGAGGATTTTTAAAAAGAAATGAGCAAACAATGTGAATGGGTAGAGAACAGGAAAAATTCTTTTTCTTTGATCTTTAACTGAACTACCATCAATCTCTACCACAGTCAACCATGTGTAGCCATCCAGTTTATAATTTTGGAGCTAGTAAAAATGTAATGAATTGTATGGCACATCAGCCACAACTAAACTGTTAACACATTGTTGACTGGTCACAAAAAAACTCATGTTTTCAAGCCTAAATGTGTTGACCAATAATGCATTAACTTGTGTTTGCACTTGTGTTAACTATTGTATGAAATTGTCGGCCAGCAATGTGTTAACATTACTCCTACTGCCTAGTCAATTTAAAGTCTGCCTGCACTAAGCAGTATGTCTTTGGAAAAACTCATTTAAATTATCCCATTTTCCTCACTTAATTTCCTCAAAATTACAATTGCAATGTGTTCGTCAAATGCCTTCTGGTCAGGATGAGCTGATAAAAATAATATAGCCCAGGGTCTTGTAGCTACTGCTGGGAGTTATGACTTCACTGTCAGTGTCTGGCTCAGGGAGGCACCTTGTAAAGGAAATACCCTGGAAACACCTGACATCAACCTGGATTGAAGGTTTCACTGTTTCAAAAGGGCACATAGGGTGCAATATTGATCAGCCTTGAAATCAGAGGGGGAAAATGAGACTCATCAAGGTGTATATCAACATTAACAGGGCTTCTAAGAGCACTGCCCGGGATTTCTTTTTTCCGGTAGTAACAGCTACATAACTGGACGTGGCCTGGATAAATAAGGATAGCCAACCCCAAAGCCTCCACCTGTGGGTGAAATTTGGGTAGAGAATGCAAAGGTTTAGCCCCCCACCTCAACATTTGCTGCAGAGTGGGCAAACTCTAACAATAACAAAAAGGAGGCCTTGCACTCAGGTGTTATGTCCAAGAAGACTCAGCTAGGCTATAAATGTTATCCTAACATTTATAAAGTTATAAAGTGGTGTGGCTGCTTCTCTAAAAGACTGGGAGATACTATGTTTAAGTTTCCTACTTCTAATTCTGGTGTGTAACCTTGGGTAAGTTATTTACTTTTTTGAGATTGTTCCTTCATATATAAAACAAGGATTAAAAAAGTATCTGCCTCACAAGGTGAGGTCAAGTTTAATGAGCGTTTGCACGTGTGGAACATGCTAAGCATTAGATGAGTGATAGTAATAGTAATCATACCTGAAAGGAAAGAGTGAACGTGGAGCCTCAGCCTGGCCGAGGAAGATAGCCCTAAACAGGAAGAAGCCATTGCAGAAGAGTTGGCATCCACTCGGTATTTACTGAGCAGTAGTGAGAAAGTGGGATGTACTGAGAAAGGAGTGGGGCAGAAAACTAATCCTTTCCTCTTCCTGGTGAAGTTTCAGACTGAGAGAGAGAATGTTCTCAATTCAGAGCAAAGGCAGTTCAGACATGGGAAGACCTAGCCAGGTAGGGTCAATGAGCCCTGGTCTGTCTTGAGTCTTGGCCACCAGTGAAAAGCAAATTGTTTCCCATTATATCCCTCCTATTTCCCAGGCAGGACCTACCTACTGAACACTGCACATAAATTCCAGATGAAAGCAGGGCATCTGTTTCCCAGTAATGTAACTTTCCCAAACACTGCACACACAGATTTATAGTAACGTTGGGCAGTCATGCAAAAGGTGGCATTGTGTTCAGTAGTGTTGCTTCTCATTTCAGGAGGATTTTGGTGGAGGGCCTTTGAAGTGGGAACTTGAATCATGCATCTGTAAATTCCTCATTTTCCACAGTTATTAAAACACGCGTCAGTGCCAGGGGATCCCATTGTTCATTCACTCCTTTGGCACGCCAGAGTGGGGGTGGATGCCAACCACACAGCAGCCACAGAGTCACAGACAAATGGTAGGTGAGGTGGCAGGCGTCTCGGAGACGAGAGACTGCAATGCCGGAGGGACACAAAATTGGGACCAACCACACTGTCATCATTCAATCACTCAGAAGTCCTTTAACTCCTGTGTGTGCTGAAAAATCCCTCTGAGCTATGTGAGAAAACATGGAAATGAGCTGACTTTATCAAAGGATCACTGTCAACATTTAGCAAGGTTTCAATTTTAAATAATGAGAAAAGCGCTCAGGCATACCAGGATTGGCAAACATTTTCTTATTGTTCCTCATCCATTATTTCTGACCTGACTGTATGTCATATATCAGTAGGGGGAGGGGCGGAGTACCTAGTAGGGTCTCCAAAGGTCATAGTCAGAAGGCATATTTATAGTTCAGGGGATCAACCCCAGGCACAAAAATATGAGTTAGAACCAGAACAGCATGTTTCTCTTAATCAGTTCTTTTCTTTGGAGTATAATATGCCCTATATAAAATATTTTGTTCCTCCACCCCTGCGATTACCTCTACTAATTATCATTATAATGATTTAATAGTCATTTTCCCACTCAAAGAGTTCAAAACACTTTACATACATTATCTCCTTTTTGTTCAAAATACCCTTATAAAATGGCTGGAGGAAAGCTATTATTATCTCACTTTAACATGCAAATGAACTGAGGCAAAAAGCTAGATATTTAAACAGAGCCTACACAGAAACTAATAAAACTAATTTTCAGGTGTAGCTTGTGGAATCAGTTTTATTACGTCTGTAGTGCTACCTGCTTGCTAACTTGCCCCTCATCATCTGTTTTCAGTAATGTAACCAGGACTAATCAGCCTGGCCTGAGCTCCAAAGGTGACTATACGGAGGCAGCATTCATTCTAGGAAGGGTCAGCAGACATGTCACCTGCCACCAAAGTGTACCTTTTATCAGGTAGATGGAGCAGCCTTCAAAAATCAAAACATGTCTGAATTGTCTGACACAGGTTATTCAACATAAACTCCATTTGTCATTGTGGATAATCCTTTGGTGGGGGAGAGGGGGACTGTCCAGTGCCTTTTACATTGATTAGAAGAATTCTCTGGTTTCTACCCACTAGAGCCAGGAGCACCTTTCCCTGGTGGGACAACCAAAAATGTCTCCAGACATTGCCAAATGTTCCCAAGAGTGGGATAAGGCGGACACAACCATCTGCCATTGAACTGCTGGCCTACCCAATCAAAAGCGAGCAGTAAGTGAACACTGCTCTCTGCCTGGCATTGCCATAGTTGGGTGCCAGAGGCTAATAAATAATGTCATTCTTGTCTTCATGAGATGGGAGATAAATATGGCATTTTCAGTGACAGAAGAATCACTGGGGGTTGGGAATTAACGGTTAAATTATGCAAAGGAAATACCGAAATTGGAGAATCACAATGAATCAGAGCAAAGCAGACTTTGTAGGGAGTGGGCTTTGGATTAGGCTTTGAAAAACATGTAGATCTTGAAAGATTAAGGGATGAAAGACTTTAGGGCACTGTAGAAGGGAAAACATAAACGAGGATCTGAATACTGACAGGAGCACAAGAACAGGTCGCCCAACTGGCAGGTACTGGCAAGCAGGTGCTTGTGAGATCAATGCTGATCAGAAGGGGAACACCAATAACTGGTCAATCTTCTGCTCTGTTTACCAGCTTTTCTGGCTTAGCAGACAGAGAAGACAGATTTTTGAATTAGCTGGTGAAATGAAGCTAGCAGTAACAATGGTAGCAAGGTGAAGCTTCCATGTTATTTAACTACAACAAATATAAGATCTGTGTTTTCATACCCCACTCCCCCCCCCCCCCCCCCCCCCAAAAAAAACCCAAACAATTGCAGAAACAGAGCATGGAGGTAACAGCAAAAGCAAATGTGAAAAAAAGATTTTTGGATTTTGTTAGTAGTTCATTCAATAGAAAGTAACTATAAAATATTGTGGTACCTTCCCTGATACCCTAAAAAAATGTAATGAAATCCTAGGTGTCATTAATAGAATGATCATATCTAGAATGAGGGAGGTGACAGTTTATTTTTGAACAAGCATTTAGAAACCCACAGGTGGATTGCTGTACTCAGTTCTCTAAAGTTTATAGGCAATCTAGAATGTATTCAAAAAATAACAAGCCCAATGAGGGAGAAGTGTGAAATCAGACCACATGAGGAATTTTAACTTTTAATCAGGAGACAAGAAAAAAAATCTGCAAACATGAAAACTGTATTTGCATATTTTAAATCCTTTAGTGGCAGGGATAGAATTAGGACCATTAAGCAGATGTGGAGGGGAATTAACTTTTAGGTCAAACCTACAAAAAATAAAACTTTCCTATGCTTGAGATATCCAAGTATATGCTTCTCCAGAGGAAGTGGGTACCTATCTGAGAACATTCTCCAATATAAACAAGATGACCACTGAGCAAGAAACTCAATACCTTTATAAACCTCCATGTCTTCTGCCTATAGAGACAAGAATGAGGTTTGTGGAGTAGTGTATGACAGTAAGTTGGCACCTAGAAAGTGCAATAAACTGCATCCATTTCTTTTGCTTTGTTTTCTACGACCAACTTCCCACCCCTCTCCCACAGAGCTGCAAGTAGACCAGACCACAAAGTTCCCATATTTCTATTTTCCAATATTTTCCCTATCCTTACTTATTGGAAGGAGAATCGGGATCTAAATGTGGTTCTAGGGATTATAAGCCTAGAACTCCAATTTCTTAACGGCAGAAGTTATTAAGGAGGTAACGTGGCACTTACTGCTTTCATGATATTATAACCAAGCAGTATAACCAACTCACATTTCCCTACTGCTTTCATTATTAAAGGTTTTTGTAACCATTTGGCTTCACACCCGATGCATGTGAACCGTGCTACGCTCAGACTAAGAACACACAGTCCCCCTCTCCAGGGTTACTTGGGGAAAGCTGGAAGCGCTCACTCCGGCTATGCGAGCATGCGCACTGCAAGCCCGCTTGGGGTGGGGGGAATACTGCACACACCCACCCTAGTTTTGCGCGGCTTTACAGCAGGTGTCAGCTATATTAATATCATAGCAAATGCCCTGAATGTTTCTTCATGTCAGGATCTGAGGTGACCAAAATACTACTCAGAATCTCAGACTATCCATGGCAAAATGAATGTCATCTGTCTTTGGTGTGTATTCCACAATAAATCACCCTGCTAATTAACAGCAAAATTCTTCTTGTCGCTGCAGCATCGCCAGTCTGCCGTGTGGAAGGAGCCTACCATGCTCAGCTTGCTTCTTGACATGTGTGGGAGCAGCCTTCTGTTTCTTTACTTGAAATTGGCAAGGGCCACCATCCCACTCTTGCCCCTACCAGGCTCCTTAACAAATCTTCCCTTCCCTCTAAAGCTGTGACTAGGGTTAGGTGAGTGACGCAACTGGGGCCAACATTTCTGACACTGGCAAGAGCCTGAGACTGAGAACCTTGGGCTCTCCAGATTGAATGCCCTACTTCTACTCAAAGAATGAGTTGAAGAGCTAGCTCCTTGGGGCATGTAACTCTTTATCTTATTTTTTAAATTAGATCATATTGATTATGCTACTACAGCTGTCCTGATTTTTGCCCCTTTGCTCCCCTCCACCCACCATCCCCCACTCCCTCAGGCAATCCCCTCACTATTCTTCATGTCAATGGGTCATGGGTATAAGTTCTTTGGCTACTCCATTTCCTCTACTGTCCTTTACATCCCCATGGCTATTCTGTAACTACCTATTTGTACTTCTTAATCTCTTCACCTATTCACCCTTCTTTTCCACCCCCTTCCCATCGGACAACCGTTGAAACTTTGTCCATATCCATAAGTCCGACTCTGTTCTCCTTGTTTGATTAGTGTGCTTTTTAGATTCCATTGTTGACAGATATGTATTTTTTGGCATTTTATTGTTCATAGTTTTGATCTTCTTCTTCTTATCTTTACCTATTTTTTAATTACTTATAGATTTGTCTGTGACAGAGGCTGTTAATTTCCTACTTTAACATCTACCTTCCTCTCGCTTTAGTAGCAGAACCTTGATAAATAACTGGATAAATAGCTGGATACTACCCAAGTAAAAAAATATTATTTTCCAGTCTCTTTTGAGGCAAGGTGACTAAACCCTGACCATTCAGAAAGAATGTAGTATAAAATGGCCAGAAAAATCTCAGTGAAAGAAAAAGGGTTTATTCTCCTTCTCTCCCTTCCTATAACTTTGTGTATAGAAAAACGATGTGATGATTGAAATTTCAGCAGCCATTTGGAATCACAAGGTCAATGCCTTCACTCTAGGCAGGTGGAGAGGAAGTCTAGAAGGTCATGAACATGAGAGGCACAGCAGAGTCTTTATCCTCTGGATGGCCTCATTCAAAACCATTTCACAAGGGAGAGAAACAAATTTGCATATCACTGAACTACTGCCACATGCATCTAAACTTAATTCTAACTAATATATGTTTTGATAGTTTGAAGGAGATGGTTGAGTGGCATTAGCAGGTACAAAACTATTGCAGACTGGTGAGATGGTGATCATGGTAAAACAGTGGCTAATGGAGCCTTGAAAGGTACAAAGGGCTGTGGTGTTCATAAAAACAGTAGGAATGCCCTGGCTGGTAGCACAGTGGATAAGGCACCAGCCTGTGAACCCAAAGGTCACTGGTTCAATTCCCAGCCAGAGCACGTAACCAGGTGGCAAACCAGGTCTCCAGCCAGGTCCGTGGCTGGAGGCAGGTGAAAGGCAGCCATACATGGATACTTCTCTCCCTCTCTGCCTCCCTCCCTTCCCCTCTCTCTGGAAATAATAAATAAAATATTTTATAAATAAAAATGGTAGGAAATTTTTAGAATGTTTGTGTTGGCCGATTTTTCACACCATCAACAACATATTATACAAAAGAGATGGATGCAGGCTAGAGCAGTGGGCAGAGTGGGAGAGAGGATCTTTTCTAAGTCGTTCAAAGACTCTGTCAAGAATCTATAAGCCAAAATCTAAGTTAACAGAGAGTCTCGTTCGGAGCTTTTTCAGGCCAAAAAAAAAAAAAAAAGCTGAGTTATTTCCCACTTCAAAGTGAAGTTATTGCAGCCACAGCCAGAGGCAGGAGCATGAGCAGTCATGAGCAGTTTTCAAAGGAGATAAAACCAACTTTGCAAGTGCTTCCTTTGAAAGTTTTCTGTCAAACTGTGGAAGCACTTACTTAGCAAAGATCATTATGGCTATTTTTTTCAAATAGTCTCATGTTAATTTGGGGAACAGAGAGCTGGCAAAGCATAGAGGTCTGTGTATAATAAAGCAGAGCCTTTAGACTTAAAACTACATCAAGACAAGATCTCTTAATTCTGGCTACTCACATGTGGAACAGAATAGCAGCAAGTAGATTAGAAGCTCCCTCAGGTTTTTAGGGAATTGCATGGCTAGTGAAACCCGAAGCCTAGCCAGCAGCATCATGGCAGTCCTATCTCTAAAACAATCCCAAAGTCCCCAAATTTATCTCAAGGAAAGCGGTAGGGTGTGAATGCAATCCTCAGGAAGAGTCTCCTTTCTACTGCCCACCTTGGAAGGGCCATGGAGGAGAGGGGACTATGGAGAGCATCCCAGAGGGCAAAGCAACAAGACATTGAGGAGATTAACCGTGGACATTACTCTACTGTCAGGGCTATAGTCTTTGCTATTCTGGCCCAACATGATTTTAAAATTGCCACGGCCTAATGTCATATTGTAGTCATTGTGTTCCTATGCTGCTGTTGAATACTGAGTATGGCTGGCAGAACTTTTGGCTACACCATGATGATCTGAAGAAGCCCAATGCTCATGGGCAGAGATCTTTAATCTTGAGCTGGAGGTTATACATGTGTTGCACTTGGGAGTGTCTCCACCAGAGGAACTTGTGTATGAAAGGAAAGGTGTGAGTGCATATTTGGAGAGTCCACGAAGCAGAGTATCAGAGACTGAGAATTATTTTTTACTTACCCCTTCCTTTTTGTAACAGAACCCAGAGTTTTATTTAGCTGGGCATGTTGCCTGTTGAACAGGTGGTAGGAAAACACTTGATGTTTTTCATTCAAATGATGCTTTAGGAAGATTATTCTAAAACAGCAGATAGTATTCATTAAAGGAGAGAGAGACTGAAAGAAAGGATTCTGGCTACTATAATATGCAAAGGAGGGTTAATGAGACCTAAGTAAAACTGGGTACCAGGGAAACAAGAGGAAATGGGGACACAGAAATGCACATGTAGATGCTGTTCAATTTGCCAATGAGGCATGGGAAACAAGGGAAAGAAAAATGTCACATACAATTCCATAGTCCCATTTAAATGTATAGTGAGCAGTCATGCCAGGGGCAGAAACAGGGAAAGCAGGAGGAAGAGCAGGACTGTAACAACCCACATAAGCTCTCGTCTGAATACATCAGTGCGCACTGCTGTCAAGGCACCCAAGTTAGTATCTGACACAGACTTGAAGTCGTGAAGGACAGAGGAAGGTAAACTATAGAGTGGAAAATCATCTGCCAAGGAAAACAAAACAGAGAAGTCAAAAAGATCATTAAGAGAAAGTTGGTAGAAAGAAAGCAAGCCAAGGATTGTCTAAGCTGATTGAGAAATGTCTTCTCAGAAGTCATTTCCCTGTCTCACCAGTCAAGTACAGACAGAGATTCTTAAAGTATGGCCCCTGGACCTACAGCCTCAGTGCCATATGCTATTATGGGCTGAATTGTGTCTCCCCAAAATTAATATGTTAAAGCCCTATCTCCCAGCCTCTCAGAGTGTGACTATTTTTGGAGATAAGACCTTTAAAGAGATAAATAAGTAAAAAATGAGGCAATAGGATGGGCCCTAATCCAATCTGCTTGGTATCCTTATATGAGAAGAGGAAATTTGAATACACAAAGAATGACCAGGGTTGTGCACACCCAGGAAACACCCTGTGAAGCCAGCCCCCTGCAAGATAAGGATATGGGCCTCAAAGAAAGCAACTCTGCCAGCACCTTGATTTTGGACCTCCACCTTTCAAAACTGAAAAAAATAATTTGCTATTGTTTGCAATAGCAGCCCTCACAGACCAATACCTGTGGGAACTTATAATAAATGCAAATGCTCAGGGCCCATCCTAGACCTATGGGACCAGATACTCTGGGGACAGAGCCCAGCAATCTGCATTTCAAAACCTGACAGTGATTCCGATACACTGCTGGGTTTTAGAATATTTTAGCTTAAGAATAGAGAAAGCTAAAACAAATTATATTTTCTCTTTTACCCTGAGTTGGCATTTTCCTTAGAAAGAATTCTATAAGCAGAAATAAGCAATGGCAGCATCTTAAATAATCATCTTTAGTGGTCATTAAAACAAGTTCAGGTAATAGTATCTACATCAACTAAACCATTCATTATGTGTGGCTATTGGCACCTATTCCAGAAACCAGTGATTCCCAAATTTTAGGAGGCCAAAGAATCACTTAGGGAGCTTGTTAAAAATACAGTTCCAAAACTTGGATTATATTGGTCAGTGTGGACTTATATCTTTAACAAACATCAAATAATTTTTAAAATTCTGTTTTTCAATTACAGTTTACACTCAACAGTTTTATATATTAGTCTTAGGCTGTACAGCACAGAGGTTAGAAAATCATGTACTTGAGTAAGGGTCCCCTGGTAGTTCCAACCTCAGATCGTCTTGATGCCAGCATCAATAAACTACAACTTATTTTTTCTCTTGTTCAGTCAATGACTAGAAAGACAAAAATTGCTATCTGCACGAGCTGCTGAGGTGGCTACAGAGATGAAGCAATGGAATTTGAATGACTTAGAAAGGCTCCTCAAAACATTGTTTCAATTAATCTTGGTCTTCTCAAATAACTATTTTCTCGAGGAAATAATAACTGCCGAAATTCAGTGAGACCATGAACTTCTATGGGAACCGCAACTTCAGAGGCTGAAATTTCAGGTAACAGGTTCTAACTAATGTTTTCAAACCCTCCCACCGCTGTTGGATGTCACAATATTTAGTTCTAGTTGCATCTAAAGAAGCCACATCAAGGCAGGTCACTACTGGTAACATGAAACAGATTTGATTTTTTTTTTTATCTTAATCCTAGACTACTTCCTGTTCTCCAAATAAGGAGAGTTAGTCATCTTTCTTAGTATTCTGTTGTAATAAAATACAAAATTTCACTTTTTTGTCCAACTTCACCATGTGAAATAACAGGAGAGAAAAATGCTCCATTTTACCACAAACCAAGTTTTAAACATGTGCTCAAATATAGAAATAAGGTGTACAATATTTTTGGTTAAATAAAAGTCATGTATGTTAAAGATATTTTAAAATAATCATCCACTCTCCACCTGAGCAAGTTAAATAAGTGAAAAAACAATTCAGGTAATCAGATTAGAACCTTTTACTGGTAACAGTTTTATGCTGTTAGCTGTCTTTAATTTCTCAGATCCAGCAGTAAAAACACCTTAGTTGAAACATTTAATCATTTTAAGGCAGTGATTTTCAACTGGTGCACCACAAGCATTTTGAAAACATGCAATACTTTACCTCTTTCCTTGGATTGTCAAATTGAAAACAAACAAAAAAAAAGTGAAAAGCCAACTGAATAGCCAGTTGGTATAAATGAATCAAAATTACACCTATTTTTTTTAGTCAGTGCAGCAAAAAATATAATGTACTTTTTGGGGTGCCACAGAATCTTAATACTCAGCTTATGTGCGCCATGAAATGAAGAAGGTTGAAAATCACTGTTTTAAGGATTTCTTTCTAGAACCACCTTCCCCCAGACAAAGTTACTGTTCAAAACTTCAAATGTTACCATGGAGAAGCCTCTAAGACATAAGAATGACCCGCTGATCTCTAAAGAAGCCCACCCCAGTGCTCTTCTTCCTGGGAAAGGGGACTTCTTGAGGACTCACACCTCCCGCAACATCATTGTGTAGTTTGTGGTGTACCTGCATCCAATATGCAAACCACCATGAAATGGTAAGCATTAACAGAAACTAACTGGAAATTTTGAAGGACGTGGGTTAATTTGGACAAATAGCTAAAATGATGAGATTAGCTTTGAAACAAACAAGAGGATTAAAATCACACAGGAGAAAAGAATAGCTGAGGAGAACCATGATTCATCTCATTTTATAGCTTTGTTGGAAAGCTCTTCACTGAAAACCACAGCTGGCCCTTTTTTGCCACACAGGTTTCATGTTTAACTGGGCCCTGTGGATAAAGGCATAATTACATAAAATTGTATTAGGAGCTCCATCCTGGGGTGGGGGTTGGGATGGGGGGCAGTTGTGAAGCCAAGTCTCCCAGCTCATGGCTGAGCCTTGTGTGACTAACTGGACTAAGCCACACAAGGTGAACTCCTTTTCCAACCTGCTTGTGTGCCCTCTACAGTCCTCTCTATAGGCCCTCCCAGCTCCCCCGCTGAAGGACATGTCACTTCTCTCCACAGTCCTGAAATGGTTTTGGTTAGTCAATTCTTTAGTGGGGGAGGGGTTAGTCAATTCTTTCACCGCAGCTGGGTGCTACAGACTTCCTAGGGAGTCCTAATGAAGTCAACTGATAGGTCAAGGGCCCGCTAAAGGGAAAGGAAATTGGTGGGTCCTTCAACACCTGTTCATCTGGGCTGCTAAAGCGAAAGTCACTTCCTAGCCACTTTCCATAAGAATCCTGGTTCCTCCTGTTAAAATGATTTTGACTTTTCTTCTTAAGAAATAGTAACGATGGCCTAATCATGCTACAATGCGCTCTCTTTTCTTTGGCCTGTTTTTTTGTTGAAGAAGGTATCTTACACCCTCTTCTAGACACCCTCTGCCTGTGCCATCCCAATGAGTGGCATTATGGTCACATAGTATCTTCCCATTGTCAATTGTTTCTCTTGTGGACAGAGGTGGCCTAATAACTCCTAACATAGGACATGCTATTGGTAAAGAAAATGGATAATGAAAGGCTGCTAGACGAGGCTGAAGAAGAAAAATACAGTCGACCCTTGAATAAGCTGGCTTTGAACTTTGCGGGTCCACTTGTACACAGATTTCTTTTCCGTAAAATACAACTATCATTTCCTTTGGGGCTTTCCGCCTCCCCCATCTGAGGATTTAGCCAACCATGGATAGAAGACAGCATTTTCACTTTTTCAACCACAGATTCCCAACGGGGGATTCCTAGCCGCAAATGAAAATACCGCTTGCAATCTGCAGTAGGTTGAATCTGCAGATAGGAAGGGCTGACTGTGGAGTCAAAGGTTTTCAGTGGATTTTCAGCTGCACCAGACTGTCACACCACTATGTTGTTCAAGGGTCAATTGTACATTAAAATTGAAAAGTAAAGATTAAAAAAAAAATTTTTTTGCCACAAGATGATTTATATGTATTAATCATACAAATAATTTTCTACAATATCCCAGGGAAAACTAGAGAATTTGGCAGTTTGATTAGGGGTGGGGAGGGTCCCCTAAAAGACCCATAGACTGATGGCATGGGCGAGGAGTATCCAGATTCACAGTTCAATCTGTCACTCATGTCATCTTGCAGGTAGTTTTTTCCCCACATCAAATGACTGGTGTCCCAAAGATGATGGGGGTGGAGAATTCTCCAGGTTTCTTAGGAGATTTCACTCCACTTATGTTCAATGGTCTCTTTGGTCAGCAGGGTGTTCTTCTACTGCATCTCCATCTTCTTATCTTCTTCAGCTTGGTTTATTAAAGCTGGCAATTTCCCCCATGTCCGGTTTGTCTGCCGTTGTCTTAAAACAATTCTTGGCCTGGCTCCCAAATCGAGTTGCTCACTCCCGCTCATGTTGCTACAGCAAGAGATCTAATTTTTGAATATTTTCTTGATTATGCTATTACAGTTACCCTAGTTTTTCCCCCCTTTGCGCTCTTTCACCCAGCACCCCCTACTCCCTCAGGCAATTCCAATACCATTGTTCATGTCCATGGATCATGGGTATGTCTTTTTGCTACTCCATTTCCTAAACTCTATTTTATAGCCCCATGGTTATTCTGTAACTACCTATTTGTACTTCTTAATCTTCTTACCATTTCACCCATTCCCCTACACCCCATCCCATCTGGCAACCATCAAAGTGCTCTCTGTATCTATGATTTTGTCTCTCTTATTCTTGTTTGCTTAGTTGGTATTTTAGATTCAGTTGTTGATAAATATGTAGTTTTGGTTTTTCTTTTGTTTTTTTTTGCCATTTTATTGTTCATAGTTTTGATCTTCTTCTTTTTCTTAAATACATCCCTTTAACATTTCATAAGATAATGGCATGATGATGATGAACTCCTTTAGTATTTTTCTTGTTTACAAGCTCTTTAACTGCCCTTTGGTTCTAAATGATAGCTTTTTGGGTAGAGCAATCTTAGGTGGAAGTAAAGATGTTAAAGGGAAAGGACAGAAAGAATGAAATCAAATGGATGTGGTTATAAAAGGTCTATAAATGAATCATGAATTAACTAAAAGATAAAACTAATTTTGTTTGGCTTGAGCTGTTCTATTTCATTCATTTCAGAAAATAAGATAAATATAGTCCTGGCCCACATGGGGATTATTGTCTTGAGAGAAAGAGACATTAAAAAGTGTTACCGAAGAAAAGCACAAGATGCAATGAGAGTGTGTAACCAGAGTAATGGGTTTGGGAAAGAGGAAGGTATGTCTCCCTGAGCAAGTGACATTTAGATATAAGTATAAAAAGGGTAAAGAAGAAACAATCAGGTGCAGAGGGGGCAGGAAAGGAGCCTGTGGGGAGGGTCTAAGAAGGAAGCAGCTTGGTGTTTCTAGAAATTACACCAAGACCAATGCAGCTATGGAGGAATGAACAAGAGAAAGGGAATTGGGCAAGAACAGGAAATGGAGGTCATCAGGACTTTTAGAACTCAAAAAGGCTTGGGTCTTTGTCTTAGAGATAAGGGGAAGCCATTCCAGGTTTCAGCAAAAGAACAACTTCAGATCTGACCACTAGGCTGCTGTGTAGGGAAGAACTGGGAAAGACATGGGTAGATGAGGAAAAAAAGAAAAGGAAAAAAAAAAAAACATTAAATGTAATTCAGGTGAGATGGAAAGGTGGCCTAGATGAGCAAAATAACTCTGGACAGATTCAAGAAATACTAGATCATAGAGATGAAGGAAAAAAAAATACTAGATAAAAAAGCAATTCAAGTTACGTGTCCCCTAGCTTTAGAACCATTCAACAGCTTTCTATCACACTAGAATAAAAACCCAAACTCCTTACCATGGGCTACAAAGCCTCTGACAATTTGGCCTCTATATGACTCTTCCAATTTATCAATGCCTCTACCCCTGGGCTCACTAGCCTGTAGCCCACTGGTCTGTAGTTTCTTAGAACTTTCAAAGTACTTCCCTTTTCATCTGCTGCTTTCCTTTATTTCTTTTCTTTCTTTCTTTCTTTTTTTTTTTTTTTTTTTTTTTAGGAAGCAGGGAAGGGAGGGAGGAAGAAAGGGAGAGAGACATCAGTGTATGGTTGCCTTTCACCTGCCTCCAGCTGGGGACCTGGCTGGAGACCTGGCTTGAAACCTGGTTATGTGCCCTGGCTGGGAATCGAACCAGTGGCCTTTGATGCTTCTCTCCCTTTCTCCCTCCCTCCCTGCCCTTCAGTCTAAAAATAATAAATAAAATCTTCAAAAAAAAGTGAGGAGACCACCCTAGTCACCAGAAGTCAGAGGGATAGGGTCCTCAGGGCAGCCCTCAGAAGAAGGTATACCTGAGGTGATACCTGAGCTAATACTAGGGTATGTCAGTGAAAAGTAGAGGGAAGAGAAGGGAAAGAATTTTAGTCAGAGAGCAGGGCATCTCAAAGAACTAGAAGCAGGAAGGTCTGGGGTCAGGAATGTCCATGTATGACAATATCAGCAGAGTCCTCAAAGAATGTCTCAATGGAATCACCTGTCACACCTGTCCTGCATTCAAGTGTCAGCATAACATGTCACTGACATTTTCCCTTTTCAGAGCTCACACACTTCATTTTATACATTTTAGATTTTCCTATTTATTTATTAAACAAGTGCACTTAAGATAGATTGCTTGCTAATATTATTTACTACTCTCATTTCGGAGTAATATAAATGATCATATTTCTGCCAGATGCAATAAATGTCTTAACACTGAACTGTGCTTATAACTTTATTAAAGTAATTTCTATATAATCCTCCTGAAGAGGAAGTTTCAGCTACACAGCATGTAGCCTAAGCTTGACAAAGGTTATGCCATACACCCTCTGTAAAGCATTATAATCATATATTCCAATGATAAGTTTCTGTAGAGAAGTGGTTGTTTTGTATAATAAGATCATCGATCTTGCCGCTGGAATAAAATGAGATTTTGAAAACAAAGTTATTGTATTGTTAAATGGGACATAGAAAAGACATTTCTCTTCAGAACAGTTGTTATAAATTTAAACAAAATATTTTTATGGGAATAGCAATCATAACTTATGAACAATTCTCTTTCACTGAGTTTTTTTTTTTTTCACTGAATCAATATTTTTTGGTTGAAAAGAGCATTCTTCCAACTTGTTATGTTAATGTTCCATAAAATATCTTTGAATTGAAATATGGCATCACTCATGACGTTCATTTTGCCTATTGAAGGCCAAATAGTGTTAATTTTGCACAAACTGCCATCTGTTTATTATAAAAGAGCACTATTTCTCATTTGCTATAAATATATAAAAGAGGAAAAAAAGCCTCCAAAGGCTACACTGGTACACATTTAGCACTACTACAAACATTTTCTTGTCCCCGAATTGAGCAAATCACCAACCAGATTGGCAAACATTAATATTACATCTGCCTTTTATAGCTAGAAAGCTCTGTTTCTGTTGGACACGTTTTCAGGAAGTGAGGTAATGCTCAATTTTCTCCTAGGAAAGTAATCCCTGGGCCTGCTCAGAACCAGCATGACAAAGCCATTGTTTGAAGGTACAGGGAGGTCGGGGTGGTATGATGAAACCAAGATGTCAGTTAGACTGTTACAGAAGAAATGGCTATAGTACGAAGCTTCAGGATTAATAAACCATTACTGATCAAGAGATCTCCCTTCTCCTTCTCTATATCTGGCCCTTCATATAAAATTACCCTTTTCTGAGTAACTTGGAGATGACTTTTGCTCAAAAAATAAAAATAAATAAAAGGTGTGTTGAGTTTTCAAATACTTCTCTATACTCATTGTAAAAGGAACTAAATATTCTTTTTTAAATTTAATCTTTATTTAATATTTTCTATTACCATTAGTCCCCTTATACCCTTCTCCCCACTTTCCTGCAATCAGTACAGTGTGGTCCATGTCCATGAGTCCTGTTTCCCTTTTGCTCAATCCTTCCACCCCTAACCTCCCTACAGCTGTCATCCTGCTCTGCATCCATGCGTCTATCTCTGTTTTCCTTATTAATTCAGTTTATTAGATTCAACATACGAGTGAAATCATATAGTATTTGTCTTTCTCTGACTGGCTTATTTCATTTAGCATGATGTTCTCTAGGTCCTGCCATACTGTGGCAAAGGGTAAAATTTTCTTCTTTTTTATGGCAACGTGGGAGTCATTGTGTGAATGTCCCATAGTTGTTTTTATCCACTCATCTACTGGTGGACACTTGGGCTGCTTCCATATCTTGATAATTGCAATGTTGCAAAAAGCATAGGGGTGCTTATGTGCTTTCAAATGAGGATTTTGAGTTCCTTTGGCAATATCTGAAATGTGTTTCTTGGAGGCAGCATATATATGGGTCTTGTTTCTTATCCATTCACCTACCTTTTGGTTGGAGCATTTAAGCTATTTACATTTATATTTAAGGTGTTTTTTTTTGTTTGTTTTTTTTAAGGTTTTATTCATTATTTTCAGAGGGAAGGGCAGGGAGAGAGGAAGGAAGGGAGAAAAACATCCATGTATGATTGCCTTTCACCTACCTCCAGCTACCCACCTAACTGGAGACCTGGCCTGCAACCTGGTTATGTGCCCTGGCTGGGCATCGAATCCTCTGGTTCACAGGCTGGTGGTCAACTGAACCAGTGACCTTTGGGTTTGCCTATCCACTGAGCCACACCAGTCAGGTAAGGTTATTATTGATAGATATGTATTTAGTGCCATTTTCTTCTTCTTCATAAAGCAAGCCCTTTAAAGTATTTCACAGTATTGGGTTGGTGTCAACAAACTCCTTTAGTTTTCCCTTGTCTGAGAAGCTCCTTTTTTGCCTTTGATTTTAAATCATAGCCTTGCTGGGTAAAGTAGCCTTGGTTGTAGGTAATCACTTTTCATCACTTTGAATATTTCATGCCACTCCCTTCTGACCTGAAATGTTGCAGTCTTAGTGTAGGCCTCTTTGGGTCCAACTTCTTTGGAACTGTCTGAACTTCCTGGACTTGTCTGTCTTTTTCTTTCACCAGATTAAGGAAGTTTCTGATCTTTATTTCTTCATATAGGTTCTTGATCCCTATTTGAGATATTCTTCTTCTGGTATTCCCATGATACAGATGTTGTGACTCTTCATATTGTCCAAAATATCTCTTAAGCTCTTCTTATTTTTTTAAATTCTTTTTTCTTTTTGCTGCTCTGCCTGGGTGTTTTATTCTACTTGTCTTCCAAGTTACTGATTTAATTTTCTGCTTCATCTAACCTAGTGTTTATTCCTTCTAGTGAATTATTTATTTCAGATATTGCATTCTTTATTTCTGACTGGTCATTTTTTATGCGTTCTATGTCTTTTTTCATGCTGTTGCGTATCCTTATAATCATTAAACTAACTGATAAATTGCTTGCCTCCATTTCATCTAGCTATTTTTCTGGAGAATTCGCTTATCTTTCATTGGGGTCTGTTTCTTTACCCATTTTGGCCACTTCTTTGTATTTGTTTCTATGTATTAAGTAGATTTGCAAAGACTCTGGGGGAGGCCTTTGCCTGATGCTGCTTGTGGCTGGCCCTGGTCAACTTGTTTGGAGCTCTCAGTGACACACAGTGTGTAGCTACTTCCGCTGGACCTAGGTTATGGGTGCGATCCCCAGTCACAGCACACACAGGAAACAATGCATCAGTGTTTCTCTCTCACTTTGATGTTTCTCTCTTTCTCTCCCTTCTGCTCTCTCTGGAGTCAGTGAATATATCCTTGATTATTGTTCTCCACAATCCACATCAGGAAATGACCGTATATTCTTCAATATCATCTGCCTATTGGCAATCAAAATATATATCAAGTGAATTAATAGGATGTCTCTGTTAATGCCTATATTTCATCCTGTTTATCATGACAGCAATTTTACCTGAACCTGAAAGCCTCATTCACTCCATAAAGTTGCAGTTTTTAAAGTATGAAATGGATGAATTATATTTCTTGAAGGTTTTGGTCATTTCTCATTTATCAATTAAGAAACTTTGAAGTTACTAAAACCCTGGGGTCCCAAACTTCCTGAACTTTCCCTTAGTACCTAACAGAAAGGATGCTAGGGAAACATCCATGTAGAAGATTTTGTGCAGGTTCTTAGTCCTGGAGAAGGAGGCAACCCTGAACCCCATCTGTGGTCATGTTGTCCATCTGGAATCTCTCAGAATGAATGACAATAATACCCATATTTACATAAGACATTTACAGTTTACCAAATGCTTTCATCAGTTTTATCTTATTTAAGCTTAATAATGGCCCCTTGAAAGTGATACTGCAGACACTATTCATTCAGTTCAGAGGCAGAAGATACAACTTTTTTTTAGAGGGAACCCTTGTTAAGAACTCAACTCTAGTTCCAACTCCAAAGACTTGAAGCAGTAAATTAAAAAGACCCTGGCTGAGTAGGTCAGTTAGTTAGAGCATCACTCTGATGTGCCAAGGCTGCAGGTTCTATTCCTGGCCAGGGCACATACAAAAATCAACCAATAAATGTGTGAATAAGCAGAACAACAAATCAACGTTTCCCTCTCTCTTCTCCTCCCCGCTCTTAAATCAATTAAAATGTTTTTTGTTTTTTTTTTTTTAAAGTACATCTAAGCAATGTCATCCTCCAAAAGAAAATCCAAATGAATCCACTTTCACCACATTATGGCCCAAGTCATTGTCACCTTTTATTTAGACTCTTGTGGTTTTTACTTGATACTTCTTCCTGCCTTCACTTATCCCTTTCTAGCATGTGTGGCTATCATGATCTTTTTATGTCTTTTGTCATCATGTCATTCCCCTTCTTGGTGTCTTTCAATGATTTTCCTCTCATTGCATGAAAAATTAACTTGAACTTCCCTTTGTGATCCATCTCCTGAGTACCTCCTTAACTTCAGGTGATGCCAGTCATAGGAGCCCTTCTTTGTGAGCACATCAGACCCATTTCTCCCTAGGGCCCTCCAAATGCTCTTCTGTTTGCCTAGAACATTGCTGTCCAAGTTCAGTTCCCATGTCACTTCCTAGGCCTCTTTTGACTCCAATACCCTTTCCAAACACTCTCTATTACCATATCACCTGGTTTTATTTCTTAGTTAGCATAGCTATTTGAAATAATCTTATTTGCTTCTTTTCTTTTTTCTCTATCAATACACTAGCTCTAGAACTGTTATCTTGAATCTTCTGATCTCTAATATCCCTTATTTCTAATATTTTAACTAATATGTAATTGACACCCAAGAAAAACTTTCAAATAAATTAATGAATCATACACGGTAGGCATTTTTTATATCTACATCATGGATCTACCTATTTACTTGTATGGATACAAATAATGTATCCTATTAATTCCCTACTGATGCATAACTGCAGTGTTTGCAATATTTAGTTAATATAAACCACACAAAAATAAACAACTCTGTTCTTATACCCTTGTGTATTTGTGCAAGTATTTCCATAGGATTAGTAGGAATACGGGTTTTTTAAATTTTTGATAGCTACTAATAAGTAGGTAATATAATTATTCTTCTAATCTTCCTTTGGTATAGCAGAGCCAATAATGTGGTTTATTAGGGGCTTTTTTCTGAATTTATAGATTTTTCCCCACTACCATCCTTTTGTAAAATCTCCTATTAATACCTAGAAAAAATAAAATAGAGCTCTCATTTATAAAAATTTTCTATTTTATCATGTGACTAAAATTCCACAGTGACAATTAATAACTTGTCAACATGTCATGCTCAGGGATAGTACATACTTACTATATAATGTGTGAAACTTATGAACTTTTTTGTTGTTTTTTTTTTTTTACAAGAAATCCATAAGAGAATTTAGTTACTGTCAATAGTCTACTGTAGCTCTAAATCTTGGGCTTCATTATGCTGCCTAGTCATCCCTTAGTATTTAAATCACTTGGAAAGAACTATAGTCTGTAAATCTGATTTTTCTTGCTCTTATAATTAGCTCCCAGACTGAAAAAGCAAAGAAACTGTATTACTTGAAGAATTAACTAAATTGACTCCATTATCTCACCCAATTAACTCTTCTTGTTTCTGCAGCTGAGAGGAAGGCCCCAAGGGCTTTGTCAATCAGGTTTAAATCTCTCAGATAAATCCGAATTCTCATTTAAAGTATTCAAAAGAAAATTAAGCTTCAATATGGCCTCATGCTTGTCCTGCTGGGAGAGCTGGCACTCTCAGATTTCAATTTCTCAGTCTCTTTTCATGAAAAGTGTTTTTAAATTTCAGAGTAGTATAATCACTTGTTAGATTAGATTGATCTCACTTGAAGAAAGTTCTTCTCTATAACTCTGCTGAGGTTGCTTGCTAGTGTGGAAACAATGGCAACACCTTGATTCTTCTTTCCCCTAACATGGCCCATTTTTGATCACGTGTTTGGCACACAAATGGATGAACAACACCATGCTGCGTTGGCACCTGTGATATAAACATTATTGCCCACAATGCAAATTTGTAGCTAACCAAAGTTCCAATCAACTAACTGCTCTGCCATAAAAATAGAAAAAAACGAAGGTTTCAATGCTGAATATTTGGTTCCTATTTGAGACAGATGTTCTATATTGAGTTTTTAAAATTTCCTCAAAAAACACTTCTACTCACAAATGACTTAGGTATAAAACTCAATTTCATATTACTAATAAGTAATTTCATTATTCTTTTCATCTTTATTTGGTATACAAGAGCCAAAAATGTGGTGGGTTTTTTTTTTTTTTTTAAGATTTTATTTATTATTTTTAAAGAGAGGGATAGGGAGAGAAGCAGAGAGGGAGGGAGACATCAATGTTGCCTTTCACCTGCCTCCAGCTACGGACCTGGCTGGAGACCTGGCTTGCAATCTGGATATGTGCCCTGGCTGGGAATTGAATCAGTGACCTTTGGATTCATAGGCTGGTGCCTTATCCACTGTGCCACCAGCCAGGGTCTTTCTTTTTTTACTTTTATTTTTTAAGTATATTTCATTGATTATGCTATTACAGTTGTCCCAATTGTTCCCCCGTTGCCCCCCTCAACCTAGTACCCACTTCCCTCCAGCAATGACCCCCACCCCTTGTTCATGTCCCTGGGTTGTGCATGTAAGTTCTTGGTTTCTCCATTTTCTATACCTTTCTGAACATCCTCTTGTCTATTTTGTACCTACCAATTATGCTTCTTAATCCCTGCACCATTTCTGCCATCCTTTCCCTTTCCCCTCCCCTCTTATAACCCTCCAATGGTCTGCATACCTATGAATCTGTTCCTATTCTAGTTGTCTGCTTAGGGGTTTTTTTGTTTTATTTTGTTTGTTATTTCAGTTGTTGATAGTTGTGAGTTTGTTGTCATTTTAATGTTCACAGTTTTGATTTCTATTTCTTAAATAAGTAATTTCAACATTCCGTATAATAAGGGCTTGGTGAGGATGAGAATGAAGAGCACATATAGATTGACTACATGAAGAAGGGTGAGGAGAAAGAATGAGGTGAATTCCAGACAAAGAAAACAACAATTACTCAACAAATATTTGTGTTAGACAACCAGAAACTTAGCAATGCCAATATAATGCATTGGTTATATTTATATCTGGGGTTACAAAGGCAATGAACACGTTATAGCTTAGTGACAGCATGTTACTTAACAGCTATTTAATTCTTAGAACAACAGATGAGAAAACAAATTCAGAGAAACCAAGTGGCTTACCTATGATCACGTAGCTGTTAAACGATAGAGCCAAACTCAAACTAGGGCCAAGTAGGTCTTAACCTTTAAAATGAAATGTAGTAGCCTTTCCTTTTATACCAGACAGAAACCAATGGTATGTGTGTGAGATGACATCTAGGAAAGTTTGTATGAAATGGTTATTGAATAATTACATGGACTTAGATAAGGAGATGGAACAAGGGTGTACCAATGAAAGTACAGTTTTGGAGAGCAAACGCCTTCTATAACCACCATACCCTACCACCAAACCTATTATAGAAATGCTACTCCTGAACTCCATAAGGCTGCAGAGATTTTTGCATTTTATTCTAAGAACAAAGGAAACCCAGTGAAACATTTGAGAAGACAATTACATTTGCACTTTAAGAAATCACTGTAACTGATGAATAGAGAATGCATTGAATGGGAACAAAAGTGAGTACAAGGAAAATCATTGGAAAACTTTTAGTAACCCCAATAAGATATGACAGTGGCTTTCATCAGAGTGATAGTATGGAACGGGAATAGACAGATCTGAAAAAATATGGGAGGTTCAAAAAATTAGAAGGAGACACTAAAAAAGAAGTAAACACAGGAAGAAAAGTAGGTTTGCAAGGGAAAGCATGTAATGACCATGTGGTCTCATGTGACTCCAGTGAAGGGTGAATAATAATATGGGCAAGTTTATGGGAGATGGGACTAGAGAAAAGGTAGTAAGCCCCAATCCATGCAAGACCTTGTCTGTTAAGCTAAGAAGTATGAAGCAAAGAGATACCACTAATGATTTTCTTTTTCTGTATAATTTTTTTAAATTCCCACCCAAGGATATGTTTATTGATTTTAGAGAGAGAGGAAGGGTAAAAGAGAAAAATGTTGATATGAGAGAAATATTCATCAGTTGCCTCCTATTTGTGCCCCAACTGGGGATAAAACCCACAATGTAGGTATATAACTCTGACCAGGAATCAAATTTATACACTTCTGGTGTATAGGATAATACTCCCACCAAACTAAGCCACCTGGCCAGAGCATAAATGGTTTTATTATATAATTTTTAAAATTTTGGAATACATTTAGATTTATAGAAAAGTATCAAAGATAATACAGAGAGTTTCTGTCTACCCCTCACTCAGTTTCCCCTAAAGTCAACATCTTACATGATCATAATCATTCATCTAAATGAATAAATCGATAGTACATTACTACCCATTAAACTTCATACTTCATTCAGGTTTCACCTGGTTTTCTGTTCCAGGATCCCATGCAGGATAGCACATTATATCTTAGTAATCTCAGCTTCTTGTGTACATTTTAGCTAAGGTAAGTTTTCAGTGTTTCCTTGTTTTTTATGACCCTGACAGTTTTAAAGAGCACTCACTGGTCAAATATTTTATAGGCTCTACCTATCAGTTTGGGTTCACCTGATATTTTTTCCATAATTTTATTGGAACATTAAAGATTTTTAAAATGGAAATAGTACTGCTTAAGTTTTCACTTAGAAAGATCACTGTATATATAGAGAGAACTAGGATGTTGCTTACTAATTTAGTGATGCTAATTTCTGCAATATGAGACCAGAGGTGATTTCTAAACTTTCATCTTTGTAATTCTTTTATCTTGCTTCAATTTTTTATATGGAATGCAGGTCCTTTTCTTTTTTAAAAAAACAAAGGAGTGGTTTTACTTTCAAAAGAAAATCTGGCACCAAGTAAATATTATGTCAACAGTGATTAATTCTGAGTGATTGGAATATGGATTATTCTGTTCTCTTGGACTTTTCTCCATCTTAAAAAATTCCAAAAGTAAAAAAATAAACATAAATAAGAAGGGGGAAAATGACCCTAGACAATGGGAAGAAAGACGAGAATATGGGAAGTGGGGGGAATGGATAGTTGCAGTAAATAGTTGTGATAAGAGAGATGCTGGAGGCCTGCACTCAGCGAGAACATGGAAGAGACTCTGTAAACAGGCCATGCTTACTGCTTGGATAGAAGGCTCAGAAAGAGGAAAGAGTCTCTGGTTTCCAGCTTGACAATTTGTGGGGGGGCACACCATTCATACAACTGAGAAACCCCAAAGGTACAGCAGGTTTGGGGAGCAAGGAATGGAATTAGTTGTAGATACATAGCCAACGGGATATTACATCTGACACTACTGCCTTCTCTTTAGTTCTTTCTAGCCTTATGTTTTTAGGTGCTGTTCTTCCTATTTTTAAAAATCATTCTCTGACAGGCCCTGGCTGGTGGCACAGTGGATAAGGTGCCAGCCTACGAACCCAGAGGTCGCTGGTTCGATTTCCCAGCCAGGACAAGGTTGCAAGCCAGGTCTCCAGCCAGGTCTGTAGCTGGAGGCAAGAGAAAGGCAACCATACATTGATGTCTCTCTCCTTCCCTGCCTTCCTCTCTCTCTAAAAATAATAAAATAAAATATTTTAAAATAAATAAATAAATAATTCTCTGACAAGTTGTTCAGTGTCTTTTTCTAAACTTCTTATTTATACCGCCTGTAGAATGCAGGAATTCCCAAAATAGTAATTGTTCAGATTGTCCCCCTCTCATTCATGCCCATGGCACATTTGTTAAAACTCAGAACGAGTATCAATACATTGCTATTAACTAAACTCCAACTTTTATTCATATGTCATCTTTTTTTTTTTTACTACTTTCATTTTTTTTTTTCTATTCCAGGACCCTATAGGTTTCTCTTAGTTCTCATGGAAAAAAAAAAAAAAAAACCAGAGTACAAAGATCTCACCCCACCTTTGTCTCTTCTTGGAAATAATGAATTTGGGTTTATCTTAAACACTCTGAAAATGTTTCTTTACTCATAAAATGAAAACGATAGTAATATTAGCTCTGTCTTATTCACAGTGTTTTCATGTGAATCATGAAAATGTAGATTATGGGCAGGGGGATGGGAAATTGCGTGGAGGCAGGCAAAGAGGGGAAAAATGAGGACATCTTTAATAGTGTCAACAATAAAAAATAAAAAAATAAAAAATAAAGTAGGTTATCAGTACCATTGAGTCCATTCAGGCTGCTATAACAAAATACTACAGACTAGGTAACTTATGCATACATATACAACAGAAACTTAGTCCCACAGTTGGGAAAGCTGGAAGTGCAAGATCAGGGGACCAGCATGACCAAGGGAGGCCCTCCTCCTCAGTCACAAACTTCTTGTATCCTCACATAAAGGAAAGGGTCAAAGGAGCTCCGTGTGTTCTCTTTTATAAGGACACTAATACCATTCAGGAGGGCTCCCTTCTCATGACCTAATAACCTCCTAGAAGCCCCACCTCCTCATACCATCACTTTAGATTTTAATATAGTCATGTGCCAAATAATGATGCTTTGGTCCAGACTGTACATATTATGTTGGTCCCCAAAAAGGGAGCTGAATTTCCTATAAGAAATACAAGGAAGTAAAATCAATAAAATATATTTTTTTAAAAGAAATAAAAATATGTGATTCAGAAAGAATGTTTTTTCTCTCAATGAGAGCAATATCTATGGATATTCACCTATGCATTCACCTCAATATTGAATGCACAGATTACATCTCCATGAACCCCTGAGTCATTACAGTACTGAGGAGCCTGTCTCCCCGGGGCTATATATTCAAAGGGCACTATAGCTTCCCCCTCCCAGATCTAGCTTGGTATGTTGTTCAGAGTCCATCACTGTAAATTCTTTGTTGGAAACCTGAGATTCTGTACAAGAGCACAGGTCCACAGAAGCAATGTTCTTCAGCATTAGGTGACACTACCTTTTTAGTAAAAGCTTTCTAGGGCAGTGTGGAGCCAGCCTGTCCCTGTGCTTTGGAAATATTCTCAGGTTATAATGATGTAAACTATACATGTTTTATTTCTTAAATGAATTTCATTCCAGAGAGAGTCTTTTGTGCCAGACAAGGTCAATGGGACCAAAACCAAATTTCCAAAGTCAAAAGATTGAGAGCCTTCCATTCTATTTTCTCTCCATGTTACACACCCTCCTTCTTAAATGAATACCAAAATGTTTCTTAATCTAACCCCTGCTCCAACATGCAATAGGTAAAACCACTCTGTTATGAAAATTCCTATGTTCTTTCATCTCTCCATCCTGATTTCTTATTCCTAAGGATCCTCAGGGGACATTTCACTCCCTCCTGACAGTCACTTACCCAGATAGTTTCTTCTAGATATTTTCAATTAATCCAGTTCACATCCCTGTTCATGGAGCAGCACTGACAGCTTCAATGTTCAATTTCTGACCCTGTCTGAAGGTAGCAGGAGAGGGCTGGTGTGTCAGTATTTATAAAGGCTGCAGTAATGTGCAGGCCTTCACATCTACTTACTACTCACTCAATGACCTACTCAGAACAACATTCGTTCATGGTAAATTTCATTCATGGTAAGTGCCCTAATACAGGTGTACCATATTTTATCTTTTAGATGTTTACTATACTTTCTCTATATTTAGATATGCTTAATTACACAAATATTTACCATTATGTTATAACTGCCTACAGTATTCAGTACAGTAATAATGCTATACAAGTTTGTAGTTAAGGAGCAATAAACTATACTTAATGTGTGCAGGAACCTATACCATCTTGGTTTGTGTGAACGCAACCTGTGATGTTCACAAAATGATGAAATTGAATTTCTCAGAACATATATCCATCAGTAGGTAATGTGTGGTTGTACATGAATTTGAGAGGGGATATTCAAAGTATAACAGGTTCCCTGAACCACTGTAAAATGGCTAAAACTGAACAAACATGAGACATAATATTTTATGAGTTAAGAGTGACTATAATTAGATGCTAATATGAATAGAACTAAGATGTGGGCAACTGACTAGATCAGATGATCAGAACATTATGTATTGTTGGCTTAGAAATGTATCTTAAAGCATGTTTATATTTAAAAATGGGTGTTTCTAACATTCTGGCAATTTTTTTTCCAAACAAATCACCGATGTCAAACTCAAGATCCAACCCAAAAGGTCCTAAGATGTCCAATCTCCACTTTCTGACCCTGGTCAGCTCCTCTCTGCAAACCAGTTCCTCCTAGGAATGAATGACCCAATCTTTACTGTTATTCACCACCAAGAAAACCTTTTTCTCCAGTGTTGCCTCATATGGCTTTAATACGTGGGTTTCAAAAATAAGCCACTTAGTGAGAGGCAAAGTAATAGAGGAACATCATGAAAGGTTCACAAAATCTTTATCTACTTAAACACACCCCTGAAAAATAAATTAAGCAAAGCTTTACACAAGCTGTTAACAGATGTGACAGCAAGATGTGCTTACAGCAATAAAGTAGGATATCCATCAGAAGAAAATCATTTAATATGTGCAGTTAGCTACCTGTCAGCCTCCTTGCCAGCTGCCCTCTCTCAGCCTTTGACGGCAGGATAGCCTCTCTTCAATGCCTCTGTAACAAATGGAACAACAATATCTAACATTTCAAGCCCAATTTATAGCCTGTCATTAGCAAGGGTATAAAATGCGTGGCACTTGGTTTATGTTCTAATTTTACTTGAGGCTTCTTTGGTTATACTTTTTTATTTGGCCTTGGCTTCATTTTTCTTAAACCTAACTTCTACTTACTTTGATCTTGTAATATATGTGCCTTCATAAAATACCCTTGTAAACTACTTTCTTGTGATATGCATCTTTGCAAACTATCTTTATAATTCCTTTTAGGAACAAGGTGAATAAATAAATGAACTACCTCTCTTTTCATTTTTCAAGATTCAGCATTCATCACGCCCAGCACTTGAGCTCTACATAGACTTTTGAGCATCCTTTCTGCCTGCCTCACCCCTCCCAACATATGTAGTACATGTAATTCCCTGCCTAAGTACCATGTACCTTTCACCTTCACAAATGTTATCCCCATTAACCATCCCCCTACTCAGAAAAGTTTTAATTATTTGTCTAAGAACATTCAGGTAATAATTCAGAGCCCACATTTGAACCCTATCTATTCGATTTGAAATATTACACTCTTTCAATCACGCTACCTAACTCTGATCTTTTCAGGTTCAGCATCTATCAGGATTGAAATGCCACTGGGCTTTCCATCATCATGTATTCCCATCGCCACACCAGCTGTCATCATAAGCCTGGGCAACACCTCTTCAGCGTGGCTCCTTGTCTCCACAAAGCTACCATCTCCAGCTTTCAACTTGGGCCCATTATAGGCAGAACAAAACGCTTTGCCAAAATAAAATCTATCTTTGACATTCTGTGAAATGTTCCATTTCTACAGTCAGGCTATTTTCTAACTTACCACTATCAGTTTAAATATAAAGAATGATTATCAAATTTTTACTCTAAACCTTAACTCTTAATTCTTAACTGAGATATTTTCTACTTACTAATTTTATTCTTATGTTAAACTTCAGGTCCTAGTCCCTAAAATTAATCTCCTTTCAACTATTCTATTTCTATCAATCAGGTAATATCTTCATTCATTGACTGTAAACATCTTAGAGTCTTCTTTTATGTAAACAAAATGGGATTACAGAGTTTAATGGTGACTCCTACTTCAAACATATTTTAGACTAGTCATTTCAGCCACCTTCCTCCATGTTAGTAAAAACTGACTTCCAGAATATTATTATAAAAAGGAATGAAGTACTGATACCTACAACAGGGTGGATGTGCCTTGAAAACATTATGCTAAATGAAAGAAGCCAGACACAAAACATTTGTCAGAGGCAGGAAAAAATAAACAAGGAGAAACTGCTTTTAATGGCTAAGGAGTTTTATTTTGGAATGATGGGAATGTTTCATAACTGATCAAACAGAGATGATGGTTGCACAGCATTGTGAATGCATGAAATGCCACTGAATTGTTCACTTTAAAATGTTAATTTTATGCTATATGAATTTCACCTTAATAAATTACTTTTAAAAACCAGACTTCTAACAAATCCATCAGCCTTCAATATCCCGTTATTGCATTCCATGGTTTCCTTTTTTTTAATTTTTTTTTCCATCAAGGTTAAACTCATCCACCTTTAATGACCAGGGTTCCCAAACTTATTCTCCATAAGTACCACTACACATCAATGCTTTTCCTCCTTAATAAACTTCACATGTGGCCACTTAGGCTCATCTCTCAGGCCAGAAGTCTCCGTGTCCACCTAAAATTCTCCAATGATTATCTGTAAACTTCATCTTGTTCTAGCTCCTCTATGCATCACTAATATCTCCCTTCATGCATTTCGGACAGTTCTAAAGAATGCAGTGCTTTCATTTGATATGTATAATACATATTACCTAACCAGATCGTAATTCCCTTTAAGGCAAAATATCATGTCAGAGACATCATTGATTCTCATACTGCCTCACTTTTGGGAATAGAAGAACTTAATAAATGCTTCATTAATTACTCATTAACTATTGCTCAGGAAAGTTAATTATCTTTTCTCCCACTCTTTCTACTAAGCTATAGTGTCCCCTTTGTTTGGAACAATCCCCAACCTGTTCTGTGAAGTCCCTTTCAGTTCCTTCACTTAGCAAAAAATTGTTTCACTAATTTAGGAGAAATTGACTCTGTGAAACCTAATAAAGGAGCACCATTAATATACACAGTTCCGGGAACTATGTGGTACAATAACCATGGCAATTTACATTAGTCATGTTTTCGTCATAGGGAATTCCTGAAGCCACATTTCTTTTGCTTGTTGTGTTCTGTAGAAAGACCAGATAGTGGTAGGTAGAAAGATAGATATCTACAGAATAACGTTTAGGAAAAACAATTCAATATATGCCCCTCAACTGAAAACAAAACAAAACAGAACCAAAAATAAATCATTAATTAAAAACACTACATTCTTTGTCCAACCAACTAGTCTTTTACAGCCTTGTTTACCCTCCCTCATCCCATATATCATGTGACATAATGGCGAAAGCATTACTATGCTAAAGTTTTTATAAGAGGTTATAGTTGGGTAAAACAGGGACATATGGAAATCAGTTAAAATAGGAATTCAAATCATGAAGCTGAAGTAAGAAAAGTAATTTAGCCTCTAGAATTGGTACATCTCTGTGGTTAATTATTTTATAAACCCAATGAGAATAAACATAAGCCTAACAGGTCTTCCAGTTTTAAGTAGCTTTCTTTTCTGAGAAGCAAGAGTGCTATACTGTATAACTAAGTTATAGAAATGGAATGGGAATGGGAGCAAATTATAAACATATTAACACCCAAAAGACATAGATCCAAATACTACAGTGAGAATCTGATAAGGGTTAAAATCAGCATAATGAAGAGATTCCAATTATTTCTAAAAACAGAAATTTGCCATTTTAATGACATCATTGTGTTTATATAATATGTGCTAGTAAAAATTCAATATACTTTGTTGTTTTATACATTTATATATGTTCTTTTACTGAGGTTCTTCTTTAATGTATTTTTTAGGTTATACTTTCATAAGCAATTCCAGTTTGGCCTCAGAATGGCATTTTTCTACCCACATGGGAACTCTGCCAAACCTTCAAGGTTTTGTAATATTCTTTTGTAGTACTCATTTTATCAGAGACTCAAATATTAATTTTTTTCTAAAGAGAGAAGCATGCATCCCTGCCAAGCACCCAAGCTACAGTATGATATAATATGAACTGTTAACACATTCTGTATTTTTCCAAAGACTTCAATAGAGATACCATGGTAGCTGTTAGCTTCAATAAGGAGTGTTATGTGTGGAATTAAGGGGCTGAATTTGACTCAGAGATCTTAACCCTTTTCATGAACAAATACATAATTTAAGACTCTTGCTATCTTTTTTCCTAGCCAGTTCATATGATCAATCACTTCATTTTTCACAACCCCAGGACTCCTAAGATGCCATGGTTCTTAGATATCCTGTAGAGACACCCTTTATTCAACACAGAATATCCTTACCATGAAAAACCATATATGTCTGAATGCAGAGATGACCTGGTCTCAATTCAGAGACATTAGCCCCAGGAACTATAAATTGCTTTCATTTCTTGAAGTTTAAATATATTTAAAAGCTACCATGGCAGCTGTTTGAAGGTGAAGAAAGAGGAGAGAATAAAGAGGATTGTGAGAGAAATGGAATAAAAAATCAAAAACAGAAGAATTTAGTCTCATGGATACATTTGAGGCTTGAGACAGCACACCTAAGTTTTATTTCTCTCCAAAATTCCTGGGTAGAATTGATTTATGGAAATTCTGGCTCAGATAACCAGCAACATCAAACCAAGTAGAAACCAGAAAAAAAGGAAATGAGATTCATTGGAGAAAGCCACAACTCACACCATGTGCAACACAACTTGGGCTCACCAAGGAGAGAATTATTCTCTTGCAGTTTAGACTAACAAAGCCACATTCTAAAAGTTTCCCAGTCCTTTAATTAAAAGAAGTTCACCTGGATGATAGAAGTATGCCTATGCATAATGACTCATTCTGTAGCATATAATTATAAACCAGTAACTCATTATCAATATAAATCATATAGAACCTGGAATGCAATGATAGATGCTAAGGCTGGCAAAAGAATGAGGCTTCACACTAGTAACTAGTAACTGTGTGTGTGTGTGTGTGTGTGTGTGTGTGTGTCCCACACATGAATACGTAGTTTTGACAAATGAGATCATATGCAGCATTCATTTTCTGAGGTTCTTTGTTTGATCAGGACACAGTTGTTATTTGATCAAGCCATTGTAGGTATTTCTATTTGTCAATATGGAAATCAAGATAAATAATGAAAGCTTTCTCATGGCCACACATAGAAACATGTAGTTTCCCTGCAGAAACTAGGCTTAGCCTTGGGAAGGAAAAAGTCCCCCAGCATTTGTCATACCCATTAACACATCCATTGCAAAATTCTTAGTAAGAACATCCTACCAAGTAGAGAATCAAACAAGCGTCATCCAGCCAGCCACTAAGTAACCTAGCTCTAGCTGCTTATTGGGAAACCTTCCTCAAAAATAGAAAGTGGGGGAGTTACTGAGGAGAGCATCAGTGCTCTTGACTGGTAGTTATAGATATAAAACTTCCTGCATAAGAATCACTGGGATAAATTGTGAGGGAAGGACACTTGACTTGGGGTGGTGAACACACAATACCATATACAATTGATACATTATAAAACTGTACACCTCAAAACCTATATAATTGTATTAACCTATGTTACCCCAATAAAGTCAAGTAAAAACCTTTTTGAAATTAAAAAATGAAAGAATCATTGGGGAAACCTCAGAGCAATGCATTTTGTTCTCTTCAGGGCAACCAGTATAAATTACCACTTGACTGTCAGTCACTTCCTAAGAGTTACACATTGTCTCAGGAAATACTAGGATATTGAGCATGACCAGGGGGAGACTAATATCCTTCTTTATATGAAAAATGGAGTCCAACCTGAGGTGATTTTAGATGCTTTGTTTGAACATAAGAAACTTGTTTTATTTAATATATTTCAATAGTCAATGAATGCATAGCATAACACTATGGAGAAATTATAAGTTCTACTTGGTAGATAGGCAATGGAGACAGACAGAGAGAAACTGAATTGCCCAGCTAAAGGGGAGAGCTTGGGGGGCAGCCGTGCCACTGGACCCTACAGACTATCTACCACATTAGGCAAACTTACCAACCCAGTGAGATATAGCAACTCTACCTAATACACAGAAACAAACACAGAAAGCCTGCAAAAATGAGGAAACAAGAAAACACAGCCCAAACGACAGAATGAAACAAAACTCTAGAAAAAGAACTAAACAAAATGGAGACAGGCAAGCCATTAGTTCAAAACACTGGTTATAAGGATGCTTAGTGAATTTAGGGAAAGAGCAGATGAACTGAAAGAGAACTTCAACAGGAAAAAAAAAAAAAAGTGACATGGAAACCATAAAAAAGAACTAGTTAGAAATGAAGAATAGAGTAACTGAAACCAAGAACAATTTATAGGGAGTCAAAGGTAGAGTAGATGAAGCTGAGAATCAAATCAGTGATTTGGAATATAAGGAAACAAAAAAACAAATAACCATAAGAATCATCAGAAAATCAAGCTATATAGAAGTCCAATGATCAAGCATTTAAAGAAGCCACATTCACTCAGGTAGGCAGAAGGGGTGGAATCATGTAGATAGGTAGAGAGGCAGTGTGGTTCAGACAAACAATGGTAACAGATGGTCCCTCATCCATGTGTAGCAGATAAAAATAGGGAAGGATACATACCCTGGGAGTGAGCAATCCCAGCCCCAAACCAGAACACACAGCGGCCCAGGGTTCTAACACCAGGAAGATAAACCCCCATTACCTCTGACTGTGAAAACCAGTGGGGATTGAAGCAGCAGTAGAAACTGACAGATTTTCACAGTTTATGGGGCCCACATGATCTTAGAATGTATGCAAACCCCAGGGCAGCAACTGGAAGGGTGCCAATCACATACAGGAAGTGGGTGAAGTGAATGCAAATGGAGCAAGTGTCAGGCAACTCACCAGAAACTTTGGACCAACAACCAAGATTACTCTATTTAGCAAAGCCATCATTTAGAATGGAAGGGCAGATGAATAGCTTCCCAGCCAAGGTAAAGCTAAAGGAGTTCATCACCACAAGAGATTTATTTAAGAAAAAGAAGACTAAAACCATGAGCATTAAAATGACAATAAATTCAGAACTATCAACAACTGAGCCTAACAACAAACATACTAAGCAAACAAGAACAGAAACAGAATCATTGGTACGGAGATCATTTGGAGGGTTATCAGCTGGGAGTAAGGAAGGAGGAGAATGGGGGCAATGGTGCAGGGACTAAGAAGCATAATTGGTAGGCACAAAATAGACCAGGGGGTGGGTGTTAATAATAGCATAAGAAATGGATAAGCCAAAGAAGTTACATACACAACTCATGGACATGAACTAAGGGGAGGGCTTACTGGAGGGAAAGGTAGTACTGGGTAGAGGGAGGCAAAGGGAGAATAAATATATAGGAAAACTGTAATAATATAATCAATAAACTATACTTAAAAAAATAAGAACAAATTGGCAGTTATAGAATAGTCATGGGGATATAAAGTACAGCATAGGAAATAGAGTAGCCAAAGAACATATATGCATGACCCATGGGGACATGGACAATGAAACAGAATTGCCTAAGGTAGTGTGGGTGGGCTGGGTGAAGGACAGCAAAGTGAGAACAATTTGAGCAACTGTAATAGCATAATCAATAGGTAAAAGATAATTTAAAAAAATTTTTTAAGCCATCGAATTGTACACTTTAAAGGGGTGAATTATATGGTATGTGAATTATACATTTCAATAAAGATTTAGACAGATATAAAATCATTGAGCAAATAATCAAGACTATTCTAGAGCTGAAGAACCAAAAAATGCCCTCACCTAAATACATCATTGGGAAATTTCCAAACCACAAAAATAACAGGAAGAGTCTAAAATCTTACAACTTCTCATCTATAAAGAATGAGAATCACCCTGTGGTAGGACATGCCATCAGCAGCACTGGGCACCAGAAGACAGCTGAACATTGCTTTTGCTGCTAGGAAGAAAATGATTTTCAATACAGGATTCTTTATCCAACCAAACTGCACATTAAATAAAAATCAAGGAGGACTAAGAAAATTTCCCTTCCACGTGCCCTATATTTGAAATTTCCTAAGTATGCACTTCCACAAAATGTGGATGAAAAACCAAGAAGGAAGAAGTTACAAAATTTAGAAGAAAGCAAATACAACTAAATAGAACAAAAGAGAGAAGTCCCCAAATGCCAACTCTGTAACATCTTGTGAGGGAGCAATAACAGAGATTGCAGCAAGAGGACAGAGGCTTCAAGAATGTATTTGAGAATATTCCCTGTATTTCAGGGGACAGATATAGTCTTTGATAAAGAAAAACCACTTGTGCATGAGATAAAGGTGGGGAAAGATGTTAGGTTTTAAAAATTCTCATCTCCCTAACAAGTATTTCCCATAATAGACATTTTCCTAAACAGAACATCAATAGAAAAGATTAAAAATTGAAAAGAAACAGAGGGGCTAGGTGAAAAAAGTGAAGGAATTAAGTGGGAAAAAATACCTTGTAGGCAGGCAACAGTATGGTCATAACCAAAGCGGGGAAGTGGGATGGGGGAGGCAGGAGAGGGTAAAGGAGAGATATTTGGTGATGAAGAGACATGACTTGGAGTGGTGAGCACACAATACAACATACAGATTATATATTATAGAATTATACACCTTAACCCTATGTAATTTTATTAACCAATATAAACCTAACAATTTCAATAAAAATAAGAGAACTAAGTATATTTTCTAGTGAAATGAAAGTATCCATCAGAAGAACTTAATATTTTTTAACTCAAAAACAGTTAAAAATTAATTGTGGTTTCCTCTAGTGAGCAAGATTAGTAGTATAGAAAGATGGAGAAATGGGTTATTATTTTATTACTATAAATATTTCCATTGAATTTCATTTTTAACCATAATTATGTATCATTTTGATAAAATGGTTAAACACTAACTGATCACTTAACACATGTGAAGTACTATGTTAAGGTACAAAGAAAGATATAAAGTTGAATAACATAGTTTCCATGGAGTAAAACCAAATCTACACACCAACTATGAGACTTGAAAATTATTATGTTACCCCTTCCCCCAAAAAGGCACTGAGTGATTATTTCTGCCAAAAAATACAGCAAAGTTGTACAAAGATGGTAGCACTTTTACTAAACTCTAAAGTATTGGTAGGCTTTTGATGGATGGAGAAAGGAAAAAGGATATCCTATTTTGCCCTAACATACATTCCATAAAAGGACAATCATTTTTAGACATTCCTAACCAAAAGCCAATTATACCTTTCGGGAAGGAGCTGCTATTTTTGAAATACTCATCTGAAGAGGAGAAGAAATATTCAGAATATTTCATGCTAAGCTCAGACTTACCTGTACCAGAAAGTATTCTGAGCTTATGAGTCACTTAGTTACTTAAAGAATAAAATCCTGAGAGAAACAAGATTATATTGTGTGTCAGTGACCATGAAGATTAAATTCATTTACCTAGAACAGTTTCTGTTGACTTAAATATGCTTTAAGTTAACTTTTCTAATTCTGTAAGAAAAATAGCAGAGCTTATTTCATGGAAAATATTCACATTGAATCACAGTTTGTTTTTCCTTTTAATTTTTTTGTTAGTGTATATCTTGGTCATTTTTAATTCCAAACATATAGTTATTGAAGGCTTATATTTATAACCAAGTCTATTACTGTCTATGCCAATAAACTTGATTTAAGTATTTATCATTGATTTTTTTTTAAGAAATCAGGGTTTTATTTTCCACCCAAAGTCAATTTGTAGTCTTGACCAAATAAGTGGGCTGTACTAAAATGTATTGAGTTTTGCTATAAAGTCATTTGGGAAAGAAATCACAAGAACTTTTTGATTAAAACAAGTTTGGTTTTGTTGTAAAATATTTTAAGAAATTATTCTACTTTTTAGCACCTGTATGCCTTTTGTTACTTAAATATACCAAAAAAAAAAGCCATGAAAATGAGAGGAGGAAATTTGGATAATTTAAAAGCTTAAGGAGCATATTTTAAATTAATGATTTTTTAAAATATCACATAAAGTTTCATTAAAATCTCCTCTGTCTCCTGTTTATTCTTCCACTTTACCTGCTTAATCTCAACTGCTTTCACACATCAACCTCATTTACTCAGGCAGAGATAAGACTAGTGGGAAAGGAAAAAATGTACCTTACTATTTCAAGTCGACAAATACTTACTGAGTGCCTATTTTGTACAAAGAACTATGCTAGGTACTCTGGAGAATATAAAAGTAGTATGATACCTGATCTCTGCTCTCGAGCTTGTACAGAAAGATTAAATGACCCTGAAATTGCAAAACAATGTGATGTAAGTGCCAATGGGAGAGGCACAGACAGCAGTTCAGATTTTGGGAGAAGGAAGTGCCTCGAATGAGCTGAGGTGGAATGAATTGATGGTCTCCAAGGATGATGCTGGCCTTGTGGGCTAAGGGTAAAGGGCTGAGTATGGAGACAGGAAAAGCAAACTTGGGCCACATAAGGACAATGATGTGAGCACAGTTGCAGAGATATTGTATATGTATATTGTATATGAAGTTCCAATTTGACCAAACTGTGGCAAACTCTCAGGGATGAGATAAGTTTGGAGTGTTAGAAGCCCATTTGTAAGCAACCTTAAAAGTATTATGTTGGCACTAAGAAAGCACTAAACTGTGCAAGGAGGGGTGACACCGTGAAACCAACTTTGGGGTGGATTAATACTGCCACCGGTACAGAATGAATGTTAGGAGAAGTATAAGGCAGATTATTCATCTTTCCAGATGGGAGGCGATGGGAGTGTAAATTATGGTGGTAGAAGAAAACTATAGAAAAGAAAGAACAGATCTGAAAAAAATCAAAGAATAAATCAACAGGATTTGTTCGTTGACTAATTTGAGACAGCGTTTGGGTATATGTGTAAATATAACTATAAACTTCCAATCTCAACATATCTAAAGCTGAACTTCAAATCTCCCCCCACCCAGACCTGTTCTTCCTTCTGCTTCTTTATCTCAGTATATGGTGTTTCACCCATCCAGTTGTTCAAACCAGAAAACTGGATGGAAGATGGTGCCAATCCTTAACTCTTTCCTACTCTCATCCCCACCCCCAAACAAATACTAAGCCCCAATACCTGTTATTTCTCAAATCTACCCAATGCTCACCTACTTTCTGCTATTGCCCCTCACCCTCAGTTCCAGGCCACCATCACCTCCTTTCATCATAAGCCTTCTCAACAGTCTTCCTATCATTCACCCCACTGTTCCCTACTATAGCCTTTTGTTTTGTTTTATTTTTCAATGTAATCTTTATTGTATTTTTTCCATTACATTCTTAAAATTGTAGCTTGAATTATTTTTCTAAAATGTAAATCTGTCTGATAATAGCAATATTTCAACTTAAGCATTCACACAAGCGAATAAAATGTAACTACTTTATTTTGTTTAATCTTCTTCATCGGTCATCACCCAATGAAGCAGTAGGAGAGAGTGGGAAGTATTTAAACTTGCCAATTGACAGCATTTTTGCATCCATTTTAAGCCTCTTTCATATAGTTCAAACTTCCCTGGACTTTTGTTCTAATTTACAAGGCTTCTTCTCTCTTATCTCTTCAACAGCACTATCCATCTTATAACCTCTGGGAATCTTCTTGCCACACATCAAAAAACTGAGATTCCCCCTGGTGATAGTTCCTCAATATGAGTTCCTGCTTCACCCTCCACTTATCCTTTCCTTTGTATAAAACATGACCTATTTGGGAATATCAAAATCGAGTCTGTGCCCTGTCCATGTTCAAGTTATATAACTGGTGTCTATTTGAGACCTAGTCCATAGGCCCCTGTAAAGGCTCTAAAATGGTACCCTGGGGTAACTTCTAAGAATTTTGAACAAGAACATTTAAGATTATCCTGTGAATACTAAATAATTTTTTGCCTGGCACATTTTTCACTTTTTTTCTGATAAAAGTAATAAATACACCCCTGCCAGTGTGGCTCAGTGGTTGGATCACCATCTTGTAATGGAGAAGCTGTGGGTTTGATTCCAGTTGGGGCACATACCTAGGTTGCTGTTCATCCCCATCCGGAAGTGGGCATGTGTGACACCCCTCACACACACATACACACACACATACACACATGCATGCACACACTGACCACAGTTTGGACATGTATGATCCCAGTTCCAGTGTGAATCCCCCGTCCAGGTGAGTACAAAGGCAACCAATTGATGCTTCTCTCACATCAATGTTTCTCTTTCTCTTTGCCTGTCTATCTTGCTCTCTGTCTCTAAAAAAAAGTAAATGAAGATGTTTGTGGGTGAAGATTTTTTAAAAAGTGATAAATTTATTTTAAAATCAAACCCTATATTTAAAAGTCACACATATAGAGGCATAATAATTACCCAATTTTGTCTACCCAGCACCCTTTCTCCACTTCCTTACCAACTTTATGAAGGGGTTTTGTGGGACTCAGACTCTTCCTGAACACAGCAGCTGGTCCAGGAATGGTCACAAAATCAACCAGAACTACTGAGAGTCTTCCCAGGATTTCTTTGTTGGCAATGCCAAAAGAAGACTCCCTTGTTCCTCAAATTACTAAATGAAAAGTTGCCTGTACAAAAGTCACCTCCTTTTCCATGAAAAGAGCCAAAATGGGGCTGGCTTCAGGGGGAAGTAGAGACAAGGTAGACAAATAGAGAGCCCAGACATCATCCAGGTCCCCAGTCCTAATTATTGCTAAGTAGGTGAGACCCTTGTCCTTCCCATCGGTTACGTTGGCTAGCACATTTCCTTTTGGCGTGTGAGCTGAAGTTGGCTTCCATGAGTACAACCAAGAGTGTTGACAGTTCAGGATGAAAGCAGAGACGTACAAATTCAAAATGCTGGTAATAATCTTGGACTTTGGAATCAGCCACACCAGGTTCAAATCTTGACTTTTTCACTTATTATCATGTGACTTTGCATAAATTACTTAATTTTCACATTTCTCAAGCCTCAAATGGAAAAGAGTAACACTTTATTGTATTGAATTTATTAGGATGATATTATTTCTAAAAATCATATAGGTTTCAAGCCTACAACTCAAAAATAATCATTTGCATACTTCTTTGTATGCCCATTGTCCCAAAGTCCCTTTCTGTTTACCTTTTTCTCTTTTTTGCCCACCTCCACCAAACCCCCACCTTCCTTTCCCTCTGGCTGTCACTGTTGTCTGCCTTCTTTGTTTTTTTTTTTTTCCTCCTTAATCCCTTTACCTTCTTTCATCCAGTCTCCTAGCCACCTCCCCTCTGACAGCTATTAGTGTGTTTCATGTATCCATGTCTATTTCTATTTTACCTGTCAGTTTATTTTGTTCATTAGATTCCACATATAAGTGAGATCATAAGGTTTTTTCTTTCTCTAATTGGCGTATTTCTCTTAGCATAATAATCTCCAGGGCCATCCATGCTGTAGCAAAAGGTAAAATTTTCCCCCTAACACTACCTTTTTATGATCAAGTGGTGTTACATACAGTGACATTTATTGTATGTAAATGTCACATAGCTGTTTTATCCACTTATCTACTGTTGGGTACTTGGGCTATTTCCAGATCTTGACTATTGTAAATAATGCTTCAAAGAACATATGAGTGCATATATTCTTTCAAATTAGTGTTTCGGATTTCTTCAGATATATTCCTAGAAGTGGGATTGCTGGGTCAAAAGCAATTCCATTTTTAATTTTTTAAGGAAACACTATACTGCTTTCCATGGTGGCTGCACCAGTCTTCATTCCCACCAAATGGGTGGGGGAGGAAGAGTTAAAGAAGGGGAACAATTTAGTCAAGGAACTAGCATGGATGACCCATGGACATGGACAACATGTGGGATTGGCCGTGGCAGCGGAGCTGGGGAGGCAGAGCAGGGGAGAACAGTAGGAGAAAAATGGGATAAATATAATACAACAACAATAAAATTAAATTAAAGTAAAAAAAGTTTCTAAATGTAATATATACCAGACAATACCTACTAGACTTAGCCTGCAGGTACTGGTTTGAATATAATATGCTTAGTATGGATAACATCAGTCAGTAAATTCACTGTGTCATCTTTTTTTGAGATTCCTCTACTCTTGGGGTAAGCAGATATCCTCTGAGACTCTGTAGGTGAAGTTTTCTTACGGAACGCCTAGGGGAGGATGACATGATGCAGATGGCTAGTTAATAAGAGCTTTTAATCATTTTAAAGATCAATTTTGAAGTAGAGGGAAGCTTCCATTTTCTTGCAAACTCCACCTAATAACATAAAGGGATTTGGTGAGGCATAAACCCCAAAAGACAAAGAAGATGGGAGATATATGACAGCTACTTAATTTTAGAAACTAAATAATAGAAAGATTAGTGGTAAATGACTTAGCAGATCTCAGAAAGCAAGCAGAGTGGAAAGCCAAGAATTAATCCGATTATATGACAGAACTTCCCCAAACCTTGGAAATTAACAACATTGAGTAATCTAAAACTGGGGATGAAAGAAAGGCTTAAAACCAAGAGCAGTGGTTGGAAGGGTGATTAAGAAACAATTAAAATTCTCATGCTCCTACCTTTTCCAGAAGAAAACTTATGATTTGCTGCAGAGGATGTAGAAAAGATCTATGGATCAGAGGACACCAAGGTAAGTCAAGGGCACTGGGACCATTCTGAAAATAAAGGGATTAAGTGAAAGTGGACAAACTGAATGCTGGGAAATTGAGCCTTCTTCTGCCACCAGCTCTCCACGTGCTGACAGCTAGGATTATAGTCTTCAGGACAATTTATGAGGAAAAGTGTATTCTCTGAGAAAATGTAGCCAGGTTTCAATAAAAGCACTGAGGATGCTAACACTACAGGTTCTCCAAAAAACATCTAGTGAAACAGACAGTTTGCAAGGCCCACCTCCATGCTAAGAGACACTAAACAACTTTTAGGGTCCCACTTTACATAGGAGAGGACAAGCAGTGATCACTGGACATTTGAGAAGGTATCTAATATAATAGATAGCATTAAGGAAAGAAAGCAAAGGAAACAGAATCAACAAAACCAAAAAGTACCACTAATAACCTCACAGAGGTAGATTAACAACAAAGATTCAGAAAATAAAAAGGGTTTTGAAATTTTAAAAAATAGCAGAAATGAAAAATTCAATAGAAGATTGAAAAGTCATTTTGAGGTAATATCTCTGAAAAATAAGCAAAAAGATGGTAATGGAAAATTGGGAGATTAGGTCCAAATTAGAGGTTTCATTCAGTAGGTACATTGTCCAAAATGAAAGTTCCAGAATGAAAGAACAAACAAAACAGATGAAATTAAATCAGCCATAAAACAATTTTTAAAAAGTATCCAGAACTAAAAGGCATGAGTTTTCAGTATCCAGTCTCATGGACAAAAATAACTGCATAAGATAGAAACATCATGGTGAAATTATGGAATATAGAGGCCAAAAGATAAGATGAACCTAGAATTCTCCAGAAGGAAATAGAACAGGTTTAATATCAAGGACCAAACTTCAGAATGACATTTAACTTCCTAGCAAAAACACTGAAGAAAACTGTCAAGTCATACATTCAAGATTCTGCAGATAAATAAATGGTTCCCAATCTCAAAATCTATTCACAAAGAAACAACTACCTGCATATGGGGGTAGGATAAAGACATACTCAAGACATGCAAAGTGTCAGATTATTTATCTATCTTGCAGAGGAAATGCTCTGTCAAAATGAAGAAACGTAACATGAGTATAGTAAATGTAAAACCTGATACTCACAGAAAAGGAAAACAAAGAAATACCAAAATAAAAATAGCAGAGGAAAACAAAACTTATGTTGGAAAAGAAAAGTACCAATAATATACTACATGGATTTTGTATGGAATGTATTGTATTATGTGCAATATATTATGTATTATGTAATTACAGTAAGAGAGGGCTGAATTATAATCTGGTCAAAATGACAAAATAACTATTTAAAAGAGAGAAGGATGGGAAACCTGGGTGAATAGAGCAGGAAGTGGAAAATATGTGTGAAGACATACATCCTTATCTTTCACTAGATGATTTCTAAAATTGAAAAAAATAGAGATAAAAATATAAATATGGTATTAGAAACAAGGAGGTAAATACCAAACCCCACAAATCAGTAATAAAGTGGACAGTCATTACCTGAAAAGGGAAATAGATAGGACTAGAGGGGAAAGAGGCTGAGTCGGGGAGGGGTGGATAGTGAAAGATTTTCAAACAAAGCTGTAGACACTTTCTGAATCTTTGAGTTTCATGCATCTATAACTTTGTTGAACATAAAACACAAATTAATAAAGATTTTCTCATTCAAAAATAATTTTAAACATTGTTATTTCATGCTACTCCTAGTTAATGAGAAAATTAATTCAGAGAAAAATTAACTCCCAGCACTATGTCTGATATACAAGAGGAACTTAAATTGGTTTAGGCATTTACAGATGCAGACAACAGTGTGGTGATTGCCAGAAGAGGGAAGGGGAGTAGGGGTAGGTAGAAGAAGGTAAAGAAGGGATGGTAAATGATGGTGAATGTTGACTTGACTTGGGGTGGTAAACACAGAATACAGATGATGTACTGTAGAAGAGTATACCTGAAAATTGCATAATTGTATTAACCAATGTCACCCTAGTAAATTCAAATATAAAATAAAATAACATACATACATTTTTGGATAAATAAATCATCAATTAAAGGTAAATGTTGTTTATTTGAATTAGTAATGAAAATAAATGAATTAAAGATTCAATCGAATGAATCAAATAAATTTATGAATAAATAAATAATTAATTTAAAAAACACAGTGTTACAATAATATTATCAAGCTGTTTCAACCTTCAACTTTCAGTATTTATGTGCAAAATCCGATCATCAATCAGTCACTAACCATAGTTGGCATAGAGCAGATATTGAGCAATGTTTGTTTGGGTTTTTTTTGTTTTTTTTTTTTGCATGAACACACAAATAAATGTTGCAAAAAACTATTCTCATCTGCCACAAAATTTAGAGTAAAAAGATTTTTTCACTTTCCTGTTAGGTCCTCCCTCACTTGTCATTATCTGGCACCATATACTGCTTTCCATTTCTTTTCCACTAACCTTTAGATGTTGTATTTAAAATAAGAAGAACTTTAAGGAATGACTAACAATGTCTAATCCAAGTTATCAATTTGTCCCAAACCCAGGAAAAGGATGAAATGAACATCTTATAATAGAATCTAGAGAGAGAGAGAAAAAAAAAAAACAACTCAAATTTACTTGGACTGAATGGATGCATCAGCCTGAGAAATGAGGCTGGCTTGCCTCAGCAAAGTGAACTGGGTACAGCACGTGGGCTGGGAACCAAGAGAGACAACCTAGGTACACTAGTGACTATCCTCACCCTGAGTCTCCTGGCCTCTTGTTTCTTCATTTGGATTGGAATGCTATAAATTTCCAGAACACCAGACACGCCCAGGTTCGAATGCAAGTACAAAAACATACTCTATCGCCAAATCCAACTTTTTTTTTGTATCATCTACCCTTTGAGATTATGTCCTGTTCTTTCCTTTTCTTTCAGCACAGATGAGCAAGAATCAACTGTGCAGTCATTAGCTGAGAAAAAGAAAATGGGATTAATGGATTGACTAAAAATGCTGCAGGATCATTATGGACTAGGAAATAGAATACTGTTTGGTATCACATCCCCAGCTCCATCAGTGACTTATGCAAGAGAGTGAGTAACTGCTTACCTCAATTTCAGCTGTTAGGTAAGAACAACATGTCCTTCCTCCTTCTTAGCATGCTGTGAAAACTAAAAAGATAACATCTAAAAATACTGAAATACTCAGAAAAAAATGATACCATAGAAACATGATCTTATCACCACACTCCAATGTAGCATATATTTATTTTCTTCCTCACAGTACAAACAAAATTCTTCCATTAGCAGACACAAAAATTTGAGAAGCAAGATACTGCAAGCTGCTTTGTGCATAGAATTTTTTTTATTATTTTGAGAGAGAGAGAGGGAAATATTGATTTATGTATTCATTGGTTGATTCTTGTACATTCCCTGACTGGGAATCAAACCTGCAACCTTGGCATATTGGAATGATCTCCACCCAACGAAGTTACCCAGCCAGCATATCAGTAGATTTTTTATCAAGAGCTGTAAAGAATATACATTTCTACCCTTAGTCCTATGCATTCATTTTATTTCAATAAGAATCAACTTGAATATGTAATATATTACATATTCAAGTAAGGGGGAAAGCTGGTCAATAACTTTAACCAAAGTTTAGAATCAAGTCTTTATAAACTATATATATATATATATATATATATTCCCTGATATAAATTATATGTGTGTGTATGTGTGTGTGTGTGTGTGTGTGTGTGTGTGTATTCCCTAAAGTTGGAAGACATAGAAAAGTATTATTTTAAGTTACTTTTTATTTCAATTCAGTTCAAAGTTACTGATACGTTTAAAAACTTATTATCACAGTTACTAATACCTTTAAAACATAATGTTTTTTTTTTTTAAACTCATTAGAGGGCAAATATGGCAACACAGCCTTTATTTTGCACAATAAAGGATGTTACTGGCTAGTAGGAGTGTACATGGGACATTGAAATTTCAACTTCCAAACTATAACTTCATATCTACTGATCCCAGTGGCAAAATGCCAGTATGAATTCCAAGTCTCTGTTGCAGAGAGTTAAATATTGTTAGGTCAGAATATACAATGTGTTTCAATTTATGTGCAGCTCTAATTGTTAAGTAGTTTCTAGAGCATTGAAAAAATTCTGATTTAACACTTTTGATTTCAGGGATCGAGCATTGTGATTAATTAACAATATCTAAAATGTGCATTCTTTGTTCAATCTCTGGGATAGAACTCAAAGCCCTCCTTAACATGGAGAAACTTCCATTATTAGTGATGACTGTTTCACTTAGATGGTATTAATATTTATTTGTTAGTGAGAACTTACTAATTACCAGGTCCCATGCTTTTGACATTTTCCAAATAGAATTATCCCACTATTCTTATAATAATCTTCTTTTGGATATATTATCCACCGTTTGCAGGGAAGCAGATGGAGCAAAGATGCCAAGCAATTGCCCCAAGTCCAGCAGCTAATAAGGAGACAGATGCAAACTCTAGTCTATTGACCCCAAATAACTGTGCTTTACTTTACTCGAAGTTCAGAACCTCTGAAAAGACCAGGAGGGACTCTGTTCAATGGTACTTTTTCTGTAGTGAGATGACTTAACAGTTTGTCCAAAAACGCTTGGCTTGATGTTTCCCCAACCTCCCTGTTTCAAGTAGTTTTTCTCTACACAGCCTCTTCAAAACTTCCCTAATTGCTTTATTCCTGCTCTACATACAAACCTGCAGTGTCCTCTTTTCTATACTAAATTTAATCTACATAAGGATTTGTAAATGAAGCCTTTCTATTCCACCTTATTTCTTAAGCTTTGCGCCTATGGATGGGCTGCATTTAATAGGCCCACACCATCTCTGCATGCTCAGGATACATAGACATTAACACCAGAGGCATTTCGGGATTCAACCAGAGAACGTCTCATTTTCTTCTGTTGACCCACAACATGTCCCCTGGAGCATAATGCTTGCTGTATTAGTTTCTAGGGCTGCCATAACAAAGTACCACAAACTGCATAGCTTCAAACCATCGAAATTCATTCTCTCATTTCTAGAGGCTGAAAGTCCAAAGTTAAGGTGCCCAGAGAGCCATGCTTTCCCTGAAGACTCTGGGGAAGGGTCTTCCCTTGTTTCTTCTTCTTAGCTTCTGGCGGGCCGGCTGTGCTTGGTGTTCCTTGGTTTGCAGCTGCATCACTCCACCCCCTGCCTCCGTCTAACATAGCCTCTTCCCTCTGGGTGTGTGTGTGCATGCATGTGCACATGTGCACATGGCATTCCCCTCTATGTGTGTGTATCTCCTTCGCTCTTTTTATAAGCACCTGTCAGGTTGGATTTAAGCCCATCCTACTCCTCATGTTAACTAGATGACATGTGCAAAGACTTTATTTCCAAGTAAGACCATATCCGCAGCTACCATATATATATATATATATATATATATATATATATATATATATATATCTGGGAGATATAATTCAGTCTATAACAACACTATATCAGCACAACCTGAAATCCTTTTTTATTTTTTTTTCCCTATTTTTATTTAGTCATTGGAGAGAGAGAGAGAAACATGGATTTTTTCCCTACTTATTTGTGCATTCATTGTTGCTTGTTGTATGTCCCCTGACCAGGGATCGAACCTGCAGTCTTGGCATATCAGAACGATGCTCTAACCAACTGAGCTACCCAGCCTGGGCCTGAAATTCTTTATTGGATACAATTCTCTTTTTACTAATACCATTGCTAAGAGACTCTGGGAACCACAAGAACATAAACACACATGTATATTTTGTCTTCCACCTGAAAGGCTGACCAGTTAGATCTGAAATGAGGGCAGGGCTAATTTTAGAAAAATTCTGACCATAATTTGGCAATATTAATAACCATATAGCCTGAAATTGTATAGCTATCTAAAGTTTAAAAATCATACTCACATCATTTTGCAAAACTCCATCATGTCTAAAATTACAATCCATGAAACCTACCTGCCTTGCCTGGTATAACTAAGCGAAGCAGCCTACATGGAAATACATCAAAAAGGCTCTTTTTCTCTTATTTACAAACCACATAATGTTAGAGACATCTAAGCTTTCTGGTACAATTTTCCACATACAAAGATGAAGCTTGTTTCATCACTAAGGCTTGCATTGGAGTTGTTTTTCTAGAAGTGTGATGGATTTTCACTAATCCTTTATATGGTCTTTCCTGGTTGGTGTGGCTCTGGGATTTGGTCTCAGGCCGCATAATAGAGTAGAACAAACTCACCTGGGTGTGACCTCATCAGTTCTATGTTCTTAGAAATTGAGCTATTCAGGCTTGAATTAGGTTCTTTCTTCTTAAGGTAAAATATGAAGTTGATTCTCATTTGAAAGCACTTTCAGTATGTGACATGTGGGACATATTCCTTCAAAGTACATCAGTATGAACATTATTATCAAGAGTTGGTTTATGAAGCGTCCCCTAGTAATAAGTCAGGCCACTGGGTTTGCATCCTGGTCTAAAGTTGAATCGAGCTTTTACATGTTCTGCTCTTCTTTATACAAGACCCTATCAAGAAAGCAGGAGCGCTCTAATGATGTGGTGACAAAAATTACATTATAGTCTGGATGCAAATCATCAGTATATGCTCTAGTGGCTTTATCTTCATAATCTAAAATAACAAGTATTTCTAAGAAAATAAATGTGTTATTTTGATATTGATAACAAAGCAACTCAACAAGTGTCACAGACTAATAGCAGAGCTTATTGTAATTCCCTGGATTTACATTTGCTTCAAAATCAGTGACAATTTGGAATATAGGTTACAGCTGGGACCCACCCATGAGCTGATGATATTCTGAGGGAAAATTACCTATCAGATCATTCATCATGCTTTCATTGTCTAAATTTTAATTCCATATCTTACCTCTAGAACAGACAGCTTCAACCTGGCTCTACCACTAACAACCAAATAGACCTTGGACAGTATTTTTAACAGCTCTGTGCCTCAGTTTCCTTATCTGTAAAATGGGATAATAATAGTATGGTAGAGGGCTAATTGAATATTCAAAAAGTTAATATATATAAAATATCCAACTCAGTGCCTGGCAAGCAACTTTAAGTGTTGGCTATCTCCAGTGAAGACAGGGGATTTTTGTTTGGTTCACAGCTCAACAGAATGCATGAGAGAACACTGCCCTATTTATAACAGGCACTTAATTATTTTTAAAAACTCAATGGATGTTTGACCTTTATTAAAGTTACATTGGATACTAATGTCCTAACAGCATAAGCACATAAAATATTCAACCTTCCACATCACAAGAGGGCTTTCATTTTCACTGTAAACATTTATTTTACCAATTCTTGAATATAAGATTATAACTGAACACATTGTTATCCATCACAGTGGATATATGAGCAAGACTTGATGTCAAGAATTTTCATATTTTCTCCTCTTATGCCTATTTATGTATGCATGACTGCCTTGCTCCGGAAAAGAGTTCAGACAGCTTTATAAATAATTTACTTAAATTTCTGTGTTTTACTTCCAATTCTACTTAAATTATGTGGAGACATTCTCTTACTTCATAGTGAGATTTACTATACATGTCTTTTGTTTCTGCTTTTTTTTTTTTTTTTGAGAGCTAACACTGGTGGAGACTAAAGAGTAGGGACATTTAATATTTAAAAACAGAATGAATGGAATACCTGGTGCCATTTGATTAGAAAATATGAATCAGGAATGACATTAAAAAGCCATATACTCCTGAATGATAGAATAGCCTTTATATAGAGCGAGACAATGAAAGCTAACTCTATAGATGGAAAAAGACCGACATACACTTTCTTTTCTTTTTTTTTTTTTTAGTTTTGCACTTGTCAAGATGTAAATCAGAAAATCTAGGCTCTGGCTGGTGGCACAGTGGATAAGGCACCAGCCTGCAAACCCAAAGGCCACTGGTTTGATTCCCAGCCAGGGCACATAACCAGGTTGCAAGACAGGTCTCCAGCCACATCCATAGCTGGAGGCAGGTGAAAGGCAACCACGCATTGATGTCTTTCTCCCTCTCTGCCTCTTTCCCTTCCCCTCTCTCTGAAAATAATAAAATCATTTTTTAAAAAAGGAAATCTATAACAGGGTATGTGTTGGGACGGTGGTGGTGGTGGGGTGATTAACCAAAGAACATATGTGCATATATGCATAGCCCATGGACAGAGGTAACAATGTGGTGAAGGCCAGGGCTGGGGAGCAGAGCCTTGGTGAAGAGAACAGTGGGTAAAATGGGGGACATTGGTAATAGTGTTGACGATTTAAAAATATTTTCAATCCATAGCACACTAAACAACTGATTAGTGTGGAAGATTCTTTAGTCAATGGTACACAAATTTTGGAAGAGATTACAATCGACCTATGCTAAATCACTCAGTATTAAGCGATCTAGAGTAATATTACAAGGCATGAGGTTATTCCTACATAATACATCTAATGTAAGGAAATTCTGTGCTCTATGTCTGCTTTATACAATGTCAGAAGTTACAAGATGAATGGAAATTTAACATCACCCTGGTGATGAACTGGATTTCTCACCTTTTCTTCTAGTGTTGTGACACATGGTTTAAACCAGCAAGCTGTATCGTACAACACTTTCCTCTTATTTTCCCTCAGCTCCTTCCTCTGTTTATACCCTCCTCTCCTCTTTCTTCCTCCTGAGCAATAAAGTGAAGAATTAAACTGTTTGGTCAACTGTAGAAATATTTAGCAAATACTGATCTAGATATAGCTAATAGAAGACCAACGGGTATTCACTCATTTTTTTTCCTTTTTTTTCTTTGTTTCCTTTTCTTTCTTTCTTTCTTTCTTTCTTTCTTTCTTCCTTCCTTCCTTCCTTCCTTCCTTCCTTCCTTCCTTCCTTCCTTTCTTTCTTTCTTTCTTTCTTTCTTTCTTTCTTTCTTTCTTTCTTTCTTTCTTTCTTTCTTTCTTTCTTTCTTTTTTTCATCAATGTATGGCTGCCTTTCACCTGCCTCCAACTACAGACCTGGCTGGAGACCTGGCTTGCAACCTGATTATGTGCCCTGGCTGGGAAT